>WPIO01000341.1:0-78952 GCA_009760855.2 Cristatella mucedo | reverse complement strand
GTTACTGTGTCGATAGTATGCCAGACTAAGCTATTTTTGTTATTATATTTTCTTGTGCGAGTATAATTCGTAAGTTACTGACGGCATAGGAAAAGCCACTTCGACTTTCCGTGAGAAATATTCGGCAGTGCCTTAAAGCAGTACATATGTGGCTTTGCGGAGTTACCGAAGAATATACAACAAGTTGCATTACCTTGGATTAGTTCATCGTGCCTCCTTCTGGATCGTAATATACAGATAACAATCTGAGAAATTCCAGCTGATGTAGTAACCCTTTAATTCACTTATATGAGCTAAAAATTGCAAATTGAAAAATAAATACACGTGGGTTCCTTTTAAGAATTTGAAGAAGCAGTCATGCTATTAAAGATTACTGTAGCAGAGAAATTGAACCAGGACAGGTATAGGCATCATCCAAGGATGGATGTATTGGTATGTTTTGCAATACTATTAAGCTGAACGACTACAGTTCAAAAAGGTATAAGTTATATTTAGATTAATAACTATAATACCTTTAATATGCCATACATGAGAGAACTTAATCTCTTTTTAGATGCTTGAAACTTGCTACAGAGGACACTTGCTCCATTAGTTCGTGGTAGCACGCTCGATAAACAACAAGAATAACATAGTTATAGGTGACATGCACAGGGTCAGCACGTAAATGTAGTTAGTGGCAGCACGGCCAGTGTCAGCATACATAACCACATGAAGGACGAATATCAGAGACACACTAAATGCTGTGACAAATTGGTGCATATTTAATGCCGTTTAAACTTTGGTCGATCCAGTAAATTTCATGACGGAAGTCGGAAGTAAATTCCATGCTTAGGTAGCACGTGAACTAAAGACACGGTCTCCAAAGGATTTGAGGTTCCCACGAGGTTTAGGTAAAAAGTTAGATTCCAGAAAGCTAATGGTAAGATGATTTTCCCATTGAGGCAATAGATCTCATAGGTGTGCTGTAGCTGAGGAATTATAAGGTCTAAAAAGAGAGAAAAAATTGAAGTCAATCTGTGCTTGACTGGTAGCCAGCGCATGTCGGTGAGTATTATTACGATGTAATAACTGAGAAGCTCACGACAGAAAAACCTAGTTTATGAGGTTGGTACCAGCTGTAAGTGCCTCTTTGCACAGGCCCTGAGACCAGCAAGCACTGGGTTATGGCAGTCAAGACGGGGTCTTACAAATGCATGAACCAACTGAGATGTGCAAGCCCTGTCTAAAAAGACCCAAATTTAGCAATGCTATGTAGCTGAAAGTAGGCAGACTAGATTTTGGAGGTGACGTGGTCAGCTAACAAAGGGTCACTTTGGAACGTGACACCTGAATTCCCTGCGATTCAACAGGTAATCTACTATCAGTGCCTAGTATTAGCATCTGCGTCTCCGATTTCTGGCTTAGTCTTGGTTTTCTCTCAACACAAGTAAGTTGATTTTATCATCATTCAATTTAAGTAAATTTGCTGCCATCCATTTGCTGATGTCATCAATAATGGGAGTGAGGTAGGTGAGAGAATTTGACCAGTTTGATGGGTGGGAGGAATAAAAGCAAAAGCACGATGGATTGTCACATGCATAGAAGTGAAAGCTTACATTGGTCTTGGTTGGCAATCACATCTCCTAGATGACTAGTATAGACCATGAAAATATTAGGACCAAACATGGAATCCTGAGGTACCCCATATTTTAGAGGTTCCATGGATAATCTTAGTCCCCTAACATCAAAACTTCTTAGTCTCCAACTGAGATTGGAGCAGAACGCATTGCAACGCTAAGCCAGTAATGATCAGACGAAGTAAGACTAGCTCAAGGAACACTTGGTGATCAATAATATCGAAAGCTGTCGAGATATCGAGGCAAGCAAGCAGAGGTACTCTACCCATTTAAGGATTTATAAGTAAGACGTTAACACGAAGCAAAGTTGACACTGTCGAGTGATTTAATGTAAAACCAGACTGGAACTCACTAGCAACGTTTGAAGTTTCAATAAATGAGTTCAGCTGGTGTGATACGACTCATTCCGGCGTCTCTGAAAAGAACGGTTGAAAGGAGACTTGGCTGTAAATGTTCAAGTTGTCTTTGTCTATTATTGCTTTCTTGAGTGGTGGACTGACTGCACCCAGTTTGAGAGGAGCTAGGACACGACCCGAGTATCATGCTACCTACACATTAATGATGATAGTTACATTACAGTAGTTCGATTACATCAGCTCCACAGTCAAATCTGCTTACTGTCTAATAAGTAACGTTGCTAAAATTCGGGCTTATTTAGATAAGGATACCACGTCTAAGTTGTTGCATGCATTCGTGACATCCCGTTTTGACTTCTGCAACCTACTGCTTGACCGCCATGTGCGATCGGGCGATTGCAGCTGGTGCAATACTCCCCCAGCTAGGCTTGTTAGTCGTAAGCCTCGCAGTTGCCACATCGCACCACTTCTCGTAGACCTGCACAAGCTACTTGTCAAGCAACATATTGAATTCAAGGTTGTGTCGCTCACTTTTAGGTTACTTCATTCTGTGGCGGCAGCCTTTCCCTCAGATCTACCCCACCTACCAGACCTAGCTTTGTACCACATGCTTGTCAGAATCCAACAGTCTACCCTTACCTCGTATAAACCTCAAAACCTTTGGAGACCGTGCATTTAGTTCGTATGCTCCTAAAGCAACACAGTTACAACTACAGTAATATTCGTATACCGCCTATAGTAGGTCAGTCCTGATCATATGTATGCTTTCAAAATCTTGTGCCTAATAAACCTAGCTAATCTAATGTCTATGAATAACCATGGACCGTGCGGTCAAAGGCTCACCATGAGCTTAGTCATATATGCCACCAACTCGTCAAACATGACAGCTAGTAGCACGTCGTGCTTTAGCAAATTGCCGATGGCTATACGTCAGAAGAGGACTGAACAGCAGAAGCAATGCAGATATCCTTGCACTGACAGCATCCCTGTCGATGGTCATTGGGTTTCGCGATTCACAAGTAACTTTAAATGAGAAGGGCTAACGTTGCAGACTGAATCAGATATGCGTTTGGTCGGATAAGCAGGATTAGGTAATAATTGGTTACGACAAAGAGCAGTTGTATGAGAAAATTTGCTCGAGTGAGGTATCGTTGACACGAGTCGGTTATGCACACGATCCGACAGAGGCAATCATTCAGTCGATGCTCAAAATTCGGTGCTGGTGGTGCAGGATAAGTTAGCAATGAATGTTGAAAGCACCGATAACGAGGAAAGATAGTTTTTTGCACCCGGAATTGAAATGAGATCTGATAAATCTGGGATGAATGAGGACAATCAGTAGCTTGTTGTCGAGAGGAATCAATCCAATCAATCCACAAGGCTGTTTCACGGGTATGGGGAATATCTGAAGTCAAATTTCGTGGACGCAGTTATAGCAACTCCGTATTGAGTTTTGATTGATGTGGGGAAGTGAATGAATGAGAGACCAATTTGGTTGCCTGTTTAATCGTCGGGCAGTTTACTGATTTTAGCCAGGTTCAAGTCTCGGCGAGCCAGTTGATATCTTTTCAAAAAATATGGTAGCTCATTACTAGGATTTAAGAGCATATGGAGCGAGAATTCGAAGGACCAGCACAAAGTTGGGCCGCCAGATTACTATCGGTACTGACGAACACTAAATAGTGAGATTCACTAGGAAGCTCGTGGGGAACACACTGAGCGTTTTGATACGATGCTATGAATACCATGCAGCTCGCCCTAAGCTTATAAAGGGTAGTTGGAGCTGGCTTTCTACTAGTAGGAAGTTGATTATTCAGACTGAGAATTCATTGATCCTCCGATGAGAGGCACGTAAGTTAACTTTCATCGACAGCTTTTAGCCCAGATTATAGGTTACAGTCGTTTAATCCTTAGTAAAGCACATTCAACGGAGTTCTCTTCCCGAGACATGCACATATTTCCTGCTTTCTACACAGACATTTTATTCTTACACTTTTGAGGCTCTAATAATACTCGAACAATGAATGCAGGTAGAAATAGGTGGAACAAGTACTCAGCTAACTCAAGACGAGGCGAAGCTATGCTTTGTGACTAGATAATCTCTATAAGGTACAACCAGTTATATGCGTTAATATGCTGGTCGTCAAATCTTTGCTTTGTGACTTAACCTTCTTCGTATGAAACCGTAAGCTTGAAATATGATTTGGTTTCGTTTCCAGCGAACAGAAACCTTGAAATTTCTACCAAGCGATCCTCTCTTCTCGCCCCGGTATTACTGGCGTTGCTATCCTTAATGCCCTATCTCAGTAGGAGACTCAAGTGTTTATTATGAAGTAACAAATACTCGCGAAGCTGGAAATCAACTTGTGTTAATATTAAGCGCTTCGTCCTTTGCAGTAAAATAGTTGATTCCAGGAAAGAGGAGTTGGTCTGGAGCGATTTTCGGGCTTAAGAAATGAAGTAATAATATTAAAAATGCACTTAATAAAGCACCTAAGAGAACTCAATCTCTTTCTAGGGGCTGTAAATTTGCTGCAAAGGAACGGTCAGCGAATGATTGATGTTGCATTAGTGCCCCAGCTATACATCTTGAGTAGTAATTAAGAGTGGTAAGTCTGCTTGCCACAATAGAAGAAGCTATTCATGGATGGAGGACACAATACAACTAATAATGATGCACTTGATAAAGCGCCTTTGAAGAACTCAATCTCTAACAAGGTGCTTAACATTTGCTGCAAATGGAAATGCGATTGAATGAAGATTAATATCGTGCTTGATAAACAAAGCGCATAGCCAGGTTAGTTGTGACACAGGCAGGGTAAGCATGCAAGTGTGGTTAGTGAAAGCATTTTCTGTGTTACCATGCATAAGCACGTAAAGGACGAATTACCGGGACAAACTAATTCACGTCCTTAATAGGTCTTTTTAAGATCCTTATTAATGTCACTGCATGTTCTGAGGCTAGTCGGTAGTGACTTCCAGGCATTAGGATTTGACAACCTAAATGCATGGTCTCAGAAGGATTTGAGGTTTTTGCAAGTTGTTGGTAAACTGTTGGATTTCAAAAAGCTGGTGGTACCATGCTTGGCCTGGTAAAGAGGTAGATCTAAGAGACAGGCTGCATCCAAAAAATGAAGTAACCTGAAAGTGAGCAATACAACCTTAAAGTCGATTCATAGCTTGACTAGTGGACCGTGCAGGTCAGCAAGAAATGGTGTAATGTGGTTACTTCGAAGCTCATGACTGAAAAGATTAGCTGAGGAGTTTTTCACCAACTGCAATCGCCTGATTGCACATGCAGGTCGGCCCGCAAGCAGTAAGTTACAGAAGTCAAGACCGGATCTACCAAATGCGCTGACCAACTTAGACATGGTAGCCTCATGTAAGCAAGCCCGAATTTCAGCGATGCTATATAGCTGAAAGTAGGCAGACTTGATTGTGAAACTCGTGTGGTCGTCTAACGGAAGGTCACTTTTGAACGTGACACCTAGATTTTATGGTGATGCTACAGGCGATATGCAGGCAGAGCCAATTTTGAACCTCTCTGGTTTCCGCATCACACTGGGTTTGCCCTTAGTTAAAAAGTTAGTTGTATAACCATGTAGATTTAGAAATTTTCTGCCAACCATGTGCGGATGACATCAATACATGCAGCAAGTGAGTTGAGAGAATTCAAGGTGCTTGAAGGCTGGGAGGGATCAAAGCAAAGGTACAACTGACTGTCATCCCCATAGAAGTGAAAGCCTATATTGTGCTTGGCAATCACATCAGCAAGAGGGAGAGTATAAACCATGAAAGAAAACGTGACCTTGCACGGAGCGATGAGGTCCAGCATATTTCAGAGGTACCTCAGATGATCTGTATTTCCTTCGCGTCAATTATCTGGAATCTTTGACAAAAATAGGATCTGAACCATTGCAGGGCAGTGCCAATGACGCCCAGGCGAGATGAGAGGCGCTCTAGAAGAACTCTGTGATCGATAGTATCGAAGGCTGCTTAAAGATCGAGCAAAACAAGCAGAGACACTCTACCCTTGTCTGCATTTCTAAGTAGGTCGTTGTACACCCTAAGCAATTGGGACTCTGTGGAACGACTAGCTCTTAGTCCAGAATAAAATTTACTAGTAATGTTTGAAGTTTCGATATATGAGTTCAGCTGGTCCACCACGACCGTTCCAGTGTCTTTTATTGGAATTGTAAATGGGAGAATGACAGGTAGCTGGTCAAGTTCTCTTTGTCTAGTGTCGCTTTCTTCAGAAATGGCCTGACTACAGCTTTTTCAAAATGTGCCGTGACATTACCTAAGACTAACGACATATATTATTGACGTTCGCTATGCATGGCAGCAGGAGATCAATGCAACGTGGGAGCTGGACAGGATATGAATTTTTAAGGAGTTAATGCTTTCAAGGTATTCCAAATTGAATTATTAACGTATATATTTCACTATTTGAGTTTTTCAAAAGGAGTTGAGATAATACCCTTTTAATTAGGACTTGCCCATTACAAAAACTCGCTCCAAAATCTCTGAAGCTATATTTGCCCTATGTCGGTTTATAAAGAGCTAATTAAAACTGCCTTGAAATATTCGATCGTATTCTCACTCTTCTCATATTCTATTTTATTTTAGGATCGTTTTCAAATAAAAGGTAAGCAGCACTGTTGATTCTATAACCTAATTGCTAGATACGTTCATACCTCTACGTTTAGATGCTAAAAAGCTATTTGCTAACCCACAAAGAAAGCTCCTAATTCCTCTGTGATCTGTGAGGTCGTCTCTCTAAGAATGAATGTCGTTTGTGGTAAGTATGGATGAATTCAGTCGCATAAAAAACGCCTACGTTTTGCATGATACTTTTTTTACCTGGCACAATGGGCCAATCTAGTTGTTTACAAAGCTTCCGATTACTTGTGCCCCCTATTTACAGAGTAACTTTTAAAACATTGGGACGGAGCTAAAGACCACTTGCTCTTTCGATACTAAGGTAGGGCAACGATATCACTAGCTGAATATATCCATCGCAAATAGGATAAAAAGGACGATATTTTGAGGCATACGCCTGATTCTACAGTGCTCATTTTTCGGAAACCTGAACCGTAGTGCACATTAGGCTACTAATGATTATCACTGCCTAGCAACATTAGTGTAGGCCTAGTTCAAAATTTTTATAATGATGGATTAATCGAGCTGCTATTGGTCATCGCCATGCAGATACTTTGTCCTTCTACTTCTATTTGGTAGATATTTCATAAATTTTAAACGATGACAAAATAAATTGCTGACAGCCGCCTTCGTGTGGATGTAATTTACAGCCATCGTGAGCTGCTGCTTTAAAATAGCCCGTGCACTACGCCATCATAATGGCTCAGCTATTGGATAATCTATTTGTTCGCTTTATTAAATAAGACACTTGGCAACCGATTGCGTATCATTGGCCGTTAATGAGACGAGTGAAATTGAGGAATCTCTTCATGTTAAACCAATTTAAAGTTTAAATTTATTTGGAGTTAGAGAATAGGATGCGATACAAAACAAGTTACGAGTGACATGTTTTCTCCACTGCTGTAACTTATGGTTCGCTAAACAGGCAAGTTTTTTGCTTCGTAGCTATCCAACAGTTCTTACAGCATTGCTTATCGCAGTTGCATATCGTCCTACTAGCATCATGGAAACTCCAACCAAGCACATTACTGGATACAGATAAGGAAACTACTCTGCATTCAAATATGCAAAGGGTTGTAGCAACTGAAAGAATGGCAAGAGAAATGTCTTCTTCTAATTAGAACTGCTTTGAAATCCTTTGTCAATATGACTAAGCGAATTCTGTAATGCACTTTCAAACGATCTGCAATGTCGACATCATGATTTAATACCAACCTTTTATATTCGTACACTAAAGGATATTTGAAATTATAAAAATATAGTTATGCAGGATTACCAAAGCGATACCTAGGATTTTCCTAGAAGTCACATTCTTTTACTTTTACAATGATTTTCAATGAACTAATAAAAAGTTTGAGGTATTCTAGAATGCTTTAAAATATATGACAATAATAATAGGTGACTTTACTAGTACTCCAGGAGAGAGGAACTCTGTTTTAAAGCAGTCTGGAGAATGCAGTATAATAGCACGGCAGAATGGATTTTTACAGAGACGGTAGAAAGCTTACAAAAGCTGCATTATTTGGAACAATATGCCAACGACCACAAGCATGAATGCACAGCCACCGACTTCACCTTATAACACGTACAGAATAAGTAATCGGTGATCCCACTATGAATGCTATAACCAAGAAGACAAGTTGGTAAGAGCGACGGGAAATGTCCTGGTGTAATATATGTCATGACTATAGCTTCAAGAAAATTAGTGCAATCAAGCCCATTGCAGCTGAAAGCATTACCACCAAGATAGGTAGAGTAAAATATTAGTGTTGTCAGCAGTAATACGAGCTGTGACGGCATACTATGTCAGGCGGCGTTTTTCACGACCCTGCTTCTGAAGTGGTTGGTTTCAATCCTGCTGTGGGCAAGCTTTTCTGGTCAATGCGAGAGCTCGTGATTAGCTAGCTGTGTTAAGCGAGTAGATGCTGGTAAATTCTTACGACTATTCCGCATTTTTTGGCTGGGATATATGAACGTGCGTTTTCTTTGCGAAAGAGCTAGGATGGCTGGCAGTGAATCGACGGATACAGAGCAACATTTATACCCTGATCCACATGGCCCACCACGGCTTGCCACCTCTGTGCCTAGCTTTAATTGAAGCACCAGTTTTAGACTCTTCCCGCCCTCATGTACTGTACGAGCAATGAATTACCTTTTCCAGTCCTCCACTTTAAGACCGTTTTCGACAGAAGCTTTAGCTCGACAGGTCGTAGATTGTGAAACTCGCTACCGTGATTCTTTGGCAAAGACACCTGCTCTCATCCTCCTACTATGGCTCCAGCTTTTCAGCGGTCCTGAGCTGTTACTTTCATGCCACTCACTACTTTAACTGCTCTTCCGTGTCTGCTGTGCTTTCAACTTTTTTTCTTTGTCTTAGATGAAGTCTGTTAGCGTACCGAAAATGACTTGGGCTGTGAGTGAGGTTTACAAAACTCTCTAGTGTAACACCCACGTAGTCTTTATAGCTTTTGGAGTTACAGGCGAAGGTAAATCAGGCTTCACTTATTCCATTACATCGCAAAGTAATTGGATCAGAAGGCTGAGGAAAACACTGCAGTGACTTCACACCAGGCCCAGAATCTTGAAATAGTTGCGATGCTTTTCAGATTGCCAGAAACCCAGCAATACAGGTTGAAGTGGAAGGTACACTTTAAAATACAGCAGATTGTGACGCTTAGCTGATTTCTTTCAGCAGCCAATATGCTAGCACTTTTGCTTAATCAGGGGGAGGGGAACAATAATTAAGTGTTATTGTCGTCAACACCTAAAATTGTCATGATCGTACTTATTGCAGTGCTGGGACTTATTTTGCAATATGCCAGATGAGTAGCTAAAGATGAGACTAAAGGCAGTTAACTAAGGACGGGTCTTTTTAAATTAGCATGCCTAAATTACAGGGTCACTTAAGATATGTTAGCAGAACCGAATTAGCCTTCCAGCTAGTGGTTGACACTTCCAACTCATAAAGCCACTGGAAGTAAGGCGCCGTAAACATGTGAGACTCAGCTAATCTTGGGAATCCCTAATGTAAAGGCATTCAATACATAAACAGCTGCCGTTTACCCTGAGCCTCATCCAACCCTCGCAGAAGTAACTTAGCACCCGATTCACCATACTGGGAAATGTACCTACGTACTTAGAGTACCATTCATGAAATTTGTGGTGGTCAACTTCGGCTGTCTGTAAGGTACAATTTGATATGGGATTTCTATTTATGCAATGCTGATTTCCGGTGCTTGATGAAGAGCCTGCTATTTAACTGCTGCTGTGCCAGTAACTCTGAATGTACGCCTCTTGTATTCTCACTTGTTTAGAGTGGGATGTCTCCAAAAGCTGAATGATTCAGGAAACCTGAAAGCAGAACCCTTAACAAAATACATCTGAACTCCAATATAAATCGATTGTTGACCTACGTGTATATGCCCAGTTGTAGGAAAATAAAGATTCGGCTAAACCATAGGGTCAACTTGCTATCGTGCTTAATGGCTTGCAATTATTCATTAGGTATCATTAGCCTATTAGGCCTCACACTTTGCAGAAGTGGCAAACACTTACACGATCCTATTACGGTATTTATTAGGAGCTGCAATTAAAAAACCTAATGGATTTGCTTGTTATTAGTCACTGCCGATCATTTTTTATAATCTCCTGAGTGCCTCAGTTTTCTCGAAAAAACTCTCGGCATAAGCTACCAAAGCGAGAAATATTCGCTTTGCCGGCTGCGAATAACGTCGACGAACTTCTACATTACGGGTTTCAATAATATTTCAATTAGTAGACATATTTCTGGCACTTGCCTGCTAGCTTAACTCATCGCCAAAATCCAAAGGTCAATTTGCATCGACTGATAAAAGTCACCGGCAGCGCTTCCTACAGTAATTGCATGATCGGATCATTCCTAGGGCAGGCTGCCCCTATCGTAGGTCTGCAGAGGCAGATAGATCGCTTGATGTGGAGTCACACTTTCAGTGAAGCTGAGCCAACAACATAACACGATTTCCCTTTCGGATCAGAGTAGAAGCACACTGGATGCTCCAACTGGTGGAAAGTTCCAGATGGCATTAGGCAGATTCACTAAAATCACTGGCATCCTATACCTTCTAAGCCATTCCCTTAGTCCGCCTATGACATTCCTCCAATGACGACTGGCAGACGGCAAGGAGCTACTGTGCTGATTTGCATAGGATTGGGATCTATTCCAACGGAAAACAATAAATAGGATTTCTGGGGCCTTGTGGTTTTCATCGACATATTTTCAAAGATTTAACCGGTACATCAATTGTTAGGGTGGCTCACTATATATAGTTATTTATTTATTTAAATAGCTGCTAGAGAATATTCACCCAAGTAGCAAGATCATGGCAGACAGACACCCTAGATCGGAGCTAGGTCCAGAGGTGAACGCTCGGTGTTGTCAAGTAGCATTCTACCACTAACCATTTCATCGAGCTTCCTTTGCAGAGAATGAAGAGTGCCAAACGAAGATTGTGTTATCTGATGGCACTATATCAAATGTAATAATATTATGTTTTCAGTCAAAAGCCTTAGACAAGTTACATGGAATAGACACTTTGTTATAGCACAATCGTCTGTCATTAGCTGTCGCTGTAGCACTGTCTTGATTGTAGTCATTAAAACCTTGTATACTCTAAGACGTAATTAGGCAGGCTAATCGACTACCTAAATAAAAATTGTGGTACAGCCCACGGCAGTGGATCTCTGCACGATCGAATGTCGCTTCCCAACCTTGTAGTTGCTCTAGCACTGCAAATGTGGATTCCAAAATCTCTGCTGTTACATTCTCCTTGTTATGCTCTGACAACCTGTACTTTAATTTTTAAAGCTCAATATCCAGTAAGTTAGCATTACTAGCTTTTAAGTGGTGGGAAAAAATTGGCTGAAGAGTTCCTATCGTACGTAACGAAAGAAGATTGAAATCAATCTCAATTCAAAAAACAGGTTTTAGTAATGGCCGAAGATTAATATTTTATTTCTGCTTATTAAGTTATAAAATATAGAAAACTAGAAAATAACTTTTATAAATTAAGGCGGAGCTTTGGTAGAAATTCCAATCGCAAGAATGATATTCAGACAGCTAAAGAACGTATCATAATCACTATAACTGTCTCAATATTCTTAGAAATAGCCAATGGCTAAGCTCTCCACTTAAAACCTAAACCTTTTAAATAGTTGTATATATCAAAGCCGATACCGAAAATCTCTTTACTGACATACCCTATTTTGAATTAGAGGCTTTTACCTGCATTTTGAAAACCAATAAAAATGCTAAGACAGATGAGATGAAGATGTCTAAAACATTGTGAGTATTCTGTGTCGTGTTTAATCAAAACACATGTCGTACCAGAATATTACGATTTGAGGGCAACTCACTGTAGAATGAAAAAGTAAGGAATTCATTTTTGAGTCACCCCTGCACTAGATCCATTTCCTTAACAATAACAAATATTAATTTTCATATACCCATAATTTCATGTACATTTAACGCACGGTATTCTTTCAAGAGGACACATTTTTGAAATAATATATATATAGTCTGTAATAGCCTGTAATTTTACAAATGCATCTCTGAATAGAAATCCATTCTTCTCTTACGAGAAAGAACTTGAAACTGTCTTTAGGTACTGTGATCCATCCAATTACAAGGTAAGCTTATGATGTCGATTTTTTAAAGTAACCTAATTAAAAGTATGGAACTTCAAAATAAACCTAATAAATAAGGCTTTACAAATCTTTCCCAACTATGGATTTATTTAATGAGCTAGGCTTTAACATCAATATTTTGGGTGAGCTATGATGGGTCACCAGTTAAAGCCGATGTTAGTCACGGCCTTGGTCCGATGTCGTATTTTCCAATCCTGCGGTGGGTGATTTGCATTGCAGCTGCTGCAGAGGAGGTGAGAGCCGTAAAGGCTCTTCCGTCGCTATACAAGAGATGATTTTAAAAAGCTAGCATTTTCCAATAAATGCGACTATTATAATCGCGCAAGACATTATTTTCTGACGACATATGGCATACAATATATCCCCAGTATCAGCCCTAGCGGATTCACGAAACAAATGAGACCGAGCCACTCCTTCTGTGGAGCTGCAAAACGACCATTCCAACTCAGGAACGTTTTCACTGAATTTAAATGTGGCTTAATTGAACTAGAGGCGTGAAGTAAAATACTAAAATGTTTGCATCGTTTCTAAAAGACGTTAAGATTCCTTGGATCGCATTATGCTTTTAATATTTGCCTATAGTCAGCTAGTAATTGTATTCACACAGTGGAACCGTCGAAGGGTCACGACTCTAAGATTACTGAAAAGGTGGTTAAAACACTCAGTGTGAGCCACAGCTAAAAGGTTTGATGCTGGTGAAGCAACAGCTGCGAATGAGCTGCAGACTCGAATGAAATCGTGATGGGTATTCCACTTAGGAGGCTGCTGCATGAGTCTAAACGCAAAGTAACCTTAACTACTGAGCCCACGCTCATCTCTGGCTACTTTGGTGTGGTAATCTTTTATAGCTTCAATAGATTTATTGTGAAATTTAGCAAGGAGGCTGTGGGTTGGAAGTTTTTGGAAGGCATAAGAATGAAAATAGAAACATCCTTCCATCTGAATTAGGCTCGTCTACATTTTTTTCTGTGTCTCATATTAAGATACTAGTGCATGCTTCATTTACTGCTTTCTATCCTTTTAAAAGTTAAATACTTAAATACTAGTACTCACAACCCACAGCTGAAACAGGCACTGCAGAGATTAGATATCGTTCAATGGGTAGTAAAATACTTCTCTACCCTTCACTCCTTGATGCAGTATCAGGGCAGATCCTAAAAAACTCATCTATTTCAAAAGGAATTCATCGCCACTATTTTCATTTACTGTTAGTTTTGCTTAAGGCTATAAGGATTATTTTGAAATTATTTCAACTGAAAAAGCTATAATGTAACGGCATTTGTAATACTGTTATTCCTGCAGTGTGATATTTTTGTGCTTTTAATCGTATCGATTGCTCTTGAGACTTAAAAATGCTTCCCAGTTTTGTTCTGTGCTGTGCTTCAAAGTTTGTGCGAGTGCTCTCACAACTCAAACCATCCTGCACAACACTCACATAGTCTTTATGACTTTGTGGAGTTACAGACGGATATACATGCATGTTAAACTGCTGGCCTTCCTCTAGCCAATGATATAGTGACAGGTAAAACGATTATCGTAGCATCTGGTAGGCTCCATATTAAAGCTTTATTTGATGCAAGTGAGGAAGATACGATATTTGAGTAGTTGAGACCTATGACAAGATGAAATAGTGGGGTATATCTCTAAGATGTTGCAAGACATTGTTCAGTACGTATCTCCTTAGGCTAGCCAGTCACCAATGAATTTCCACAGGAAGCGATTCTCGTCCATTGGCGATTGGCTTAAGTATAAAAAGCCTCTCTGAAGACTAATACATGACTCTGGGATCAGCAATAAGCTCTCTGCTGACTATATTTGATATTGCTGTGGCTCACCACCTTTTAAAAAAGTCATTTTACAGACCTGGCTGCTGCTCGCACTCAAGCTCTCTCAGTCAAGGAATAGACTCACTTACTTCCTATCAATCACATTGCAGGCTAAGCTTGAGTAAGCCACCATCATCAAATTCTCTGCCGCCTTCAGCTTAGACGTCGTCTGGTTGACTTCGCAGCTGTCGCCTCCTTAAACCATAGCTGATTCGGCTACAAGGCTTTGTTAATCACAGACACTCATCCTAGATCACTCTTACTTTCAATGTCGGTATTTCTGTTGTAGAATTTGAAATTTGTTCTCAGAGAATTAATTTAGTCATCCTAAAGTAATAAGTTCGCAAACATTTGCTGTAACTGAAATCATCTTAATCAGCTGCAGTGATTGACACCACATAATGTCTCATGATACTCAAACCCGATGACGGTAAATCTTTGCACGCTAAACAATACCCAATTCCTACTCACAGCTTATAGTAAGAGTTCCTACTCATAGCTTATAGTAATGGTCGGCTGGAACAACGTCTTCTTTCAATCAGTAAAGATTAAATGAGATCCATAAAAACACCTTACAATTTAGGCATACCTTTGATTCTCGCCGATGTTTACAAATCTCAGCAAGAACTTTGCACCCACAGTTAATCACCACATAATAAATAAAATAAAACTAGCTGTTAACAGCCTCCTTTGTATAGCGACAAAAGAGCCTTTATGGCTATCACCAAAGCTCAAAGTGGCGAGAAAGGATCACCAACCGCAGGAGTGAAAAGCAACTGCCTTACCTAGTGTGCCATTACGGGTCACCAATACCATCCAAGTCATCGAATAGTGAAAATCGGTCTACTTCAACTGCCAGTCACAGGTTGCACTAACTCCCCTGTACTTTTTTAGCTGTAGGTCGGCTTCTCAAAATAAAATATTCGGACTAAGAAGCTTTTGCTAGAGGGCACCATTAACGTGGAATTTTTATTGATATTCAATAAATGCATCAAGATTTCGGCGAAAAAAATCTGAGAAAGTAAGCCATTTCTATCGCAATGTATGCTAAGCTGTGACCTTTCCTGGTAAGGGAAATACAAAGTGGCTTCTCCCTTTTAGCTTAACGACGCTTGACGTAGAAGCTGTGGGTCATTAGATGTGGGCTGTACCTTGCATTTTCCAAATTTCATACAAAATCACGGCATCTCTTACTGCAGACTACAAGGTCTCCTGTCCAGCTCTCATTCTCTGCTATGTCCAAGCTGCTTACTGCTGCAACCGGTGTCATCGCTAAAGTAAGCTGTCAGATTTGTGGGCCTGTTATCACTCATTCATGGGTGTCAGAGTCAGACAAATAGCAATCAGTAGTCACAGGATACTAGTGCAAGAGCATGAATGATGGTTAGTAAATGACAACCTTTCTCGGTAGTTCAGAGAGGCGGCTTGTGGATTCAAATAATAAGTCCGACCATTTTGAAATCACTCAAGCTCTTTCAAAGAGCCAGAAATCTGAGCCAACAAAGGTTTTCAGGAGGCAAGATGCAGAATCCCATAAACACTTCGCAGTGCTTACAATAACTCACTACAGTGATCTACCAGGAGACGAAACGTTTGCAAGCCGTAAGGAAAGGAACACCAGCCCGGGAGTAGAAGGGAATGCAATATGAAGAGACAATTTAGCACGAATGCTTGACAGGACGGATTGGATGTACCCCCTCCTTAGCCAAGCTGGCTATGTAACTCTGCCAAAGCCGCCGAGTGAATGATGCCTAATGCAAATGCAAAGGACGACTACAAGCATACGAAGAGCCTCTCAAAAACCTACTCCGAGCACGAGAGCTAGGAACGAGATGGAATGGCTGGAAGGCAAGAAGCACTTCTTACGCAACGACAACTACTCTCCTACTGCCGACTATGGCACATCTTTTTCAGCGGTCCTGAGCTGCTACTTGTACGCTACTCGCTACCTCGACTGCTCTCCTGTCTCTGCTATGCTTCCAACTTTCTCTTTGCTGCGTGAGACGAAGTCCGTTGGCTACCGAATGCGTACTGAAAGCCGCTTAAGCTGTGAGTGAGCTACACACAACTCTCCTGCGTAACACCCACATGGTCTTTATGACTTTGTGGAGTTACAGACGGAGATACATTGCATTACATTGCGACGCCGTAAGAAAGGATAGAGAATGAGCAGCAGCAGGAATCAATCAATCCAGAGCCCTGCAAGTTATGCAGGAAGACAGCAGGCTTTCATACTCAAGAGGCATCCGAAATAAATGGAACTAAAGCTAACGAAATTATTCGGTAAATAACCAAGGGCATCGAACAAATATTGATCTTTCTTAGATGTATCGGCGGCTGAATAGATCTGAAATCAGTAGTTTTTAGGTTTTTACGCAAAAAATGTATCTATGGCCGGTGAAAAAAGCCAAAAGTAAATAGCTGTGGGTTGAAAAAGAAATTGATTATTCTGTTGACCTCAGCATTCGCCGTCGGTGCTTTTGGACGAAGCATGGTTATTAGTGACATGAGCTTATAATGGGTCGACGTCCCGACCTTAATCAATCCTACAGAGCTTAACCGATGAGCCTGCATCTAAAATTAGTAGAGAGTAACAAACGGAGTACGGATAATGCTTTGGATATATTTGCTAACGGTTCCACATAGGAAGCACTTCATACTCCAGTCAAGTGAAAAACACATCATCTGCTTCTCTCCCACTTATGGCTCTGGAGAAATGAAACGGGTAGAAAGTCCGCAGAGAGCTGAATGCAAAAGTACGAGAACCAGGTCTTGTTGTTTGGCAAGTGACAGTGTAATTAGCCTTTTTTATGCTGCTGGAATACTCTGAAAACCTATCCAAGGAGATTTGCCTTGATGTAATCTGGTAGCCCACGTGCGTTCCTGGCAGCCTGGTATTGGTCGGACGGGCAGCAGCAAACATGGTGAGTGTTCGGGACAACATGACTTGCATGCTGATCCTGTGCTTGTTGCCACTAACAATGTAATTCATGTGGTTTATCAAGCATGATACTATTCACCGTTCAATCGCGTTTCCCTTTGCAGGAATTTTAAAGCGCCGAGAAAGAAATTGAGCTCTCTCAGGGCGCTTTATCAAGTGCATTATTGTTGTTGTTATTGTTGTCGTTCATAGGCTAGCTGTAGCTAACACTCACCATGTTGGCTACTGCCCGCCCGACCAGTACCAGGCTGCTAGGAACGCACGTGGGCTGCCAGAGTACATGAAGGTAAATCTCCTTGTATAGGTTTTCAGAGTATCCCAGCAACATAAAAAAGGCTATTTACGCTGTCACTTGCCACTTAGTAACATTCGCGATAATCAGATCCAGCATGAGCTCCCTGATGTCGGCCTAATGACGGTAAGCAAAGGGTGCACTATTGGAGAGGTTAGATAAATCGACCCAGAGACAGGTTTATCTATGCCAAGCCAGAATGCAGCCTGCAGCTGCAGATCACGTGGTATGTTCATGTTTGAAGGGTAAGGTGCTCATTTGGCATTTAAGCCCTCTACATCTCAGTGTGCTTCGCATTTGACGTTAAAGGTATCGTGTTCGGTGCAAATAGCAAATGTAGAGATCATGCAGCAAATACATTAAAATCCTTGCACTCGTAGGCTCTATTTTAAACGCTTTGGCGATTCGACTGCTTCCGAGGGCTGTCTGTTGAACACAGCTACACTTTGGCCATGGTTCCCTTAGAAGTATTTTTAAGCCTCAGGCCCCATCTATATGAACTACCATATGTTATCAGCAGCCATAAATGCATAGACTGAGCTTAGTAAACGAGTTTCATTTCAGCCGAAGTTAGACTGTGCCATCGTTGGGCTGCTAAGAATAGTTAATGTAGACAGGTTCGATCCTACATTGTGCACTGGACTTGACGATCTTCTGGACCCTACTTATAGGGCATTGTCCATACCCGTGGCAAGACCTTGTCAAATAACTTAATAGAGCAAGTTCACAGAGAGTGTAGAGTTACTGCGAAGGCTTTAATCAATTGCCCGTTGAAAACAAGTAGCTATATCTGAGGGTCTTAGGACTAGGACCAATTAATGGAGCCTATTTGGTATTACAAGGAAGCCTAGAGTGCAGTGATCTGGGATGGGCCTGCATCCAGCTGCTGCATTTAAACTGCCCTTCACCAGGCTCAGGGTAAGCTAACCAGCCCTTGACCGACTGTTTCTGAGAACCGGAGAATATGCTTCTGTAGGAGGTAGTAAGCGAGCAAGAACGTCCAGGATATAAGGGAATTGGAAAAGGCAGGGATGAGAGCAGTCGCCTGCTGGATGCTGTAAACACATGTAAACCTATGTTTGCAACTTTATGAATCTCATTTCTTGATTCATGCCACGTATACTTAAATGACTAACTGCCCACTGCAATCGAATAACTGCAACAGAGTAGTTTTATTATAAGGATGTGAAATTTAGTGAGTATTCGAAATACGAACGTTTCATTCACCGCTGAGGTTGAACAAGGAATAATGAAGATTAAATTAGAGCGATTAACCGGTGTGTGGGAGGTCATGCACGGTGATTTGCCATGGTGAACGCTAGAGCCTACGATAAGGAGAGTGGGTTGTTGCAGGTTGTCTGCGTTTCTTTACCGAACTTCCAGCAGCAAATATTAAGTGGTGGGGGTGAGTAATCGAGGCTCATTTTCCAGAAAGGTGTCGCTCACCTTTTTATGATTTGAAATCGTCAGAATTATGCTGCAGTAACTTCCTTTGGAACGCATTTGAACTATAACAAGGATCTGATTACACGTAGGCACTGTTTTTTTAAATCATTTCACAGAGAAGCCTGGTCGCTGTCGAAGCCTTGGGGCATTACTGAAACGGCCTGAAAAGTGCGCCCATTGGCCCTGGACTAGTGTAGGAAACATTATTTAACCAATAATAATAATGTACTTGATAAAGTTCTCTCAGAGAACTTAATCTCTTTCTAGGCGCTTTACATTTTCTGCAAAGTGAAATGTAATTGAATGGTTAGTAAAATCATGCTTAAAAAACCAACTAAATGAATAACATGGTTGGGGGTGACATACACAGGGTCAGCATGCAAATATGGTTAGTGGCAGCATGCACAGTGTCAGCACGCATAAGCACGTGAAGGACGAATCACAGGGAATAACTAAATGCTGTCTTAAATAGGTGTGTTTTTAAGTTCCTTTTAAATGTGGTCAGGTCAGGGGATGTTCTGACGCAGTTCGGGAGGGAGTTCCAGGCTTTGGGAGCATACGAACTAAATGCATGGTCAACAAAGGATTTAAGGTTTGTACGAGGTATTTGTAGACTGTTGGATTCCGAAAAGCGGGTGGTACAATGCTTGGCCTGATGGGGAGTATGTCAGAGAGATTAGCTGGAGCAATAGAATGAAGGCACCTAAAAGTGAGCGACAAAACCTTGAAGTCAATCCGTTGCTTGACTGGTAGCCAGTGCAGGTCGGCGAGGACTGGAGTAATGTGGCGTCTGGGAAGCTCACGACAGACAAGCCTAGCTGCAGAGTTTTGCACCAGCTGCAATCGCCTGATCGCACATGCAGGTAGGCCAGTAAGCAGTGAGTTGCAGAAGTCGAGACGGGATGTCACGAATGCACGGACCAACTTAGACGTGGTATCCTTATCTAAACAAGCCAGAATTTTAGCAATGTTATGAAGCTGAAAATAGGCAGATTTGACTGTGGAGCTGATATGGTCGTCTAACGAGAAGTCGCTTTGGAATATGACACCTAGATTTCGAGCTGATTCGACAGGCGATATGCTGGCAGAGCCAATTTTGAGAGACAGCCTTTTCAATCTTTGAATCACAACGGGTTTGCCCATAACTAATAGGTTAGTTTTGTCATCGTTAAGATTTAGAAAATAAAAAAAAGAAAATTTTAGAAAACTAATAGCTTTCCAGAATTATTACTGAGATTCACGATCTTGACATCGGGGAGTATGTGGTTTGATAGTTGATTTCGGGTCTGTGTCTTGTTTGTCTATGGGTTAAATGAATTATCGATCAATGAGTGAATTGATTTTACAAGGAGAGTCACAGCCACATGAGGAGGAGAAAGTGGGAAACAGGACGGAGGGGAGAGGGGATGTTCGGTGTAATGCTGCGAGTGTGGACGAAAGACACCAGTGTTCGAACCCCTCTCGGTGTCCACCTTTCGTAGTTAGTGTACTGGCGAATGCTTGGTGGCAGATCCTTCCTTACAAGAGAGCGGCAAAGATGGAAGCTGCCACCTCTAGCTTGGTCGGTAGGAGTCGACTGTGACACTACGACGAATCTGAGCTATCGGCCGGCATTCAGATTGAGATTTTGCTACAATTAAGGATGAGCTAAACGACCCACTGCACACACGATTCCCTCGCTCAGTGGCTACTGAATCTTCTCTTGAAGAGCTGTTTTCGATTAAGGCCCGAGCACCATACCTCGCGTCATGCATTCAATTTGTGGTAGAAATGAAAGAGTAGTAAGGGCGAAAAAAGACAGCCAATCGCCTAGAGCCAGCAATTAATGCAGGCTTTGATGCAAAAATATCCCGTAAGCTCCAGGTCGCATGCCCTAACCTACGGCTCAGGAATCTACGCCCCTGCAGTCAACTCGGACTGTCGTGTCAGCATTCCGAAGCTGGAGCCGAGCAGCTGCTAAAAGACGAACCTCCAATCTGGAAAGTGGCCTGACTGCATGCTCGATCTTGACCTGTTGCAGAAACCCCATGAGAACAGCGGTTTTCAAAACCACCATCTGCAGTTCCTGCAGTTGCAGTTCAGGTCGGCATATGGGAGTGGACGAGCAGTGTGGGCAAAGCATAGGCCAGGGTCTCGAGCGATTATCAGTTTCGCCAAGAGTAGCAGCACCTTAGTAAAGCACATTGAACAAGTGACATTGAGCCTGTTAATTCAACTGAAAAGCCTACACTTCTCTTTCGAGATTGATGCGAGATTAGCTGATAGCTTAAATTCCTATGCTATGCCATCTGGGAGCAGATGGGAAACGTTGTGCTTGTACCGTCGCCTGGCATGCACGAGTCCACGATCAAGTGCTCTCTGTGGGTGCTCGAGCCCAATCCGGGCTAATGCCGTTTCAGCTATTTCTCGTAAGACTTCCTGACCTCAGAAAAGAGATTGTTAACGTTCGCAGTGATCAAGGTACCTCATCTAAACTCAGTTGGGTACGACGCAATCTTAGAACAGCAATTCTCGGTATATCCGCTTCTGTACATGTTGAATTCAGGCACCCGGTGCTATTGTTTAGGCAGGTTAACACAAGGTTTGCCTAGGGGTAATCTTGCAGCAGGCTTGCCTGCAAATGTGAATGGAGTTCTTAAAGATAGGCCTAGAATAACTGGACTTTTTAAGGGACTTCAAAGTGGAAGTGTGCTTTACAAAGGAAGCCTTACATATTTTCTGTGAATCTCGGCAGGAGCCGTGCACAGTCAACGAAAACTATTAATCGCAAGGCCAGGGGTGCTCGAAAGCTAGCTCGGTTACGAAATTTTACACGGTATAAGTTGATTGAGAGGCGAAGTCAGGATTAGAGACCCGGTGGCATTAGGTTCTCGGGAGTGGAGCCTAAAGGCTATCTAGAGGGGGGCCTCCCTGCACCTTTTGGAGGCAAAAATAGGTCAAAATAGAACCAAAATGGTTAGTGAAGCCTGTCCTCCACCAAGGACCCAGCTGCTGTGCAAACGCAGTAGCTGGTCAGTAGAACGGATGTAGGACTTGGCTCCCACCTTCTTTGCCAGGCTTGGCAGCTGCCACTCCTGCCATGGTCACTGGCTTTCACCTTGGTGTACCGACCGTAAATCCAAATCTGATACGGCCCGGATTTAGGGAGATACTTGCCCAAATAAATTCCTTTAGTGAGGTTACCTCTTTTTTAAAGGTCACTCTTTCTATTGTCCACGCAACACCTTGAGTGCCAAACAGCACTAAGCCCAATTCAGAAATGGAATCCAAGCTTTACTTAACTGTTGCCATGCTTGAGCTAACATCCAAATTGTTTCTAAAAAAGTATACATGCATGTGCATGCTAACATTGGTGAGAGCAGTAGATCAAAGTGATGGCGTCTATTGGAAACGGAACAAAGTTAGATCCTGATCTCCCTGACGAGTACAGTTAAAAGAGTTAATCTCGTATCTCAGAACAACAAATAAGTTATATTTTCAAGTTGGCTTTAAATGCAGCAGCAGCTAATCTCTAATAGCTAAAAGGAACTTGAGAACTCAAAGGATTAGCTAGCTTCCAATTTAAAGGAGTTAGTAAATCTTTTAGCCTGAAAATTCAAATCTCTGATGACATGTCCTTTGAAATTTCCATAGCCCCTCTAACAAATGTAGGTCCTCGTGTCTGAAAATGTGTAGCTGACTGGGTGCAAATGCATTTAACATAGGATGTCACTTCGCTAACAGTATAAATTGAAAGCTAAATAAAAGGCTTCTTTAAAAGTATTGATACGTCAAATCTCGACGGATAAATTGTCTTCCATTTAACCAATATAGCATGCAGAAATATTTGCCTTATACTTTTAGACACCATATGATAACGACCAATGAAAGTAATATATCAGTTACAGAAAGTTATACGAAATATTGCGAACAAGCTCACTCAATTTCTAGACTCTCCAAAGTTCTTCACTAGTCTGCATGCTGACCCTGTGCATGTCACTCCTAACCGTGTTTTTCATTTTGTTTGTTTTTCAAGCATGATTTTATTTACAATTAAATTGCATTTCACTTTGCAGCAAATGTGAAGCGCCAAGAAAGAGATTGAGTTCTTATAGAGCGCTTTATCAAGTGCATAATTAATATAGTCTAGCAACAACTGCCGACTTCTGAAAGAGGTGGTAAAACCACTAGAAAAGGACATCTGACGGAAGACGTATTCTGGCCAACTGCTTGAGCTAATGCCACGTTGCTATCCGAGTGTATTTTGAAAAATATATTTGGTTTATGTATCGTTCATCAGAGGTTAGTTGTATCAGTCAGCTTCAATCAACAGCAACCTAGTGCATAGTCCTGAAGTGGGAACAAGTGAAGAAAAGTCTTTCGTCAGACTCGCTGTAGTGGAACTTGCAGAAATCAAACTTTAAGGCTACATTGTGGGTGTGCAAGCGTGGCGTGTGTGTGTGCATGTGTGTATGTTGTGTGTATGTGTGTGTTTGCTTGTATGCTTAACCCAGTTGGGCATGGAAATGGAAACTTAACTGGGGCTTCCTCAACTGATTCAATCCCATCCATGGACAACATGCTGCCTCTTCATAGGCTCGGAGCTTGCAAATTGGCTAAAAGTTATGCTCATCATGTTCATATACAAATTGCATCTACAATCGTGCCTGGAAAATAAGACACAAATATGTACAGTGGGTTTTGTGGCATAAAGTCATCTGGGATATGTACATGTCTGCTATACAGGCTCAACAAGTATAACGTATCTCTATCTAGAAGTGTGGAGTGAGCAGAGACAAATGCAACTGAAAGATTGCAGGTAATTAAAAACTAAGCAAAAAAGGCTAGCTCGAAAATGTAGTAAGTAGCACCAGGAGTGTATAAGCTTACGTATATTCGCAGGATCTACATATCCCAGTGAAATCTAAAATCACACTACCCAACAACCACTATTTCGTAGTTGGAGTCGAGGGTTATTTGCCGCCACCCCTATTCACTCAGAAAGAGACTGTTATTGAGTTGCGAAAGCTTGTTTAGCTAGCAAATAAAACTCTCATAATTAGCACATCATGATATGCCGGCCGCAAGTACTCACTTTGCGAATACTGAAAGTATTGTCTGGCGGATCTGCCGTTATCGGTTGAATGATGATAGGAATTTTACCTTTCCCGACATCGTCTAATTTTTCTCCAACCTCAGTTTCACCATCGGTTGTCAAAAAATTACCCGATATCGCGAAAAGAAAAATTCTATCATCACTAAATTCAAAATCAACATCAATTAGCATAAATATTTTTACCTTATATAGCAAATGTCTTCTCGAGTAGGTCAAATAAATTCTTTCTCTTTTGAATCTAGGAGGTTAATGAACATTGATTTCAAACCATATAGTAGAAGGTATGTTGGAAGAAAAGGAAGACTAAATAAAGTTGGTTTCATAGAACCTGCTATTTCTGCTAATGGAAATACCTTAACTTTTTCTTATATATCAAAAAGAACGTATGCAGACTTTGAGTCACTTAAAGAGTCTCTTAGGTATCAAACAAATGAATTACTTGATAGAGTTAGAAGTTCATGGAGGTTTGTTAGAGTTCATTTTAAAATATCATCCGACATGAGAATGTTTAATAATGGAGACATAGAAAAAAAAGGAGCACAATCAAAATCAATGTTAGCGATGGATAGTGAATCATCTAACTCAATATATGAAAAAGTAATGCTTTCTTTAGGAACTAATTCTGAGATGTTAGTAGAAAGAAATGTTGGTTCTGGATGGTTATTTATTAGTTATTATTCATTTTCTGTTGTTATTTCTAAGTACATACCTTTAAGTGGTGGCACATACATTGAAACACCTGAATATCTTGTTAATAAAAAGTGTGTAATTAATTTAAAAATCTTAATGATGAGTTTTGCGCTTTGTGGTGTGTTTTAAGGTCCTTAAACCCAGTAGAAAGAAATAAGTGGAAAATGAATGACTTAAACACGATATTAGCTAATAATCATTCTAATCTTCTTAAGGAGATTGAATGGCCTTTAATGGATAAAGATATTGATAAATTAGAGAAAGCAATGAATGTTAGTATACATGTTTACTCATGTAGGTTTAAAGAGTCTAGAGTTTCACCATTAAGAGTTGTAAAAAAATCAGATGAAAAAGAAGGTAGACATGTAAATCTTTTACTAGTTGTTAAAGGTAAAAAAGAACATTATATGTTGATTAGTAATTTTAATTCATTATGTAGATCAACAAACTCTGGAGGAAAACAGTATTATTGCCATAGATGCTTAAATAGATTCTTTGATAAAAAACAAGTAACTAACCATTTAGAAATATGTGAAAGTATGAACTCTGGAAATACTGTTTATTTAATGCCGCATGGTGATAGTAAGTTTATTAAGTTTGATTCTTTCAAAAATCTTAATACATGCCTATACGTTTGTTATGCAGATTTTGAGTGTATAATTGAACAACAAGAAAATTCTTCAACACACACACCATGTTTAGCTGCTTTTATCATAGTTGATTGGAAGGGTGAAGTTTTTGATAGGTTTATTAATGTTGGACCAGATTGTGTTGTTAAGTTTCTACGAAGATTATTTGAGCTATCAGATTTCTTGAAAAGCACATTGATTAAACATTGTGGAGAAAGTAAAATGGATAGTTTAACTGAAAGTGAGTATGATGAATATGAAAATGCTTTATTCTGTTGGAGGTGTAAAGAGCCATTCAATTATAAAGTAAGTGATTTGAGAAAAGTTCACGATCACTGCCATCTAACAAATAAATATAGAGGCCCAGCACACCATATTTGCAGCTTAAAAGCTGGAGTTAACTTTAGAAGATGGCAACTTCCTGTTATATTTCACAACTTTAGAGGATATGTCTCACATATAATTGTTAAAGCTCTTGAAAATTTTAGTGGTGAAGCACAACAAATAGCTAATAATCTTGAGAAGTATATGATGTTAAGGGTTAAGGATATTGTTTTTAAGGATAGTGCTCAATTCATGCTTGGTTCATTAAATTTTATAGCATCAACAATGGGTAAAACTATTGATTGTTTGCCAATTTCTAACAAGGTTTTAAGTGAACTTTATCCAAATTAGAACATTAATATGCTAGCAACTAAAGGAGAATATCCTTATGAATTCATGGATTCTTTTGAGAAGTTTTTCACTTCATCTCTTCCTAGTAAAGATGATTTTTATTCAAGTGTTTACATGACTGGTATATCCGATGAAAGTTATAAAAAAGCAAATGATGTTTGTAAAGAGTTTGATTGTAAAAATATGTTAGAATATCATAATTTATATCTTCAAACGGACGTTTTGTTGCTTGCTGATTGTTTCGAAAGTTTTAGAAAAGGATTGGTATCAAAACTAAAATTAGATCCAGCAAACTTTGCAACAACACCAAACTTCTCATGGAATGCGGTATTCTGGTTTTCAGGAGTAAAGATTGAGTTATTGTCTGATAGACAGAATTATGACATAATAAAAAAATCTATTCGTGGAGGAATATGTCAGGTTATCAGTAGACTTGTTAAGGCAAATAATCCATTAGTACCTGATTATGATAGGGATAAAGCAATAACATGGATAACTTACCAAGACGCAACAAGTCTATATCCTACAGCAATGATGGAACTTCTTCCACAAGGGAACATTGTTGAAATTTCAAATGAAGGGTGGGATATTAATAGCATTCTTAAGTTAGAGAATGAATAAGATACTGGCTACTTCTTTGTTGTTGATATTGAATACGATCCAAAAACTAAAGAGTGTTATCATGACCTACATAATGAATATCCATTATGTGCTTCTAATAGAGTTGTTAATTGTAGTGAATATTCAAAGTTTCAAAATAAGTTCAAATCAGGAGCAAGTAATATTCCAAAATTAATATGTGACTTTAAACCAAAAAAGGATTATCTTCTTCATTATCGATATTTAAAGTTCTGTTTAACACATGAATGGTTTGTGATGTAAAGAAAGTTTTCAAGTTTAATCAATCTAGATGGCTTAGACCTTATATTGAAATGTGTGCTAAAATGAAAGCATTAAATTCAAGTAAAAAGTTTTTAAGAAACCTTTGGAAACTTATAATGAATTCATTCTATGGTAAAATCTGTGAAGATGTTGAAAAAAGAGTTAAAACTTATTTAGTTAGTACCATTGAGGAAGCAGGAAAAAGGAAGTTCAATAAACGAATAAGAGATCCAAATATGGTTAACTTTAGAGATTTTGGGGAATATTTGACAATCTTTCAAATGAACCAATCTAAAACAAAATTAAATAAACCAACATTCATCGGTAGTCCAATTCTAGATTTATCAAAGTTACACATGCAAAAGTTTTATTACGATGTTATAAAACGAAAATATGGAGACAAGGTTAGTTTAATCTATACTGATACTGATTCTTTAATTATGAACGTTGAAACACCTAATCTTTACGATGATATGAAAGCAATGCCTGATTATTTTGATGATGATACAATCGGTAAATTTAAGGATGAGGCAGAAGGAAAAGTAATTTCAGAAGTTTGTCCTTTAAGACCAAAGCTATACTCTGTAAGCATCGTTGACGCTGAAAGGAAAGCTGCTGCAAAAGGAGTAACAAAAGCAGTTTTAACTAAAACTATGGGACATGGCACGTTTGTTAGTTGTTTAACTGAAAGTATAGAAGTTTTTAAAGGTAAAAAAATGAGAAGTTTGGTGAAAGTCAAATTAGGAAGTTTCATAAAATATTTCAAGATAAACACGAAATATTTACTAATGAGATGGAAAAAGTTGCACTATCACCATTAGAATCAAAACGTTACTGGCTTGATTGTGGTTGTTGTAGTTATGCTTATGGACATTATAAGATTGAAAAAGCTTTGAGAGAAGGTACTAATCCAGGTCAATGGGATAAATGTATTTAACAAAAATAATTTCATTATTATGGAAATGGAAAACGAAAATCCAGAGTTTTTGAAAGTTGAAGAAAGCTCTATGGATATAAGTATTTCAGATACGGAGTCAATATCAGATACAGAATCCGAAGATCCTGATTATATACCCGAATCAGAATCCGAATCAGAATCCGAATCTGGGTTTGAGTCTGCTGAAGACAATAATAATAATAATAATATTGCACTTGATAAAGCGCCCTCAGATAACTTAATCTCTTTCTAGGCGCTTTACATTTGCTGCAAAGTGATACGCAATAGAATAGTAAGTAAAATCATGCTTGAAAAACAAACAAAATGAATAACATGGTTAGGGGTTACATGCACTGTGTCTGCATGCAAATGTGGTTAGTGGCAGCATGAACAGTGTCAGCACGCATAAGCACATCGAGGACGAATCACAAGGACCCACTAAATGCTTTCCTAAATAGGTATGTTTTTAAGTTTCTTTTAAATGTGGTCAGGTCAGGGGATGTTCTGATGCAGGTCGGGAGGGAGTTCCAGGCTGTGGGAGCATACGAGCTAAATGCACGGTCTCCAAAGGATTTAAGGTTTGTACGAGGTATTTCTAGACTGTTGGATTCCGAAAAGCGAGTGGTACGATGCTTTGCCTGATGGGGTAGTATATCTGAAAGATAGGCTGGAGCCATAGAATGAAGAGACCTAAAAGTGAGCGACAAAACCTTGAAGTCAATCCGTTGCTTGACTGGTAACCAGTGCAGGTCGGCGAGAAGTGGAGTAATGTGGCAACTGCGACGCTCATGACAGACAAGCCTAGCTGCAGAGTTTTGCACCAGCTGCAATCGCCTGATCGCACATGCTGGTAGGCCAGTAAGCAGTGAGTTGCAGAAGTCGAGACGAGATGTCACGAATGCATGGACCAACTTGGACGTGGTATCCTTATCTAAACAAGCCCTAATTTTAGCAATGTTATGAAGCTGAAAATAGGCTGATTTGACTGTGGAGCTGATGTGGTCGTCTAACGAGAGGTCGCTTTGGAATATGACACCTAGATTTCGAGCTGATGCAACTGGAGATATGCTGGCAGAGCCAATTTTGAGAGTCAGCCTTTCCAATTTCTGAATAACACTAGGTTTGCCCATAACTAGTAACTTAGTTTTATCATCGTTTAGTTTTAGAAAATTTGCTGCCATATATGATCGGATGTCATCGATGCATGCAGGAAGTGAGTTGAGAGAATTTGAGGTGCTCGAAGGCTGGGAGGGATCAAAGCAGAGGTACAACTGAGTGTCATCCGCATAGAAGTGACAGCCTAGATTGTGCTTGGCAATCACATCAGCTAGAGGGAGAGTATAAACGGGGAAGAGGACCGGACCTAGCGCGGAGCCCTGAGGTACTCCATATTTTAGAGGTACTTCAGATGATCTTTGTCCATTCACGTCAACACTCTGGAGTCTCCCACTGAGATAGGACCTGAACCACTGCAGAGCAGTGCCAGTGATGCCCAGGCGAGATGAGAGGCGCTCTAGAAGTACTTTGTGATCGATGGTAACAAAAGCTGCCGAAAGATCGAGCAAAACAAGAAGAGACACTCTACCCATGTCTGCATTCCTAAGTAGGTCGTTGTATACCCGAAGCAATGCTGACTCTGTGGAGTGATTAGCTCTAAAGCCAGACTGGAACTTACTAGCAAGGTGTGAGGTTTCGATATACGAGTTCAGCTGGTCTGCCACGACCCGTTCCAGTGTCTTTGATAGGAATGGTAGAAGGGAGACTGGGCGGTAGTTGCTTAAGTTCTCTTGGTCTAGTGTAGCTTTCTTGAGAAGTGGCCTGACTGCAGCTTTTTTGAAAGGTGCTGGGACCTGACCTGAGGCTAATGACATATTAATGATGTTGGTTATGCATGGCAGCAGCAGATCAATGCAACGTAGGAGCAGGACAGTGGGAATAGGGTCCAGTGGACTTGTTGTCTTCTTTGATTGAGATACGAGCTTTAGGACTACATCACTAGTGACCTGTTTAAAGACGACTTTACTTTTTATACTGATGATATACAACCATATAAAAGTGATTATGTAAATAAAGAAAATGAATTATAAAAATAATTATACCTATATAGAAATGGGCGTCTCGAGAATTTTAAGCTGTGAACAATCCAGAAATATGGCTGTAAAGATCTGTCTTCAAAAACTAAAAGGAAATGATCAACGTATAATTAGACACTCTCTTGATAAACTCATTCCAGATTTAGATAGTTTGTTTGTTAGTGTTCTTATAGAAATCTGTGAAGCTTCTGATAAACTAATGGAATGTAGAGGTAAGATAAATGAAATGCTTGAAGAAGCCGCAAAGAAACAAAAAACCCAAAAAAAACAAGGTGTACAAATTAATTAATTCTATTAAACAATTCTTAAAGCTTATATAGGAAATGAATTTTGATGAAAAGTTTGAAAAGGTTCTTGAGAATGTTTATGTACGTGATATTATATCTTCAATTTGTTTTCGTCTATTAGGATGTTGTCGGCCTGAATCTGTTGTTTATTGTAAATCTTATAAAATGATAAAAGAATTAGACCCATTATTTATTGACACACTTTTTGAGATTGCTAATCAATATGAAAGTATTGATAAATATAAGATGAGATTAGAAGATGAGGCTGAACAAATTAGTGAGGAAAGAAAATTTAAAAAACTTATATAGGAAAGAAAGATGAATAAAAAAGTTTCAAGAATTCTTTGTTGTGAGTATGCTATAAGAATTGCTAAAAGTTTTGTGGTTTTGAAGATGATAACCCATATATCCCTACAGATTTTTATAAGTATATGTTTAAACTACCTGCACCAACAATTTGGGTTCTTTTAGATGTTTGTGATGCATATGACAAAATGAAAAAGACAGAAAGAAAATATACTGAAGCATTTGATAAGTTTCATCAAATATTTGATGATGTAAAGACAAAAAACTAATTACATATAATTTTCTTTTTTTATATAGGAAATGCAGAACGACGTTACCGATCCCAATCTTGCTACTAGTGCTACTCTCCTTAAGTCTTACGTTGATTATCTTGGTAGGTCAAGGATGACCGCATACGATCAGCAAACACTCGATTCAGATATTTCAGTTATGACTGATAATTCAGTTAAGAAATTCTATCTCGATGAATGTGATATCGAAGCTCAAAAGATTGAAACTGCTGGGTTATCTGATGTAACAACAAATCTTGAATCTACTGTTAGATCTAAAGTAGACGCACTTCTTGACGATCCTTCTGAGATCTCTGGCTATACAACATGGATTGCATCTCAACTTCCAACACTCTCGACGGTTATTTCAGGAGTTTCAGGAGTTAAACCAGACATCTCTGGAATCGTTAAAGACGAGTGTTATGCAATTCTTCCTGATCTAGCTGACGGTGTTAGCGAAAGACAAAAGGCAACTGCTGCAGCTGTAGAAGCATAATTAATTTAATTAAAACAAAAAAATAAACATTATGTAGAAATGGGCGTTGAAACTAGGAGTAGGGGTTGCCTTAATGAAGTTCAAGGTCAGCAGCATTCAAATTTTAAGATCTGTTAACATCCTATGGGTAGAATTGAAGACATTAGATCAACATTACTAAATGCTGTTAAACTAGTTATTGAATAAAAGGCTTTAAGAATAAATCACTCTGAACCAGAGATTGCAAACATATTTACTAAGGTTAGAGATGGGTCAATCTTTGAAGAGTTTCTCAATGACTTAAAAATGGAAAAAATAAATAAAATTAGATTAGAAGCTTACTCTAAAAAAATAGAACTAACAAAGCAAATAAAACAAGTAATTGATCAAGGGAAAGACTTTGAACCTCCAGAAGAGTTGATTGAAGAGACTATGGATTGGTGGATTTAAAAAAATATTTACAAATATATAGGAATAAAATGCCAGATTTGAGAAAAGATTTCGCTGTTAAAAATATGAAGAGACTGTTCAGTTTAATAAAAAAATTAGGGGTTGTCTAATAAATTAACAAGAGCTAGATATGTACTTAAATTTATAAATATAGTAATAGCATTAGCAGTAACTATTTCAAGTACTTACGTTCAAGTATTACCATCTATTAGTCATGTAGTAACTGTCTTTTCAGCTCTATCTGTAATGTTTGTATCAGTTGACGGTGTACTAACAGAAATAGACAAACGTAAAAGAAATGCTTGAAGTTCCAACTCTGAAATTATCTCAAAGATTACTAACGCCTTATCCGATGATGAGATTACAAAAGAAGAGTTTGAAGGACTTGTACTAGGTAACTCACAAACTGAAGTTAATGTTGGTTGATAACTTGTAACTCTTCCCTAACAAAACTCCTCTTAATATCATTTACGAAATACCTAGTCGGTTGTTCTCTAATTACCATTATTCTAACGATAGTGTGTTTTGTTAGACTCCATATTGGGTCTGTAGCTCTTCTTCTTTTTTCATCTTCTCCTTCACCAGGATCTAATAAATACTTAACACTTGTCCCAAGTTCTAATAGCTTTTCGCCATGATATTTTGGTTTCGTTTGTTTTACCTATTCTTTTTTATCGCCTTTGCAGGTTCTTCACCAATCATTCTTGTAACACTATTATTTAGATACTTAATGATCTTTGGTAGATTATCTATCCACTCTCTGTTTCTATTATAGTCTCCTTTATTAATACTTTCTAATTCTTTTTTCATACTGAGCAATGAATGTTCTCTCAGCAACTGTTCTATTCATTCTTTCAATCAGCGAAACGCTCTTTTTACTAGTCCCTTCTGTGATACGTGTTTCATGTTTTTTCATTTCTGTAGCAAACTCTCCTTTAAACTCTGATCCTGGATCTACAGTCATTTTCTTTGGCCACTTCAAAGGACTTTTACTGTAAATATCTATTATTGCTTTTGTCACTTCTTTAGAAGACTTTGTTTTAAGAGGTCTTGATTCTTTATATCTACTAGCAACATCAATAACACTCAAAGCATATTTATATCCAGAATCATTAGGCATATACAGAATGTCTTCTTGGTGATTTTCATTAGGCTCAACAATATTAAAGAAACCTTGTGGAATTTTCTTAGGTCTTGGTTTGAATACTTGACTTATATCTGAATTAGGATTGAATTTACCTTCTTTTTTTCTTTCATTTAGAGTTAAGAATGACATTCTATAGAGAATGGAAATATTTTGTGATACATGCTCATGCACATTTAGTGAAGTCAAATACCTTGAAACAGGTCATCCATATTGTAAATCAAAAAGAAAAAAACAAAACAGGAATATGAAATACGTTGCTGCATCTGTGATAAAGATATGAATGAAACTGAAATTGATACTAGTATTTTTCTTAATAACAACTGCATAATCTGTTCGTACTGTAACATAGATTCTAACTATTATAAAAAAGAAAAACCAACTAAACTGTATTTACTGGTTAAGAAACACTTAAAAAGGGATCTTTATCACAAGGAAGAAGGATTGGAAGAGGTGTAAATGAACAACAAATAATTGGTGAGATTAGGAGTGCGATAGAAAAACTAAAAAAAGAGTAAAATCATCAGCTTTGACAGATATAGAAATACATAATTATATAAAAGAATTAGATATAAAAAACTTTAGAGGTGTCTTTGCGAGAGATGAACTAAAAAAGCCTTTAGAGAATGAATGTCTTATTTTTAATACTGGAGAATCAGACCTTGCAATATATCACTGGGTCGCATTAAAGAAAGAAGGGCCTAAGTGTTTTTACTTTGATTCTTTTGGAGCACCACCAATGCCAGAGGTAATACGTTACTTCGGTGATATACCATCTTTTCAAACATTTCAACTACAAAAGTTCAATCAGAAAGATTGTGGAAAAAGGTGTCTAATATTCCTAAAACTAATGGAATTGACTGATTTTGGAACAACGATGGAATTATTAATTTGAATTAAACAAATTATTTACCCTTTATAGAAATGGAAATCCAAAATAAGAAATTCGTAGTTCTTGAAAACGCTTCAGTCATAATTCCAAAAGGAAAACCAGCTCGAGTTCACATTGAAGAGAGGACTTCAAAAGATTCTAAGCAATATTACAACATGTGGTTATACATTACCGAAGACATAATGCCATCTATTAAATATATTGTAGAAAGGTCTAGTAAGAAACTTGATTTCAAAGGATATGATTTTCATAAAAGGTCTACAATTGGAATTCGAATTGATTTTGGTATTAAGCCAAGCATATTCTTCGATCAAAAAAATAAACAGTTGAAGCTCAGTTCTATTGCTGATGTAGTTAACAAATTTGGAAGTGACTTTTCTATTACTGGAGTTCTCGATGGAAGTTATGTTACTAAAGACTCTTATAATTCTGAAGAAAGACTTAACATTAGATTGAAGCTTGATCAAGTTAAAGTCTACGACTCAGTAAAACGAGGAGATTTCAATCCTGCTGATTATTAGAAACAAAAAAACAAAAATAAAAATTAGTTAGGTTAGTTAGTTAATTTTTTAATATCACTGTATTCTAGCATTCTTAATTAAACCAATCTCAATAAAATCTAAATCGTTTAGTGTTGAAAAACTATCGTAATTAAGAATTGGATAAGAAATATCAAATGATACTATTTTTTATCGCTTTCTTCAAAGATAGCGAAGTTTGATATAGAATTGCTTAACAATAACATGTAATCGTTTTCCACCGCGTAATATTCAATATTAAGTAAATTAGAGGGAAGAAAGTTTGGTGAGTAGAATTTATAATAGTAGTTAGTAACTACGCTACCAGAGTCTGTAGATTGGTTGTATATATTTATTGATATTGATGTTGTAGCAGTTTTATAGTTTATTCTTGTCTGATTATCATCTTTTAATAAAAAGTAATTATCTTCAGTTGTTTTTCCATAAAGTGTATAATCAATACAATCATCAATAATATTAGTTCGATTGTCGTTTATTCTATCAATATCTTTTATCTTTATTCTTATCTTTGAGTATATTGGTTTTTTAAGTTTATATCAGATAGCTTTGCTAAACAAATATCTCCTGAGTTGTTAGATAGATTAATAACACTTTTAACTCCTATTCGTCCTTCTATTATTAACGAATCGTAGTTGAACAGTCTATTTGTTCTTAGAAATGAGTTATAAGCTCTTTCTCTTGTGTATGAGCAATCAGATGTGTCATTAGCTGTTAATCTATCTACTTCTATATTTCCATCTATTACTTGTTCTCCTTTTGTTCCAACCTTTGTATCAAGATACTGCTTTGTAGATATATCACTTCTATTTACAGGGTGACTTACATTAACATATTTTTTGACTTAGCAGATAAATCTCCTCTTACAATGTCATCAGAGTCTTTTCTAATATAATTATTAACTGAAAAGGTTTTACTTACAGCGTCTGATTCACCAATAGAAGAACCAACGTTTGCTATTCTATTTTTACCGAGGTTTAGAGTTCCATTCATTTCTAAAGATGATCTACTAAGCATTTTATGATATTGCTATATAAACAGCAATATTTAATTCTTTATCAAATAAGTTAGAGCCAGATATAAAAGTTGACGATTGAACAAGTTTTTATTTGCGTCAAGCATATACCCACCGTATAACTGGTCTCTTAATGGTATCAGCGTTAGTGGGAGAGGTTGTAGTATACCTTTTCTTCTACTTGAATATTCGTATAGTGTTGTAACAGCGAATAAACCTCTTTGTATTGTAGTATTAGTTAAAGTAGAGATCCATCTACCATTAATTGTTCTTCCATACAAGTCTGTTGTTAAAGACCCATCAACAGTTCCTTTAAAACGCACTATTGCAATATTTCCATCTGATATTCTGTTTAGATAGTTAAAGTTTACACCATAAGTAGGATTAACAGGATCATTTTCTAAGAAGATAGAGTACCCAGTCATATTTAAATTTCCATTAAGAGTTCCACCCGTTAGTTTAAGGAAGTTAGAGTCCATATACGATTTATTTGGAATATCCTTATCAGAAGTAGGAGGTCCTGCAACAGATACATTTCCATTTACAGTTAGTGTTCCATTAATAGTTCCACCAGTTTTTGATAGCTTAGTATCTGCATAGTCTTTAGTCGCAGCATCGCTAGGGTTTACAGGATTTGCTAGTTCTATCAACTTATGATTATTCATATCTATATCTCCATCAGCAGTAGTTCCTCTTGATACTTTAGTAACGAAATTGGTATCTATATACGTTCTATTTACTGCATCTCCAAGATGAACAGGATCACCTAAATACTTTATCAAGTTTCCATTCATACTCAAACTACCTGTAAGTACATCACCACTTTTTTTAATGCAATTTGTTTCACTAATTCCTCTGTTTTTAGTTCTATACATTTCTATGCAATAGTAAAAAGAAAATCAATGTAGGTTATTCCACTTGCAACAGTAAATTTATCGATAGCATATCTAAACGTTCCATCAATGTTAATTATTAAAACTATAGTACCACTTACTCCATACGTCGATTCACTTGTTAATTCTACCTATGCATTTGTAATTATTAGTTGCGTACATAACTCCACTAACCATTGCAAAGTTCAGTAATACACCCGGAAAGAATGTTTTAAGATTAGTATTGTATGCAACAATTTCTCCAGTAGTCGCAATAACAGGTATATCCCCAGGTGTGAGTTGTTGGAATTGAAATTTATTTCCTGTACTACCATTAGCTGTAATACTTAAACCAAGCATATCAAGATAAAATACTGTTGGGTAAGTAACAGAGCTTGCTCCAAAATACCTAAATGATATTTGTTTATTATTATCTACATATTGTTTTGTCACAGTATCAGAGTCCTTTAAGTTAGTAATATTCTTATTTCCCATATTCATACTTGCTGTTGCTTTACCTTTAAACACTTGTGTCATATTTTTTAAGAGTCCATAGTTAATCACTTTATAAGGTCTTAAATCACTATATACAGTTCCATCAGCAGAGTTTCCTAATATACCAAAAACATTCTTACAATTCAACTGTGACGACATCTTTCCATTAGTCTTTTGAAGAAATCCTGACATACTTGAAACTGTTGCTAAATCACCTATAACATTTGTAGCAATACTTCCTCCAAAGTTTGAACTAAATCCATAGCTCAAATTTATTGCATCACCAGCATTAAGAGGGTATGCTAAGTCTGTTACTCTATTTCCGTTAGCCTTAAGATCACTGTAAATAGAACCATTAATCTTTCTAACTTTTTTCATTCATTTATAATATATGAAGAATAAAAAAGGAAAAGGTGTTGATACTATAAAAGGAGTAGATACAACTAAAGAAGTGGTTTCAGGTATTACAACGGCAACAGAAGTAGGTTCGAAAACAGTTATAAAAATAGTACCTAAAGTTGCTATGAAGCTGTCCTTACAGGCCTTAAACAAGATCGCAAAGATCGTTCCAAAAGTATTACAATCATTTAAAGTTATTGGAACAGGTACAAAAGCTCTAGGAGGATTTCTATCTGGAGTAACAGGAATAGTAGATCTTGGTTTGTTTATAAAAGAAATTGTTGATGATATATCTTCTGGTAAGTATGGACAAGTCTTCTGGAAAACAATGTCAGATAAAAAAGAAGGAATATCAAAGATGGTTGCCAGTTTGGTAGTAGGTTTCTACATTAATGAGATACTATTAGAAGCTGAAAAAGCAAATAGTGATTGGTATTTAAATCCTAGTAAATTTTTATCTGATACTTTTGGAGAAGAAGTTTCTTGGGATGCAACTCAACTTGATCCAATAGCTTGGAAGAAGAAATTCCTTGAAATGAGAGGAGGCTTTTTACATGCTATTCCAGCCATCATTTTTAGTATAGCAAGTGTAATAGGAACCGTTGGTTTAGCAGTTTCAATAACTGTAGCAGTTGCAGGATTGATAAAAAAAATAGTAGATGAAACAATGTATACTGCCAAAGCACCTAAAATGAATATTCATGAAGAGAGAATGAGTGCTTTGACACTTCAAAAAGAAAGATTAAATAATGTTATTGTAGACTTAAAAAACATGATAGAACTACTTGAAAAAGGGGTTGATATAGATCTAAGTGATAAAGTACAGAATTCAGAAGTCAACAACAGATTAACTTACCTTAATAAGGGAAGGGAGCTTGTGGAGAAAGGAGGTGTTAATTATAGTGAAGATTTAAAAAGAGACATTAAAAAAGTAGAAGCTTCTACTGTTGGTGGTCTTAAAACATGTGACTATAAAGCTGAGAGTGCGATGCTATTGAGTAATATTTTCGCACAAGGTAAGAGTCAAAAAGAAATATATAATGAAATGATTAAACTTAGAGATGACCTAAAACAGAGATATAAAAATTAATAGTCAGTGTAACGAACTATTTTATTATCTTCTGTTAAACTATATGTAAAATTAAGTTTTGCAAATTGTAGATGTAAACGTATGGCTTCCATGTCCCTAACAACAGCTGCTTCTTCTATATCGTCAAATAAATCAACATAATAAGAAACTTTATTTACTTTTACTCGTGACATCCACTTTTTTGAACGTTCATGCCAACACACACCAATAAAGCCAGAAGTATTATTTTTTAGTTTTCTTTTATTTCTATGATTTTCACCATTAGTCGCTTCACGTAAATTATTAAAGGAATTATTTAGTTTATTATTATCAATGTGATCAATCTCATTCAAAGGTAGTTTACCAGTCACTATCAACCACGACAATCTAGGAGCATAGTATGATTTTCCATCAATCCTTATTTGTTTATAACCAGAAACTGTTATAACTCTAGCTTCTTCTCCTCTAGAAATACACCCACGACTTTCATTCCACACAAACTTACCTGTAAAAGCATTGCAAGATAATAATTCATTTACACGTTCTCTAAAATCAGTTAGTTCATCTTTATCCATTTATACATAGTTTTATAAATGTTTAATATAATTATATAGAATGTATAAAGAAATCAAACTTGATCTATCTGATCACCAAATTGATCTTATTAGTAAATCTAAGGAACCAATTTCTATAAGATTAAAACATGCTGATTTAAGTGGTACTAAATCTATTCTTGTAACGGATACTCAAAAAAGAAGAATAGAAAAGTATAAGGCTAAAGGAGTGGGAATGCAGTTGAATTTTAGTCTTAAACATTTAAAGGAAAATAGAAAGCATGGTTCTGGTATTGTAGATATAATAAATAAGATATCTGGAGGAAGAGAATTTCACTTAAAGTTGCCAGGAGGAGTAAAATCAGAATTTGTTCCAGACGGAAGTTTTAATAATACTAATAGATATAGTTATGCGGGTCCGGGAGCTAAGTTCGCTCAAAGGATGGAACAGGGCTACCACGGCGTTAATGATCTTAATAATCGTGCACTTATACACGACCATACATATACAGAGACTGGTAGAATGCCAGAACCAAGAAGAACAGAGATACGGAATCTGTCAGACCTTGTTCTTGCTGAAAGTGCTGCCAGTATTGCTCTTTATCCTAAGCAACCTGCTTATGTTAGGGAAGACGCTAAAACAGTGGCAGCTATCATGGCAGCAAAGGCAAAATTGGGCTTAGGTATTGGTGGAATGTTAAACGATTCATTTGCAACTGATTTCTTAAAAGATAAAATAAACAATCCATCAAGTTTGAATAAGATACAAAATCATGCTAGAGGAATTGTTGATAGAATGTTAGACATTAGATGAAAAAGATATAAAAATCATATGACAAAATTTTAGTGTTTGATATTGATTTGAATTTAGTGATGATAGAATTTTTCCTTTCGCGATATCGGGTAAGTTTTTGACAACCGACGGTAAAACCGAGGTTGGAGAAAAATTAGACGATGTCGGGAAAGGTAAAATTCCTATCATCAGTTGAATGCTGGTTTTGACGACGTTGGTGGTACCCTAGTCGTCGAGATCTACTGCTGAGAAGTAAGACCACCTCCTTCGCAACAATGAGTTACTCCAGGCTTGGATCATGGGCAATCAAGTGGCAGCCCAAACTCCTGCCAAATAGAGTTAGCACCCTTAATATTATGAGCAACCTCATGCTTAGGTCCAATAGAAACTAACCAGATTCCGACGTCTTATCAGATATGGGTCACGCCTCATTTGGTTTATGACTCGCTCACAGGATACTGACATAGGTAATAGCCAGTGGGAGTAGTCAGGCCTTCTACGATGAAAGCACTAGGTTTGGTGACTTTTGTCTGACTATACGTCTGCCGTCATAATAAAAAGCTTTCGAGCATCCTAGATGGCGTTTGGCATATAGGCGCAGTTGCTGTAAACAGCTGAAACCACTATTTTGCCCATTGAATGACATATGCGATTGAGGATGTGAGACGCTCTGGTTTAGCCCGGTGGATAACGTGCTATCATCGAACCTTGATCAAGGTGAATAGAATTTCGGGTTGAGGTCACGGGCCCGAACCTATTAGTATTGTCTCAACCTCTAAATCGAGTGTAAATTCTCTTCAGGCGTTACCCAAATTAATTGTAGATACTAATAAAAACATATGCATACACACATACAGGCACACATTTATATATCTATACATGAACAAAAATAAATAATTGCATACAATTACTTTACCTCTCATTTATTGTCCATCTGAAACACGGTTCAGATTGCAGCAGGAGATTGTAGAAAGTGCTAGACAAAGATATGGGAATCGACACAATCAATCATCGCCTGGTTTTAAAGTTGACATAAGTTTCTTTGTGATCTACCTAATTCTAGAGTTCAGATTTGGTATTATTCGTTACTAATCTTAGCAATCACTCAGCCATAATGAATGGCAGACGTTAAGTATTGCTGGTTTTTTTCGCCCTCTGTACTTCCCAGTAAAGTACCTAGAAAGAGATTGAGTTCTCTGAAGGTCTTTTATCAGATATATAATAATATTAATAGTTGTTTTTGTGGTATACAGTTTATGGTGCTTTTATATTTAACTCTTATTCATTCACAAACTTTCGTTAAATCCCAAGAATGCATTCAAGTCTGACCTTGCCATTCATACACATTAATGTTGCTAATAAATGTACTGTGTAATTATCATTTTTAGTAACAAAAAAAACTGTTTTTTTCCACCCTCTGTGCTCCCCCAGTAAAGCGGCTAGACAGAGAATGAGTTCTCTGAAGGTCTTTTATCAAATATATAATAATCTTGAAAGTCATTGTTGTGGTATAAAGTTTATGGTAATTTTATATTTTACTCTTATTCCTTCACAAACTTTCTTTAAATCCCAAGAACGCATTCAAATCTGACCTTGCCATTCGTACACATTAAGGTTGTTAATAAATGTACTGTGTAATTATCATTTTCAGTTACAAAGGAAATTACCCTTGAGTAAGTCACAGAACTACTTCAACGCTTGTATTTAAAAAAATGCTAAGATTGAAGCTTAGTAGGAGCATACCAAGTTATAAGTCAGTGCTAGGACGAGTACACCAGCCAAAATCAGGCTTTTAGCATGTTTTTAATATTTCAGAAATTTGTTACTAATATTGGTAGAGAGAGTGGCTTGTGCAACAAAATCTAAAAGCATGTAGAGGTGAAGTTCATGACAAAAGACCACTATTATTGCTACTGAGCCACGCATCAAACGGAAAGCCTATAGTCAATGTTGATTAATAGCTCCACATGCAATCGAGGCTGCTATAACACAGCGAACTAAATGACATTATATTTAAATACACTGGTTTACCATTCCTGCTTCAGTACTTCTGCGACCGATCAAGTCTGTCTCTTATAAGTTACGCTTCTAAAAAGAGGTTTTGTCGAAGCTGTAGTTTTTCTGCTGCAAGATGAAAGGTAGAGCAGCAATGCTGTGGACATTTTTATATTTGCTTGCAATGCAGGTTTTCATAAAATGCTTTAAAATTCAGGTTGCAGCCTCCAAGCTTTGACTGATGCAGTAAGCCTAAAGCATTCATATAGAATGTGCATATAGCTCCTACGAAATGCTTTGAGGTTTCAAAATCATCTAAAAAGGTTTCGTAGAAATAGGAGCCTCCGATGCGAAATACGTCAAGCACTGATACCGAAAGCTTACACCTCCCTATGAGCAAGTTGGTAACCAGATTTAAACGGTGCGAGCAGTAGTTTCTAGACTTACATCGTTGAGATGATTAGAACGTAAGGCAAAGCCTGACTTATGCAAGCTTCCGGTTTGTAACTGGGAAGCTCTTAAGTATATCAGGAAATTTCCCGCCAGCTCCTCACTGGCTCCCAGTTATGCGGCTCATCGAATTTGAGGTTTCGTCACTCGCTTTGTGGCCCCTTCATTTTTTGGATCCAGGCTACGTGTCAGAACTAGTCCACAGTAGGCTGAGCATTCAACACCCGATTTTGGAACCTGATCATTTACACGTACCACATAAAATCCTCGAGAACCTAAGTGATTGTACCTTTAGTTCACATGAACCCGAAGTCTAGAACGCACTTTGGACTTGAGTCACGACATCTCCTGACTTGACTGCATTTAAAAAGAAACTAAAAACCCACCTATTCACGGCAACATTTAGTGGGTCTTTGTGATTGGACCTTTATGTACTTATGCATGCTGACACTGTGCTTGATGCCACTAACCATACATGCATGCTCATCCTGTGTGTGTTAAAACTGTTATCATTGTTGTTTCTTTAATGTTCTTCTACTGAAAATTTATTCCAGCTTTCTTTTCAGCAAATTTGACGCGTGTTGGTAGAAATTGAGTTCTCTGAGGGAACTTCATCCCATGCACTATTAAGATTAATATGAATCAGCTGTTTTTTCCTTAAATGCTTTTATTATAGCATCGATGAACACTTTCTTGTGATCCAAAGAATTTGTAAAGTTTAATCCTATCTCTGTAATGAAAGCAAACCTGGTAGAGCACTTTCTCAGATTTTAAATTTCTCAGTGGATAAAGGATCGTTGCCAAGCCATCCAAATCAACTATCCTATGACTAATACTTAAAAAAGCCTGCACTGAATAGATGCCATAAACAAATAAATATTAATGAAGGTCTGTATTTTTTAACTTCTGTATGATTTGCATAAGCATTATGCTTAGGACATGCCTGTGGAAATCTTCATACATTATGTTTTAGATATAAAATAAGTCATGCGAATTCTTTTAGGTCAAATGTTGGTCTTACTCCAACCAAGGATATACTGTAGGGTAAAATTATATTTAAGTCATTGGCTATGGCAGGCTCCATATATAAGTTGTGTTAGATGCAATTGAAATTGCCACTACACTTGATTATTTGAGATAGATGGTTAATGAGCTAGTAGGATATATCTTATAGATGTATTGAGATTGTGTTCGGCACTTACAAGAAGAAGTTATCGTTCCATTGCTGTTTGCAATGTATACCCAGACTCGGTGAACACTTACACACGCCTATGCGATTAGCTGTCAGCCAGTTTATTTCTGACGATACTTAAGAAAGAAGCTGCCCATCTTTAAGAGAATGTATGTTATTTTACATAGCAAACTGCTACTCCCACCCAAGCTCTCGAAATATGCTAACCAACTCATTTGCTGGCAATTAATCACACAGCACGCTAACCAACCCATGCGTCACATGGTTGACTTTGCAACTGTCGTTTCCTCAATCTCCAGCTGATTCTGCCCCACGGTTTTGAAAAGGCCAGGCAATAAGCTTTGCTTATTCTTACTCTCAGTATCAGAATTCATAGTTTTGATAAAAAACTTGAGATTTCATCTCTAATCATTAATTTATCTACGCTAAACTGCACCCTCAGAACTTCACTGTCATCACAATAATCATGGATCGCTACAAATAATGCCTAAGTGTCGGTATACATGACCCGATGATGATGAATCTTTGCATGTTAAGCGATGCTACTTCCCAATTCTTCTCGTAACTTGTAACAGAACTAACCGCCGGCTGGAAGAATTCATTCTTTTAATTAGTGAAGATTAAACGATTCTTCCTAAAAGGCTTCGAATTTATGGGTCCCCTTTGACTTTTGCTGTCGTATAGAAAATTCTCGAAAAACGTAGCTTCCACAGTTAGTGATTCCATACCGTCGTCATCGTATCAGAGAAGGTCGCTCTTCTTCCACTATTAGTCAGAGATGTCACTAGTTCGCTGATGCTGCTTTAGGTTTGGAGGATCTTATCAAAATGATATTAATCCTCAGAAGCTTTTCGTGAATATGGCCCGAGTTCGAAACGAAAAGAAATTTAGCCTTCTCTATTACGTTTTACACTGAGCTTTGAACAGTCCTGGTTACACAAATACAATGTGGCTTCACCATGTTTGCTTAACGACTGCTCTCCGGTGAAGGAGTGGCTCAGTGGGTGAAGCTGTGCTGTGCACTTTCTGAATTTTATATAAGACGTGGAATCTCCTGCTGCAGGATGGCATACAGTTCAGCTCTCAAACTCTGCTATTTCCTGGCAACACACTGCTGCGACTGATCTCGTCACTAACATATGCGGCCGCCCTCTCAGTTGGGCCAGATACAGTATTTCAACTCCTTTAGTAAAGCGGGCTTAAACTTGGTTGACATCCTGTACTTAATCTATCTTACAGAGAGTAAACAATGAGCCTGCAGCCAAAATTAATCCAGAGAAAAACGACACAGCACAGAGCAGAAAAAGGGTTTCTTTCCTAGCAGAGCAGCATGGTATAATCTTCAGACTCCAGTCACCTAAAAAAGTCATTAATGCCTTTTCTCTCCGAATTACAGCTCTGGAAAAATGATACCGGAGGAACGCTCTCCAAAAGAGTCGAATACTATAGTAAAAGAAGGTCTTGTTGCTATTGGGCTAGCAGTCCGAAACATAACTGAGCTTGCCACTGCACGTCCGACCTGATCGGTCCGCTAGAAACGCATGTGGTTTGCAAAGTTAGGTGTAGCGGTTATGGTGCTTGCTTCGACTAAGGTCTGACTGAGGTTGTGGGTTCGAGCCCCGAGGCATATGTGAAGCGCCTGAATATAGAATAAGTTCTCTTGTGGCGCTATATAAATGAATTATATTATTACAGTTAGTTGTGCTTAGGAAGTACACAATCAGAGTATCTGGGCAGTACTTACACTGTAATATGTCATTAGCCTCGGGTCATGTCCCAGCACCTTACAAAAAAGCTGTGGTCAGGCCACTTCTCAAGAAAGCGAGACTAGACCAAGGGAACTGAAAAAACTACATTCTCCATTCTCCATTCTACTATTCCTATCAAATAAACTTAAAAGGGTCGTGGCAGACCAGCTGAACTCATATATCGCAACCTCACACCTTGCTAGTAAGTTCCAGTCTGGCTTTAGAGCTAATCACTCCACAGAGTGAGCATTGCTTAGGGAATACAACGACCTACTTAGGAATGCAGACATGGGTAAAGTGTCTCTGCTTGTTTTCCTCAATCTTTTGGCAGCTTTAATTATGAAAGATATCAAGGTTTTTCTAGAGCGTCACTTATTTAGCCTGGGCATCACTGGCACTTCTCTGCAGTTCAGGTTCTGGTTTTGGTCCTATCTCAGTGGGAGACTCCAGAGTATTGACGTGAATGGACGAAGATCATCCAAGGTACCTCTGAAATATGAAGTACCTCAGGGTTCCGTGCTAGGTCAGGTTCTTTTCACGGTTTATACTCTTCCTCTTGCTGATGTAATTGCCAAGCACAATCTAGGCTTTCACTTTTATGCGGATGACACTCAGTTGTACCTTTGCTTTGATCCCTCCCAGCCTTCGAGCACGACAAATTCTCTCAACTCACTTGCTGCATGTATTGATGACATCATCGCATGGATGACAGCAGATTTTCTAAAATTAAACGTCGATAAAACTAACTTCCCAGTTATGGGCAAACCCAGTGTGATTCAGAAATTGGAAAGGCTGACGATCAAAATTGGATCTGCCAGCATATCTCCAGTTGAATCAGCTCGAAATCTGGGTGCCATATTCCAAAGCGACCTCTCGTTATACGACCATATCTGCTGCACAGTCAAATCTGCCTATTTTCAGCTTCATAACATTGCTAAAATTCGGGCTTGTTTGGATAAGGATACCACGTCCAAGTTGGTCAATGCATTCGTGACATCCAGTCTCGACTTCTGCAACTCACTGCTCGCTTGCCTACCAGCATGTGAAAACAGGCGATTGCAGCTGGTGCAAAACTCGGCAGCTAGACTTGTCTGTCGTGAGCGTCGCAGTTGCCACATTACTCCAATTCTCGCCGACCTGCACTGGCTACCAGCCAAGCAACGGATTGACTTCAATGTTTCGTCGCTCACTTTTAGGTCCCTTCATTCTATGGCTCCAGCCTATCTCTATGATATACTACCCCATCAGGCCAGGCATCGTATCATCAGCTTTTCTGGATCCAACAGTCTACAAATACCTCGTACAAACCTTAAATCCTTTGGAGACCGTGCATTTTGTTCGTATGCTCCCAAAACCCGGAAATCCCTCCCGAACTGTGTCAGAACATCCCTTGAACTGACGACAGTTAAAAGGAACTTAAAAACACTCCTATTTAGGACATTATTTAGTGGAACCCAATGATTCGTCCTTGATGTGCTTATGCATGCTGACACCGTGCATGCTGCCACTAACCACATTTGCATGCTGACCCTGTGCATGTAACCCCTAACCATGTTATTCATGTTGTTTGTCTTTCAAGCATGATTTTACATACCATTCAATTGCATTTCCATTTGCAGCAAATGGAAAGCCCCTAGACAGAGATTGAGTTCCCTGGGGCGTTTTACCAAGCGCATTATTATTATTATTATATAAGCACAGGAGGCACATGCTCAAGCCTTTGAGACTTGCAGACAAGCCACGCAGCCATATTCAAAGTCAGCTGCAGTGGCCTCATAGCTTTCTTTTGGCAGCCCAGTCAAAAGAGAATTACAGTAATGAAGCCAAGACGGAAATTAGGAGCTAGTTAAATTCTTTACAACAAACTGTGGGAGTCAGCTCCTAATCTTGGATATGGGTCGGACGTGATGGTTAGCTGAGGAAGCCTTCTTCTGAAGGAAGCTTTTAAAACTGGGGCAGCTGTCGAAAACGACACCTAAATTTCGGGCACGTGGAGATGGTAGCAGAATAGTATCAGACATCTACTCTCCAACTGCCGACTATGGCACATCTTTTTCAGCGGTCCTGAACTGCTACTTCTATGCTACTCACTACCTCAACTGCTCTCCTAACTCTGCTATGCTTAACACTTTCTCTTTGTTGCGTGAGACGATATCTGTTGACTACCGAATGCGTACCGAAAGCCGCTTAGGCTGTGAGTGGGCTATACAAAACTCTCCTGCGTAACACCTACATGGTCTTTATGACTTTGTGGAGTTACTGACGGAGATACGTTACATTACCTATTAGAAGGGCGAAAAGCTGTAATCCAGCCAAATACTTAGGGTGTTCTATGAGAAGAGCTTAATTTAATTGCCTATTAGTCTCGAGTATTTTTCCGACATCAAGGATTGCACATCAGTAAGGCAATCATTCAGTTTCTCAGCTGCTGCCGAATGGTTCCTTAGATTCAGATAGTTAGAATGAGAAAAAAAATACAACTGAGGATCATCAGCATACAGTGACATCCTATTCCATAGGCAATAATACCTTTCTCCAGAGGTTGTGTATGAATGGAGAACAGCAAGGGACCGAGTACAGACCCTTGAGGGACTCCACAGGTGACAATTCTCGTGTGTGCGACCTGACCCTCACACGACACGGATTGAATGCAATCAGACAAGAATGAGTTAAACCATGCCATTGCTTTGTCTGTCAGATCGATCGTTGTTCTCATCGTTCAAGCAGAACATCGTGATCAAAGGTGTTGAGGGCAGGAGACAGATCTAGAAGAGCTAGGGCAGTGACATTCTCGTCGTCCCTTCCAAGTAGAATGTCATTGTTAACACAGAGGAGAGCAGTTTCAGTGGCGTGTTACCTCTTGAACACTGATTGAAATGTTACTGACATTTCATTATTTTCAATATGTTTAATGAGCTGCCTAGCAGGAATTTTTTTTAAGAATCTTTGACAGGAAAGGAAGAAAGGAAACTGGGCGTTAGTTTACAAGGACATCTGTATCTAATCCAGGCTTTTTATGTTCGGGTCGAACGATTGTCGATTTGAAGGAGTTGTAGGGCTAAGTTGTTTAGCTAGTGATGACCACAGAGATAAAGGTATAGGGTCTTCAGGAGACAGGCTCTTTTTCGTAGACATTATTAAGGTAGCCACATCCCATGCAAAAATCTCGGAGGACATTCTAAGGAAGGTCAGAGTTTGAGGTACCCCAACTGCTTTATTTGGAGGGGCCTTAGTGGAGGCAAAAACGTGTGCAATTTCTTTGGTAACAATGCTGAAAACATCTTGGCTGAGACCTTAATCTTTGGGGAGTCAGACCTCATAGCATTGGCCATAAAATAATTTACAGTCTTATTAATCTGTTTATTTTTTGAATTTTGTGACTGGCAGGAATTCAGCTTTCCGAAGAAAAAATAAACCCTGGTTTTTGTAAGCATTCTGGCGTAAACTTTAAGAAAGTTTTCAAAATTGACGAGATCTGCATCAGACCCCAATTGCTTGAAACATGGCTCATGCCTGTACTTAACTCTGCCAATCATTTTGTGTAAGTTGAAAGGAATTAACACGACTTCGAACGCAGATTGAATTAAAAGAAGCATGCTAGTCAAGACCATTCCTGAGTGTCGTATTCATCGCATCAGTGAGGGTATCCAGGCTGCAAGTCGAGTCTAATTATAAAATAAATAATAATGCACTTGATAAAGCACCCTCAGAGAACTAAATCTCTTTACATGTGCTTTACGTTTGCGGCAAAGGGAAATGCAATTGAATGGTAAGTAATATCACGATCGATAAACGAACAACACGAATACCATGGTTAAGAGAAACATGCATAGGGTCAGCATGCGAATTGGGTCAGTGACAGAATTCACAGTGTCAGGATTCATAAGCACATGAAGGACGAATCACAGGGAACCACGAAATGCTACTTGAATAGGTGTGTTTTTAATATTTTTAAGTTTGGTCAAGTCAGGGGATGTTCTGAAGCAAGTCGGGAGGTATTTCCAGGCTTTGGGAGCATACGAAATAAATGCATGGTCTCCAAAGGATTTAAGGTTTGTACGAGGTATTTCTAGACTGTTGGATTCCGAAAAGCGAGTGGTACGACGCCTGACCTGATGGGGGAGTATATCTGAGAGGTAGTCTGGGGCCAAAGGATTCAGTCACCTAAAAATTAGCGACCGAACCTTGTAGTTGATCCATTGCTTGACTGGTAGCCACGGCAGGTTGACGAGAAGTGGCATGATGTGGCAACTGCTATGCTCACGGCAGACAAGCCTAGCTGCAGAGTTTGGCACCAGCTGTAATTGCCTAATCGCACATGCCGGCAGACTATTAAGCAGTGAGTTGCAGCATTTGAGACAGGATGTCACGAATGCATGGACCAACTTAGACTTAGTACCCTTATCTAAAAAAGCCCGAATTTGAGCAATGTTATGTAGCTAAACGTAGGCAGATTCGACTTTGAAGCTAATGTAGTTGTCTAACGAGAGGTCGCTTTGGAACATGACACCAAGATTTTGAGCTGATTCTTCAGGAGATGTGCTGGCAGAGCTAATTTTGAGCTCTAGCCTTTCCAATTAATGAATCACACTGGGTTCGCCCATAACTGGTAAGTTAGTTTTATCATCGTTTTGTTTTAGGAAATTGGTGGCTACCCACGTGCTGATCTCAGCAATACATGCAGAAAATGATATGAGAGAGTTAGAGGTGCTCGAAGGCTAGGTTGGATCAAAGCAAAGGTACATTTGAGTGTCATCCGCATAGAAGTGAAAGCCTAGATTGTGCTTGGCCATCTCATCAGCAAGAGGAGAGTATAAACCGTGAAAAGAACCGTACCTATCACGGAGCCTTGAGGTACCCCATATTTCAACGGTACCTCTGATAAACTTTGTTCACTCACGTCAATACTTTGAATACTCGCACTGAGATAGGACGTGAACCACTGCAGAGCAGTGCCATGATGCTCAGGCAAAATGAGAGAGGCTCTAGAAGACTTTTGCGATCGATAGTATTTAAGGCTGCCGAAAGATCGAGAAGAACAAGCAGAGACGCTCTACCCACGGCTGAATTGCTAAGTCAGTCGTTGTATAATCTAAGCAATCCTGACTGTGTTGAGTGGTTACCTCTAAAGCCACACTGGAACTTACTAGCAAGGTTGGAAGTTTCTATATATGAGTTCAGCTAGTCCGCTATGACCTGTTCCAGTGTCCTTGATAGGAATGGTAGAAGGGAGACTGGGTGGTAGTGGCTCCAGTGCTTTAAGTCTAGTGTGGCTTTCTTGAGAAGTGGCCTGGCTACAGCTTTTTTGAAATGCTGGGGTTTGACCTGAGGCTAACGACATCTCATTGATGCTAGTTATGCATGGCAGCGGCAGATCAATGCAAGTAGGAGCAGGACAGTAGGAATAGGGCCAAGAGAACTTGTCGTCTTCTTTGATTGAGATACGAACTGTGGTACCAGATCACCAGTAACCTGCCTAAATGTAGACACTGCAGTGCAGCCAGGAATCAGAGAACCGCTTTCTAGTGGGGATGTTGTCATCGCAGAGAAGGATTCCGTGATCTTTTCCATCTTCTGCACAAGGGATCTAGAGAAGCAATCGGCTAGATCATCACAAGAATCATCAGGTAAGGAGCTAACCTGGGAGTGGTTGAGGAGATGGCGGCTCGTCGACAACAGCATTTGTGGATTGCTCATCTGTGATTCAACATTTTTTTTTATAGAAGCTAGACCTGGTTGCTAGGATTGATTTGTACGACCCACAGTAGTCTTCATAAAGCTGTAGATGGGCAGTAAGCACTGATATTTCGTATGCTGTTTCAAGCTTGTGCTTAGTAGAACTAGCTAGTTTATTGTCTATTGTAAATCACAGACTGTCTGGACGAGGGCGCACATTGTGCTTAGTCAGATGAGCAAACTCGTCGAGCGTGTCAGCTTGTGCCGTGTTGTAAATATCTATAAATCATGACAGATCAGAGGGTAGGCTGAGCAGTAGAGGTGAAGCAGATATTCGTGCACGGATAGCACCGATGTCAAGGGTCTAAATCCAGATCAAGAAGACCTGCATCACAAACAGATTTCAAAAACCTGTCTATTTCAATGCTTTGTAAGTTACGTCGTTTGACTAGTTCAACACAACCCTTTAATTACAAGGGAGCATGAGCAGTAAACGAGACAAACAATGATCTGAGAGGGTCAGTGGGCATACCACAAAGATAGTGGGGAGGACATCCTTAGTGATCACGAGATGTAGAATGTGGCCTCCAACGTTGGTGTTATGATTAACGTGTTTGACCAAATCGAAATTCTCCATACAGTCAATAAATGAGAGGACCTGGCTGTTGTTTAAGCAGGTATATGTTTACGAAAAACGAGTCACAAAACCCCACAACATGCTGCTATAAACATGTTGATTTCAAGCTTCTTTTTAAATCACGGCATGCAAGGAATGTTGTGACATGCGTCTGAAGTTAGTTCAATGCTTGGGAGTGCGGGAAATAGAGGCACGGTCTAGTTTTAGGTTCGTGTGGGGTACGACAAATTGATTCGAGTCAGAACAGCTGGTTGCACGATTATTATCCAGGTAGCGTAGTAATTCTGATAAGTAGGCTGGAGCCAGGGAATAGAGGGAGCTAAAAGTAAGTGATGGAACCTTAAAATCCATGAAATGTTCAATTGAGAGACTGTGCAGGATGGCAAGAAATGGTTTAACATGGCAATTACTATGGGTAGAATGCTAATTGCAAGAAGGTCTTGTTGTTTTTTGGGCTACTTGTCAGGAGCACTAGTCTGGTTTGCCACTGCTAGTCTGACCAGTCTCCGGCTGGCTGATACAAATCACGTGGGAAGCCGAGTTAATCGCAGACAAGCTTTTCGTCGGAGACACGGAATCCGAGTATCAGAACACCCCAAAACAGCCTAATGACGTTAACGATCGCTAGCTTATGTCATTCTCAATGGCCAGATCAGGCTTGAATTCACTGCTTGTGGCCTTGCTGTATCAAGCAAATGACGAGTCATCGGCTAGCCTCGACAGGTTGGTCTAAGGGAAAATAGGAATAATGATAATAATGCACTTGATGAAGTGCACTCGGAGAACGCAATCTCTTTCCAGGTGCTTTACATTGTTTTGTGCCATGCCTAAATGCAATCTATATGTGCAGCAACTGATCGCCTAGATCATCACGTTTGATGGGTATGGTGCTCAGTCGTTGCTCTGCCCCTTAATGTTTCTGTGCACTTAATATTTAGGCATTAAGAGTATCGTGTCCCAAGAGTTTTGCCTACGTTGATAGTTGGCAAAAAGTAAATAAAACGTCCACAGCTTAAAAGAGATTCACTATTCTGTTACATCGCGAAAGCTTTGTCAATGAAACTGCTTCAACGGGCCAACCACTGATATCTGCAGCACTATGGTAGAAACAACAATAATAATATTGCACTTGATAAAGCGCCCTCAGAGAACTCAATCTCTTACTAGGCGCTTAACATTTGCTGCAAAGGGAAATGCAATTGAATGGTGAGTAATATCATGCTTGAAAAACAAACAACGTGAATAACATGGTTAGCGTTGACAAGCAGAGGGTCAGCATGCAAATGTGGTTAGTGGCAGCATGCACAGTGTCAGCACGCATAAGCACATAAAGGACGAATCAGAGGGACCCAGTAAATGCGGTCCTAAACAGGGCTGTTTTCAAGTTTATTTCAAATGAGGTCAGGTCAGTGGATCTTCCGAAGTAAGTCGGGAGGGAGTTCCAGGATTTGGGAGAAAATGAATTAAATCCATGGTTTCCAAAGAATTTGAGGTTCATACGAAGTATCGGTAACTGTTGGACTCCGAAAAGCATTTGGTACGATGCTTAGCCTGGTGGGGGAGTAGGTCTGAGAGATAGGTTGGAGCCAAAGAATTAAGTGACCTAACAATGAGCGACAATAACTTGAAGTCGATTCATTGCTTGACTGGGAGCCAGTGCAGGTCGGCGGGAAGTGGTGTGATGTGGTAACTGTGACGCTCACGACAGACCAGCCTAGCTGCAGACTTTTGCACTAGCTACAATCGCCTAAGAGCACATGCCGGTAGGCCACTAAGCAGTGAGTTGCTGAAGTCGAAACGGGAGGCCACGAATGCATGGACGAACTTACACTTGGTATCCTTCTCTAAACAAGCTTGTACTTGATCAATGTCATATAGCTGAAAGTAGGCAGATTTTATTATGGAGCTGATGTGGTCGTCTAACGAGAGGTCTGTTTGAAACAAAACTCCTAGATTTTGAGCTGATTCAACAAGAGATATGCTGGCAGAGCTAATTTTGAACTTCACCCTTTGCGATTTCTGAATCAGACTGGGTTCGCTAATAACTGGTAAGTTAGTCTTTATTGACTTTTAGTTTTAGAAAATTTGCTGCCATCCATGTGCAGATGTCATCAATCCATGCACCAAGTGAGTTCAGAGAATTTGAGATGCTCGAAGGCTGGGAGGGTGCAAAGCAAAGGTACAACTGAGTGTCATCTGCATAGAAGTGAAAGCCTCGTTTGTGCTCGGCAATCACATCAGCAAGAGGGAGAGTTTAAACCGTGAAAAGAACCGATCGTAGCACAAAGCCCTGAGGTACCCCATATTTCAGAGGTACCTCAGATGATCTTTGTCCATTAACGTAAATACTCTGGAGTCTACAACTGAAATAGGACTTGAACCATTGCAGAGTAGTGCTAGTGATGCCCAGGCGAGATGAGAGGCGCTCTAGAAGAACTTTGTGTTGTGATATGGTGATGGTTGCACTTTCCATCGGAAATACTGTTAAGCCATGCTGGATCTATACTCGTAAACTACAGTATTCAACACCGAAATTTACGGCATACGCATACTGAGCTTTGAAAATACCTTTTGCCTCTGATAAAACTCAGTGGCATCTTTGTTGGGAAACTTGGAATGGTTAATCAAGACAGGTTTGATCGTGTATAGTATGCAGATGTCAATTCTCTGTCGGATTCCACTCGTACAACACACTACCTATCCCTAATATGATTTGGTCAAATGAGCTAACAGTGAAAGGTCAAATTTAATGCAATGCTACCCTGAAGCCTTTAGGCTTTTGCACGTGTAAAACTAGTAGTTATAGATAGATTTGAGACGTAGGACTGAGAATGATTAAAGATCCTATTCGGTATAAAATGGACGCCTAAAGTGCAGTCACCTAGGGGCCAGGCCTGCATCTAGCTGCTGCACGTTGACGTCCCTTCGATCAGGCTCAGGTTAAGCTCACCAGCCCTTAATGGACTGTTTCTGAGAACTGGAGGGAGAGATTGGCAGCTTCTAGAACGTACGAGGTTTACTTGAAGATCCAGATTACGAGGGATCCGGAAAATGCTGGACTGAGAGCAGTTGCCGGCTGGCCTTGTGTGAGTGGCTTGCAAAGCTATGTTTGCTAAATCCGGCAGCTTTGCTAGTCTGATTTCCGGATTCCTGAAGCTTAATGCATGACTGTCGGCCAGTTACATGGGAGACATTTTGCTATTGGTTTCTGAACGTTTGTCTTACGGTTGCTATTTCAAAAAGTGTAAAGAAATCCATTTATATATTGGCGACCGGGCTTCACTTTCCTGCTACGTTTGTTGAGTGATACTTATGGCACGACTCGGTAAAAAGGACTTGAACAGCGAACAAGAAAGAAAGAGGTGACAAATAAGAGTATTATAACTAAATGCTAATCGCTTTATGAGTAATAAATAGGCAGCGTTTCTAAACTGAATCCAATCGTTTCATGTACCCGAAATGTACATTTTCTTTGATAGGAACTAATTATACCTTGACCGGCAGTGCATTTTTTGCACCTTTAGCCCTTTATTTGCACGTTTATTATTTCTGTAGGCCTTTCGGCTGCATGAGAGTTTTGATTGGTGTCGACATGCAACTATAATATCTCAGTATTGTCGTGATTTTCTTTATATGAAAATTACGACGATTCCAGAAAGGCTTGACTAGGTTAAAGCAAATCTCAAAATAGAGGAGAGTCTAGTACCACAAACAATGTTTTAATGGTTTATGTTGGTCTGCAGGCACAAAAAACTGTACAGTTATGTTAAAAAGTTGTTCCTAGTCACTCTCCTGAATATATATTTCAGTTTCTGAATTTTTCACTTAAGGTAGGCAAGCAGGCAAGCAAGACAGCGTGAATATAAAGTGGGCACGTGGAATTTGATATGCTCTCTCACTAGAGCATATTGAAGTCCAAGCTAATGCTTGCTGGTTGCTTGAAACTGCATGCCTCGTTTCTTCAAATGAAAATAGTAATTATTTTTATATAAGCAAGGCTTTTCGTTAGAATTGCATGTACTATCTCACTCTCAATAGAAAGCGTAGCCTCTAAGTAGACAAATTTACCACGACCATATTTAGCCTAATGCCAGCAAGCAGAATAATCGCACCATAGATCAGAATCCTGCAGTACCACACGTTTTCGGTAATGCTGCCATCACTAGCTAGTTTGAAGCTGATTTTAGGCAGACTATGGCCGGACTCTTGAACTTCTATCCAGAAAACACTACCAGTGTGTGTAAATATTGGCAATCTCCATAAATAGAAATTAAATTTTGCTTGGGCAAGTGCACAACACAATGATAGAATTGTACCTGTTCCTATTTTTCACCACAATTTTCACGCATGATAACTTTATTCGGCAGAGGGATAAAGACATAAAGTGAACTGTAATAGCAATTAAAGTTTAAATGCATAATAAAAGAGGAGACCAAAAATTGTGAATGTCGAGAGCATGTAGTCTCCTCATGGCTTGATTCGTTGTAGCTAGATGTTTTACTGGATTAGTGCTCATCAGGTTGTTAAAACGCCGATGAAACATAAGCCTTGACGGAACTGCTTCTACCCGAGTTCACTAATGGGTTATTACTGTGGTGTTAGTGGTATTTTTTGGTTTCACAAGTTACGGACCTTTATGAGACTAAAAGTTGAAGTATGATTGAAACAGAAGCTCCCCCTTAAAATGATCTATGGTCAGAAATTATTATTTTCTATGAAATATTTTTCCGAGTCAAATATGTTCTAATATGTTCAAGCTAAAAAACTTGGAACGAATAAAAAAGAGTGGTACAATGTACATGAATTTTAGCGTCATGCTTTGATCTCGTGCTAAATCTAAGCTGCGGTGTAAAATACACGGTTACGAGCTTTCGAATACTTACATGATTCAAGTAAAAAATGTCAAGGCACCAATAACTTTCCACATTTTTACTGTCTGATATCGTACCAATCCAGTTGGCTCATATTTCATCTTATTGCTATGCAATCCGATGTTTGTAATTGGGTTTTGTTACCATAATTGACTTGGATGTTCTTTCTTAAAATCGTAAAGGCTTCCCCATGTAAATACAAAGAACTGCAACGCACACATAATAATAATAATAGTAATAATAATAATAATAATACAAATGCACTTGATAAATTATCCTCATTGAACTCACTCTCTTTCCAGGCGCTTTACATTCGCTGCAAAGGAAACACCGTCGAAAGGCGAGTCGTATCACGATTGATAAACAACGTGAAGAGCGACCTTATTTCTGAAAATGGTATCCACCTGCTTGCCCGAACTGAAAATCGGCTAAAATCGATAAACTGCCAGACAATAAAATAGGCAACCCCATCTGGTTTGTCGTTCTTTCACACCCTAGATCAATCGATAATAAGGTTGAGCTGCCATTATCATGTGCTCAAAAGTTAACTTCAAGCCATTTGCATTACCATCGAAACAGTTTTTTGAATCAATTGTCTTGTTCCCATCTGAAAACACGCTACCAATAGTGGCAGCAGTCCATGGCCGACATGGTATCAAATCCTCCTTGATCTCAGATTATTCCGATCTCATTTCGTTTCTGTGTGCAAGAAATCGATCCTTCCTCGTCATGGGTGATTTCAACGTTCACTTTGTTAACTTATCTCATGCTTTCAGCACCGATTTTGTGCATTGACTAATTAAATGTCTTTTTTGGCTCACGCACATGGCCCTACTGACATCAAGGGTCATACACTCGACTAGCCCTTCTCATACAACTGCACATTGCCATCACCTATTATCACCAAATCTGCTTATCTGACCACATGCAGATCCTATTCCATCTAGAGTGTGTGCACACATCCTCCTCTAACATACCTGTGAATCACGAAACCTCAAGACCGTTTACATCGATGCTGTCCGTGCAAGAATATCTGCTTTGCCTCAGCTGCTCAGTCGTCCCTCCGATCTGTCATCATTGGTTGATAGCTACAACATGACACTAGCTGACAGGCTCGACGAGTTTGCACCTTTTACAAAGCACACTATGTGCCCCCGCTCAGACGGCCTATGGTTTACCAAAGACATTAGACTAGCCAGGTCTACTAAGGGAACGCTTGAAAAGCATACCCAAGATTTGGACTGACTGTCCATCGACAGGCACATGAAGATTACTGTAGGTCGTACCAATTGATCGTAGCAAAGGCCATGTCTAGCTTCGATAGAAGCATTGTTAAATCACAGGTGCACAATCTGAAAATGCTGCTGTCGACGATAAACCATCTCAAGCTCTTTATCAAGTGCATTATTATTAATAATATTGGTCCATGCATTCGTGACATCCAGCCTCGACTTCTGCAACTCACTGCTTACTGGCCTACCAGCATGTGCAATCTGGCGATTGCAGCTGGTGCAAAACTCTACAGCTAGGCTTGTCTGTCCTGAGTGTGGCAGTGGCCACTTCGCACCACTTCTCGCCAACCTGCACTGGCTACTAGTCAAGCAACGGATCGACTTCAAGGTTTTGTCGCTCACTTTTAGGTCACTTCATTCTTTGGCTCCAACCTATCTCTCAGATATACTCCCCCATCAGGCCATGCATTGTACTACCAGCTTTTCGGAATCCAAAAGTCCACCAATACCTCTTACGAACCTCAAATCATTTGGAGACCGTGCATCTAGTTCGTATTCGCCCAAAGCCTGGAACTCACTCCCGACCTGCGTCAGAACATCCCCTGACTTGACCACATTTAAAATGAATTTAAAAACACGCCTATTTAGGACAGCATTTAGCGGGTCCCTGTGATTCGTCCTTGATGTGCTTAAGCACGCTGACACTGTGAATGCTGCCACTAAACACATTTCCATGCTGACCATGTGCATGTCACCCCTAACCATGTTATTCATTTTGTTGGTTTATCAAGCCTGATTTTGCTCACCATTGTATTGCATTACCCTTTGCAGCAAATGTAAAGTGCCTAGAGAGAGATTAAGTTCTCTGTGGGCGCTTTATCAAGTGCATTATTCTTATTATTATTATTATAATGTCGACCACCACATATTTCTTAAGCTCGACTAACCACATGTAGGTACATACAGTGCGTTAAGCTGGCTGCTATGTAAATTTCGAGAGGGTTGTGTGAGGGTCAAGGTAAACAGCTATTTTCTTTGAAGTTAATACCTTAACATTAGGAGTTCCCAATGTTAGCTGAGTCTCATATGTTTAGGTGCCTTACTTCCAGGGCCTTACGACTGGAAAATGTCAACCGAGAGCTTTAGGACTAATTTTATCTACTTACATGTTTTAATTGCGGCTGGAAAGTTAGGCGTACTAATTTTAAAAGACCCGCCATTATAGTAATGAACTCTTTCTAGTCTCATCTCTAGGTAACCCTGACCTGCTGATGAGTCGTAATGGCTCACTAGGTAAGGTGGTTGCTTTTCACGACCTCGCCCCCGAGGTCATGGGTTCGAATCCTGTGGTGGGCGATCCTTATCGCCACTGCAAGCGGTGGTGATAGCCGTAAAGGCCTTTCTGTCGCTATACAAAAAGAGGCTGTTAAATCAGCTAATATTTATTTATTTTATTTCGTATAATGAAAAACAAGTGCCAGTGTTTTTAGAAGGATTAACATGTCCATTGTCGGCGTCGATGACAATAACACTTACCTTGAAAAGCGGGTCGTACGTTGTTTGGCCTGGTGGAGTATATCTGAGAGATAGGCTGGAGCGAAAGAATAAAGGGACCTAAAAGTGAGTCACAAAACCTCGAAGTTGATGCCTTGCTCGGCTGCGAGCTAGTGCAAGTCTGCGAGAAGTGGTGTATTGTGGTAACAGCGAAGCTCACGACAGACGAGTCTAGCTGCAGATTTCTGCACCAGCTGTAAGTGCCTGAGTGCACGGGCCGGTAGATCAAAAAGCAGTGAGTTACAGAGGTCAAGACGGGACGTAACAAGTGCATGATGCATTGTTCGCACAGTAAAGTGTATTCATTGCGATTGGGCAACAACGACGAGATTGATACTGCCCTTTCTTGGGGATTCTCCTTGTCCTGATCAATCTTACAAGTTTTTGATGATAACCAGTAGCAAATATTTTCAGGTAGGCTTTAAGAGTAATCATTAATTTAGCTCTGCATGAAAATAACAGCATTCTATCTTTATAAAAGGTTTTTTCAGCGCCATGCCAGCTCTGAAATACTTTTAAGACACCTGGACTCACGTCGACATATTAAAGATTACCCTTACATTATAATGTGCAGCCGTAACGATTTCTTAGCAGATTGAATTAGTAATCAAGAGTCACTGACATAACTTAAGCCCCTCAGCACCTGTTTGATTTTCCCGGTGCCAGTGCATGTTGTTACCATGAGTTATTATTAACAAATTATATCCATAACATTGACTTTTCGTCGTAGCCAGATTTTCCCAAAAATTCTGTGCTAAATCCTAAAAAGTGACAGTAGCCTGGTGACTTTTATTATTGCGGCAAGTGCCAGCCTGTCACATCCGAACTGTGTGTGTCTGCAATAGGTCAATTTTCTGACCATTTATAGATGGCACCTACTGCCTAGGCTTCATGGAAAGAGAGTACACTGCACACGATCTCGTTCGCTGCCCCCCCCCAATTATAGGAGCCACCAGGTGCTGTCGCGACATGAACATGATCTTTTTTCTATACAAAGAACTCCTTTATCACGTTCTAAAATTGACGAATATTAATCATTACGGTAATAAACGAGTAAGATTAGCGTATGCATCTCAGCATTTTACTCTATGGTCTTGATACTGTTAGAGCTCTAAAGGTGGATACTAATTAGCATTATTCACTGCTGGTAACAGAACAGTAATAGGTCGTGGCGAGTTAGACGGTAATACTTAAAGATACCAGTACTAATAACAGTGCAATGTATTTTAGTTTTCAGCCTCCGTCGATGAAAGAAGATAACGTTTTGTCCATCAGGCTTCCAAAAAGACATGTTGCCGTTGTTACGATACGCCACCAGTTGTATATTTTGCAGACGCATCCTGCTCGGACACGAAATTTTCATCAAAATGCGATTGTGTCTAACGACTTTATTAGGAGAGGTTCTTTGACCAAACAAACTCAGACCTCGCGTACTCTTCCAAGAAGGGAATCAAATGAGATGAACATTCCAAAATGACAGAGGCCACCGAAGCGTAAATTCAGCTTTGTTTTATCAGCATATAAGTTGAAGATGAGATTTCGAATGGCTAATATACAGTTCAACGTCAATTCCTTTCACATGCATTGGTAAGCTACATCTACGGTAATCATTTTATGGCCGGCTTTCGTATTAACATATTGGAAGGCGGCCGTAAATCCAAGGCGAAGTTACAAGCTCTCGGTAGAGTTCTCTTGAGCTGCTGTTGGGCTGTTCTCTGGAACACCAGATACTGTTAAGCGTACTACCAACCATTAGGAAAACTGGAATGATGACATCATGTTAATTGAAAAGCCTCCGACGAGTTCTTTGGAATAGACAGTGGGAGTTATAACAATGGTCTTTTATTGACTTGTTTGAGACCTATCTACATTAGAGTCTTTCGTATCTTGCCTGGCATGGTTATGTAATTGGCAGATTTTGAAGCTCTTTGATGGAAAACCCGATATAGCCACTATCTATGTAACACTGAACAATGCAATGTTGCTTAGAAACATGTAACTCCTCGATTACTGCACGCTTAGTGGCTGAAACGTCGGCTGGTATCTCTTCATTTTTTTTTAAAACACTACTTTCTACTGCTAATTAAAACTACGCTCAATAATAAGTTAAAATATTTAACAGCTGTTAAGTTGGCTGGGCATAATAGGCTTAAGCATTGCAGCTACTGCAACTCGTAATAATTCTTAAAATCCATTAATTTATAATAAAAGGCTTTTCGAAGATACAAACCACCGTTCAGTCCTTTGTTAATGCTAATCATCTAATTAAGAGATCAAATATTTTGTAGAGAAATTATAGATCATGCATAGATATTAATCCATAATCCAAATAAAACTTTCGGTGCAAGGCACTGCTACTTCACCGTCTGCAATCGACGGCGGTCGAAAGGTAAGGTTAGGCATGGAATAAGGTTAACAAGCCAGTCTCGGAGTTTAAACCATAAATTTCCTTCTGAACGCACAGGTTTCCATGCTATACCATTCATTTCTATACCATAAGTTTTCATACGTATAGGTTTTCATACCTATATAATTTACATGTAGGTGGATGCTTGATACATTTGTTCACGGCTGATCACTGCTCACTTATAACACATGAGAGGTAGGGGGCTTACATGTTGAGTTACCAAGACTGCCGAGAGTGCGAGGTATGTTAATCTTTGGATACTACATATAAGGAATGATACATTGTTTTCATTGGATAAAATACTGAGTCGATCCTTATTTAACCTCTGATATTAGGAAACTTGATTTCATAAAACGACCACGTATATACGACGAAATTTTATCAAAGGATTCTGAAAAGATTTTGCTTCTGCCATCTGTAACTATACTTACAGCTAAATTAACAGCCCTTAGGTTATGTCATGCAAAGACTGATCACTGTCTATTGTTAAAAGCATTGCAAGCACAGTGATCGTTGTTAGAAATTGCTAACCCAAATCTTGGAAACAGCAACTTCAATGTAAATAAATAGTAACGAAAGGTACAGATACTAGTAGACATACTAATGTCTGCACTTCGACGATATAAAAGCTGTTCCTCTAAACATTTCCTGCGAGTTGTAAGCTGTTAAGTATACACAAGTGCGGATGCAAGAGAATTAAGGCGCGACCAGGTCACAATTTGCCTAAAGTATGCAGTCACGTCTAATCGTAGGGAATAGGCATTATGGTTAGAGCCGGGGTTAATATAATAATAATAATAATATAATTTATTTATATAGCGCTCCAAAAGAACTATTCAGGCGCTTCACATATGCCTCGGGGCTCGAGCCCTCCGACCTCAGTCAGACCTTGGTCGGGGCGAGCACTTTAACCGCTAGACCAAACCAGCTCGGCGGGTTCTTCCTGAAATCCTCTAATGATTCTCCCTGCTTTGGGTTTGCAGTCTATTTTTTGCTTGAGTTGCTTACCACGTCCATTCTATGCTAATAATTATACGTTGCAGCATCACTAATCACAATAAATTAAGAACGGCAAATAATACAATTCCGCAATCGGAGGCTCCAAACCTCTGCTAGGGTAATGTAATGCCGTGTCATTTAGTGTATCTCCGTTTGTATCACCAAAATGAAACACCGACTAAATAGTTATGCAGAAGGAGTGCATAAATTAGCTCACTAAAACTGTAAGTGATCTTTGATAGACACTTCATAGCCAACGGACTTCATCTTAGGGAACCAATAGAAAGCAACGATAAGCATAGCTGAATTAGGATTAAAGTTGCAGTAGTGAAACGCCTGGCAGTACTATTCCCGGACTTCTAAGCATTGTGTGCCATAGTCGATAGCAGGAGGGCAAAATACGTTGCCTAATATTTATGGCAGTTAGTTCCCAAGTCTAGGATGTAATTATTCATCGCCTGTAATTCAACAAAGCGGCAAAGACTAACTGGATGTCAGCAGGAGAGTTTTGTGAAGCACGCACACAGCCGAAGCGGCTTTCCGCACACATTCCGTAGGCGACGGGTTAAATAACCCAGCGATGGCCTGCTGGGTCAGAATTACAACGTACCCGTTAAGCGGTCGATTGACCGGCGGCTATCATACTGCTTAAGAAAAGATGACTCGTGGCTGAACCTCTCGGATTGCAAACTAGTCTGGGGACAGCATTGCTTGCAATAGGAGCATTCTTTTCGACGAAGCTTCTCGCATTGAGCGGTCGAAGGTGCCACCTCTCTTCTGTGCCCAGGGTGGTGCTAAATGGCATCACGAACTTGAAATAAAAGTCTTTCACCAAAGTGACGTGCATAGTGTTCGATTATCTTTCAACTTTAGAGAAATATCCTAAAATTAGCGATCAAGTTTCTGCACGTAATGAATTCTGGTTATCAGTGTCTATGGCGGATTCTGCCAATTTTATTTTTAATAATTTCAAAATACGTCTCCGTATTGTCAGTATATTGTAGAAATGACTATTGCATGAGCCAAAAATATGTTTGGGGGACGGTTCAATGTAAATTAGACCAGAAAAGGAACGTGGAAAGGCCTTTTCAAGATTGATTGAGGATATTTCATGTGGGTGAAAATATACAGTGCAGACATTTAGCACGATTAAACTAGCACATTTTAGAATATGCAAGTGCCTTGTCGGTTACGTCACTGTTTAGACAGTTGTTTTAGAATCTTTGGCGATAAAAGAGGAAGGAGAACTGCCTGCTTATTTGAAATGATACCATCTTGATCAAATAAAAGCTTTCAGAGTAACGGTAAATAACTATACAAAATGAATAACTCGTGTAAACTCCAACAAAATAATAACAATAATAGTAATGCACATAATAAAGCACCCTCAGAGAACTCAATCTCTCTCTAGGTGCTTTACATTTGCTGCTACGGTAAATGTAATTGAATGGTGAGTATTATCATGCTTGATAAACAAACAAAATTTATTGCATGGTTAGGGGTGACATGCACAGGGTCACCATGCAAATGTGGTTTGCGGCTGCATGCAGTGTCAGCACCCATAAGCACATGAATAACGACTCACAAGGACCCACTAAATTCTGTTCTAAATAGATGTGCTTTTAAGTTCGTCAAGGAACGCAATCTCTTTTCGTCACTTTAAAAACGGCAGAATGAAAAAGCTCATATTGCTATTTGTTAGCATGCTTGATAAAAAAAACAACTATAACGTCGTTAAGGGTGACATTCACACGGTCAGCATGCAAGAGTTGGTAGTGGTGGCATGCATAATGTCAAAACTCGTGAGCAGATAGTTGACGAAACACAGGACCCAGTCACCGCTGTGATATATAAGTGAGTTTCTGATGTCTTTTTACATTGCTTGAAACGAATGTGGAGTGAGTTCCAGGTTTTGGGAGCATGCGAACAAAAAAACGCATGGAAAGAGGTTACATCATTTTCTGAGGGTGCTCTTTCGTGGGTCCGGACTCCGATTAATATTTTCCGTAAAGGCAGAAGAAGCACCTTAAAGGATATCTATCACATTATGTTACAGTAGGTAAAACGACGGATTGCATTAGGCTGAAGAGAGGCGAACGACCCCGGTCCCAGAATCCGACCATTTTATGACTCTGCTAAATCTTAAGTAATTTTATTCATGATTAGCATTACAGCTGGAACGAAGGAGATCGAGTCAATGTTTAACTAGGGTGGAGTTGCAAGTAATTCAGATGCCTAGTAGTAATAAGTAATCCGGTATACCTGCCGTCTACAGGCATAGGCAATCAGACAGCTACGGTCACAGTTTGCTATCGGCTTAAATTTTTGAAAAAACAGACACCTTATAGATGTAAGCACACGATATAGCGAAAACAGTATGACGATACACTGTAGATCAAGCTACAGCTTGAATCTAGTATCAGAAAGTATACCTAGTAAGTATGTATGTTTGAAAAGCTACGGGTTCATTCGTACTTTCAAATAACAACACAAACGTGCAGTTTGCCCGTAGTAATAGTTTATTACATTGAATTCCGGAGTTTTTTTCATCTTGATGGAGTGCCTGTTAGTCAACGGACCTGATTTGCAAGTATTTGTTCGTAGCGGTAGGCTAGAGTATATAATCTTGCTGCTTACGACTTGCTGGTGACTTGATCCTCACTGTCGCTGCTGGACCAAATGGTTCTCAACCATCACGGTGTGTCGACCCTTTAATACAGCTCCTCTTGCCGAGGCGACCCCAACCGTAAAATTATCGTGTGCCAAACTAGGAAATACGTGTTTTCCATTGGTCATTAGTGACCCCTGTAAATGGTAGTTTGACCTCTTGTAGGTTAATAAATGCTGTCTTAACCTGATACAGTTTTTCTTTAAATTCTTTCGTCTCTTTTTTTTCTTTGGAGCTTGCTACGTTATAGCCGATTAATGATCATATTTTATCCTCTAAAGGTCCTGACCTAAGTAATGATGCGGGATTCATATATGCTCCTAAATAAAAAGAGCAAAGCAAAATGCTTCTACATGCATTTAAATTCAACTGTATTTAGGTTCATACCACTAAAAGCATTTTCACGTGACGTGTACTAGATGTTTAGAATCCGGTGAGCTAGTAGCTGCAGCTGTTGTTTTGGCCTTTTGTGTTTAGATCTTGCCACTGAAACTGATCCTGAGTGTGCTGAAGCTGTTTCACGCCTTTTCTGAAACTGTATTTGAACAAATAAATTATTACGGTGAAACAATACCTATAAAGTTTGGTGAACTACAGGTTTTAGAAAACAAAATAAAATTTCCAGCTGATTTGTGAAGCTTTGATCGATTATGTAAATTACTTTTAAGTTGACCTGTTGCAATTGCTATTTTACGATTATTAGCATAAGGTGATTGCCTGGATTCGTCTAAAAACTAAAAGTACTGTTTGAGATGAAGAGCGCTCAAAGAGACTCCATATTCCTCTTGCAATGAGTGCAGCATTGCCAGCAAAAGCACTCGGATAAGCTAGCAGTGGTTTTCAAAGAAATTGTAGACGGATTAGGGACCACTGTATGGAGATGCAGCATTGGCACACCTGGCGTAGCATGCAGTGTGGAATGAGGGTGGAAGACCTAAATCACAAATACTAGTTGCGAAAAGTAAGATTGTCTGTCTATGGCTGCAAGAACATTTTCAAAGCGAACTTTCAAATTAAACACAGTCCAAAAAAAAACTTTTTCAGGCGATGACGGTGCTATGCAAATGCTATGCGGTCATTTTTAATATTATTGATATTCTAAAAATGTTAATAATTTAAAATCCCTCTACATCCATAATTACTTATATTTTCAAACTATAGGTTTTTTTGAGGCAAGCTTTTCTACATGCATCATATAGCAGCCCCTAACGTCTACGTAACCGTGTTAGTTTTCTGAATGGGTTTACTTACTAATTTTATAACTTTAGAGGACACCATTATGTAGTGTGCATTGAGAAATCTAAAGTTCCCATTCGCTTTCTTTTTATAAAGGCATTGCATGTGCATGCTTTCCACGTCGTCGCAACCGAAGCATTAACAAACAGGTGATATGATAGACAGTCCTAACTCATACAAAAGCACTACTGACGTGTGCTGTGCTAGTCCTAGCCGATGTTTGAAAAAACGTTTGCAAAGCGTTCCTTCATCTGCAGCAACTATGTCAAGCGAGGTGTACTAATAACAGCAGTTACGTCAATCTGTACTCTTGAAAGGAGTTTGGCTAAATCATTGTCACAAAGTTCATGGGACTTTTTAAATTATCGGTACAGAACAGATAAAGCACATATTATGCTGTAATATCGAAGGATCTGAAAGTGGTTTCCAAAGTAATACACTATTGGAGAATAGTTCATGTCGGTCTCCTGCACGGCAAAACTTTTTTCCATACCAATTTCGCCTAAGTACTTGCAGATCTGCCGCCGGCGAGGCATGTTTAAAACGTTGCATAGTTCTTGCAGGGTGAGGTGTCTTTGCAATGACTAATACTTTGATACATTTTGCTTAACAATTACGAAGTACAGCTACTTCTGTAAAAAGCTGATGGCCTCACCACTGCAGGTTCTATCGTGGAATATACATAAATTCGTTATTGTGTTTATTATTTACAACTGCCTTTTGTCATCACCTATTATCACCAAATCCTGCTTATCTGATCACATGCAGATCTCATTCAATCTTCAGTGTGTGCCCACCTCCTCCTTTAAAATAACCCGTGAAACACGAAACCTCAAGACCCTTGACATCGATGCTGTTCGTGCGAGAATATCTGCTTCACCTCTGCAGCTTAATCCTCCCTCCGATCGGTCTTCATTGGTAGATAGCTACAACACGATACTAGCTGACACGCTCGAAGAGTTGACACCTCTGACAAAGCACATTGTGCGCCCCCGCCAAGAAGGCCTATGATTTACTACAGACATTAAACTAGCCAGGTCTACTAAGCGAAAGCTTGAAAAGCATACACAAGATCCGGACTAAGGGTCCATCGACAGGCATATGAAGACTACTGTAGGTCGTACCAATCGAGTCTAGTAAAGGCCATGTGTAGCTTCTACAGGAACATTTTTGAATCCAAGATGCACAATCCAAGAATGCTGATTTCGATAATAAACCATCTCCTCTACCGTTACCAGATTAGATCCTAACCTGATGATCCTTGTGAGGATCTATCCGATCGCTTCTCTCGATTCTTTTTGCAGAAGATAGACAAGATCAGGGAATCTTTCCCTGCGATGACAACCTCCCCACTAGAATGCAGTTCCTCGGTTCCTGGCTGCACCTCCATGTATGCATTTAAGCAGGTCACTAGTGATATAGTCCGTAAGTTCATATCTCAATCGAAGAAGACAACTAAATAAATAAATAAATAAATCCTGGCTAATTAAACGGCCCGATCGCTTCTCTCGATTCTTTTTGCAGAAGATAGACAAGATCAGGGAATCTATCCCTGCTATGACAACCTCCCCACTAGAATGCTGTTCCTCGGTTCCTGGCTGCACCTCAATGTATGCATTTAAGCAGGTCACTAGTGATCTAGTCCGTAAGTTCATATCTCAATCGAAGAAGACAACTAAATAAATAAATCAATAAATCCTGGCTGATTAAACGGCCTCTTTTCGTATAGCGACTGAAGAGCCTTTATGGCTATCACCACCGCTCACAGTGGAAATACAGAATCGCCCACCGCAGGAATCGAACCCACAACCTCGGGATCGAAGTCGTGAAAGCAACCGCCTTACCTAGTGTACCATCACGGCTCACTACTAGTCCTCTAGACCCTATTACCACTGTCCTGCTCCTACGTTGCATTGATCTGCTGCTGCCGTGCATACCTAACATCGTTAATATGTGATTAGCCTCAGGTCATGTCCCAGCACCTTTCAAAAATGCTGTATTCAGGCCACTTCTCAAGAAAGCGACACTAGACCAAGAGAAGCTAAGAAACCACCGCCCAGTCTCCGTTCTACCATTCCTATCAAACACACTGGAACGGGTCGTGGCAGACCAGTTGAACTTATATATTGAAACCTCACACGTTGCTAGTAAGTTCCAGTCAGGCTTGAGAGCTAATCCCTCCACAGAGTCAGCATTGCTTAGGGTATACAACGATCTTCTTAGGAATGCAGACATGGATAGAGTGTCTCTGCTTGTTTTGCTAAATCTTCAGCCAGCTTTTGATATTGTCTATCACAAAGTTCTTCAAGAGCACATCTCATCTCGCCTGGGCATCACTGGCACTGCTCTGCAGTGGTTCAGGTCCTATCTCAGTGGGAGACTCCAAAGTATTGACGTGAATGGACGAAGATCATCTGAAGTACCTCTGAAATATGGAGTACCTCAGGGCTTCGTGCTAGGTCCGGTTCTTTCACAGCCTATACTCTCCCTCTTGCTGATGTGATTGCTAAGCACTATCTAGGCTTTCTCTTCAATGCAGATGACACTCAGTTGTACTTTTGCTTTGATCCATCCCAGTATTCGAGCACCTCAAGTTCTCTCAACTCACTTGCTGCATGTATTAATGACATCCGCACATGGATGGCAGCAAATGTTCTAAAACTAAACGATGAGAAAACTAACTTGCTAGTTATGGGCAAACCCAGTGTGATTCATGAATTGGAAAGGCTGACTCTCAAAATTGGCTCTGCCAGCATATTTCCAGTTGAATCAGCTCGAAATTTAGGTATCATATTCCAAAGCGACCTTTCGTTAGACGACGATATCTTCTCCACAGTCAAATCCGCCTAATTTCAGGTTCATAACATTGCTAAAATTCGGGCTTGTTTAGATAAGGATTCATCATCTAAGTTGGTCAATGCATTCGTGACATCCAGTCTCGCCTTTTGCAACTCAATGCTTACTGGCACACCAGCATGTGTGATCAGGCGATTGCAGCTGGTGCAAAACTCTGCTGCTAGGTTTGTCTGTCGTGAGCTTCCCAGTTGCCTCATTACTGTACCTATCGCTGACCTGCAATGGCTACCTGTCAAGCGATAGACAGAGTTCAAGGTTTTGTTGCTCACTTTTTGGTCCCTTCATTCTATGGCTCCAGCCTATCTCTCATATATACCACCCCATCAGCTCAAGCATCGTACCACCCGCTTTTCAGAATCCAATAGTCTACAAATACCTCGTACAAACCTTAAATCCTTTGGAGACCGTGCATTTAGTTCGTATGCTCCCAAAGTCTGGAACTCTCTCCAGACCTGCATCACAACATCCCCTGACCTGACCACATTTAAAAGAAACTTAAAAACATACCTATTTAGGACAGCATTTAGTGGGTCCTTGTGATTCGTCCTCGATGTGCTTATGCGTGCTGACACTGTTCATGCTGCCACTAACCACATTTGCATGCTGACCCAGTGCATGTCACCCCTAACCATATTATTCATTTTGTTTGTTTTTCAAGCATGATTTTACATACCATTTGATTGCATTTCGCTTTCCAGCAAGTGCAAAGCACATTGAAAGAGATTAAGTTCTGTGAGGGCCCTTTATTATTTGCACTACTATTATTATTCATATTATAAGCCAATTGTTGCATTTGATTAGCCACAGCGAGACGGGCTGTAGCTACAGTTGTAATAACGGGAAAGGGGGATATTCATAATGCGACTCCTACCTATGCCCCATGTCGTTTCATTTTTATTATAAAGAATCTCATGCTTCGCCTGATATGTTAATAGACCCGATTAGATTTAGCCTGCTGCCAACAGGAGGACAGGCATTTGCAATGACCTACACCATAAAAATGTTCAGACAACTAAGAAGCAAGCAACTTTTAAGGCAAGCTGAAAGCCTAACCGTATTATGTACCAGCTGGCCATAAATGGTACTCGTAGCTGTTTCTGGACTGCATCTTTTTCTGTAGCTCCACAAAAATGCTCAAACTGGGTAAGTTTTGTGCAGGTGAGATTTCTAAAGTGTCCTCCAATCTTTAAAGGCTTTTGGTATGCTTGAGGTAGCCAAGAGACTTATTTTAACCTAGAAAATGCACAGAGTGAGCCACGGATGAGTCGAGATGGTAGTGTGGTGAGTGAGCAGCTCAGAAACAGCAGCTCAGGATTGTCGAAAAATAAGTCCAGCCAACAGTCGTTGGCGGTAATATATCTGGCTACGTTTAAACTGCGAATGGACTACTATCTAGTAAATGAAAAGCAAAGCATCTGCTTGACTTTCGAGTACTAAAAGTGCGATTACTCCTGCACTAGAAAGATCTTTATTTAACGGATATGCATTAATAACGTCATTGGTAAAACGTATACCTAGCTAATAGGAAGGAAAGACAATATTTTTAATTATTTATCGAGAGTAGAAGGTCTCATTTTTCGTTAATCCTACGTGGGAATTTAGGCTATTTGTGATTAATAATGTAGAGTAAGTTTACAAGCGCCATGTTTAGGTTGAGTCGACTGTTGTGGCGAGAGTTCTGATATTAAATAAAAAGAGCTGCTTTTCAGTTTTTTATTTGTTTTTCCTTTGCAGCCAATTTCGTACTCCTAAGAATAATTTGAGCTATTTGATGATGATATATCTAGTGTGTTACTATTATCATCTTTATTATCATATGCAGCATGTAATTTAAGTGTGAGTTATGTGAGCTTTCGTATCAAATGACCATTTGCTACGACTGAATCAAAGGCTAACTTGATCCCTGGTGACAACTTGCATCGGTATAATACAATTTCCTATTTCAAATGGCGTAATTGAGGTTTTATTGCAGACCTTAGCAGATAACCACACTGTTTATCACCTCACATTCATGATCTACTCTGTGAAGCCTCAATTAGTAACATTGTGTGCTATAGCAGCTATATCAATTACGGCTTCACCCTTCCATCTTGGCTGCTCTCTTCACAAGTGCTTTCCTCAAGTTCTATATTGCTTATCCGAGCAATTTGGCTGCTGCTCCTATAGCCATACCAATAGGAATAAACCAAAATCTCTTGAGGTCTTTATCCTCTAAAACAGTACATATTCAGTTATTAGTCAAATCCAAGTAAGCATGGGATCAGAATAATCAATAGAAATGTAATTGCTAAAAGTCATGTAAAGTCCGTGACCTGACTGATCCAAAGCTTCACCACTCAGCTCGTCATGTTTTTCCGATTCCTGAAAATATATTTTGAAAAATTCTCTCAATATTACGTTGCTTAATTGAAACACTTATTTTAGTCGACACTCGGGTAACATACTAAAATGGTTTTTGGACTCACCAGGTTAGTTTCAGCTGCAAATGCACAAAGCAAAAGACACAAGGCAACTGTTGCAGCCGGTAGCTTCATTGATTCTAAAATTAATAGTATACAAGCATGGGAAAATCAAATTGTCGAAAAGACCAGTAAAACAGCATGCACTCAGCTTGATTTCAAAGTAAACAGCAGGGATTCACTTAGTTAATTTCATCCGGACATTTGGCTCAAGTAGGTTCGAACACTGTTCAGCATGAATATCATGATTGAGTGTTTGCAAAACTGTTCGCCGAGTTAATTTTATCTAAAATGCATAGACTAATAACGATATCAATCCGATTAAGTTGGAACAAAAATCTTAATTTATCATTAAAGTGAGTTTAATACCGTTGGATATGATGATCTACGTGACATTGCGAAGTATTGAGTTATGATCAGATTTGTTACTGAACGGCACTCTTATCAAACGAGCAAGAAAACTGGTTGTCCTGGGAGTTGAACTATTACCTTGGGGTAATTCAAGGCAGTAATTTTATGCAATTATTTCTTAATAGCAGAATTTCCAAAGTTGTAATCTTCTCAAAGTCATTAGATTATAGAATAAACAGCTTAACATTTTAAAAGTCCAAAATCAAAATTTAACTTCACCCCAACTAGGATAACAAGCAGTTCCAAATGTTTATCTTGACCGTACGACTTTTCTGACACGGTAGTACGTAAGTTTGAAAATCTTGCCTTTTTTAGAATAAGATCGTGCTTAGTAGTCTTGTCGTGCCTGGCTACTCGTTTCCGTACACGACGGGCTTATATGCATCGCGATTGTGGATATTCTAAGAATTTAATGCCGTGGTCATCCAGCAGCCATAGGTGCTTCAGCCCGTTCCCTGTGACCAGCCATGCACACGAATGCTGGTGCCTAATATGAATCATTATGTGTTGCCACTGAAGCTCGGCTCGACAATAAATAACTTTAGATTCTAATTCAAAATAAAAAAGTGACACACGAAAAAACTCGCTGGGTCAAAAATCATGAGCATTTGGTCGATATTTGCGTCTCTATCAGTCTCAGCATCCCCGTCAGCTGGTTTAGTTGTGCTAGGGACGAAACTTCACCTAGCCTGACGAAGGTCTCATTATAACCTTTCAATGTCTTCTAAATCATTACCGAACTTGCTGAAGAATGTGATGGGTTTTTAACTTTGCCTAGTAGAATACTATTTTCGGCATCAATGGTCACCAAATAAAGCATTTGGTGTGACATGAAACTAATTGACTACGCTTCAAGAGTTGTACACGTGAGAACAGTTTAAAATGTATCCCACCGTAATTTTCTGCTCCAGAAATGAACGTTTAACACGTTTATTTAATAATTTAATTTGAGTTTTTTTTATTTATTTAACACGTTTTTGTATTGCAATTACAACTAATTAAAATTGTTTAGTCAACATGACTAAGAGAACTCTTGAATAAACTTTTTAAATGAACTGCAATGTGCGAAATCCTAAATAAATAACAATTACTTTTGATATTCGTATGCTAAGGGATATTTGAAATTTTAAAACTACAGCTATGCTGGATTACCAAAGCGATTCCTAGGATTTTTTTTGAAGTAATATTCTTTTACTTTAACTACAACATTCAATTTATTGATTAAACCTGAGGTATTCTAGAATGCTTTAAAATGAATAACGATATTAATATGTGGCTTTACTAGTGCTCTAGGAGAGAGAAACTCTCTTTTAAAGCACTCCGGAGAATGGTGTAAGATAAGCGAGGCAAGATGGACTATTGTAAAGATGGTAGAAAGCTTTCAAAAGCAGCATTATTCAAAGCAATATGGCAAAGACCACAAGCAGGGATTCACAGTCACTAACTCCCCCTGATACCACGTACAGAATTATTAATCGGTGATCTCACTATACAAGCTATAACCAGAAATTCTAGTTGGTAGAAGCGTTGGGAAATGTCCTGGTCTTCCAGCTTCACACAAAGTTGAAGTAATTAAGCCCATTCCTGCTGAAAGCTTTACCGCCAAGATATGTCTAGTAAATAATTGGTGTCTTCATCAGTTGTAAAAGCTGTGACGGCATATTATGTAAGGCAGTTGTTTTTGACGACCTCGGCTGCGAGGTAGTTGGTTTCAATCGTGCTGTGGGTAAGCCTTTATGGCTAATGCAATAGGTGGTGAGTATATAGACGTGCTACGCTGATAGATGCTGATGAATTCTTAAGATTATGCCGTGTTTTTGAGCTAGGATATTTGACTATGCCTCTTCTTTGCGAAAGAGCTAGGATGGCTGGCGGTGCATCGACGGATACAGAGTGCAGTTTTTACCCTGATACATTGGACCGATCATGGCTTGCCACCTCTGTACGTAGCTCAATTGCAGCACCGGTTTTACATTCTCTGTGTCCTCTTGAACTGTATGCGCAATTGACTCCCTATTCCAATCCTACACTTAAAAATCGTTACAGACAGAAGCTTTACCTCGGCTGGTCATAGACTGTGAAACTCGCTTCCTCAATTGTTCGCAACGAAATTCGCTCTTCTCATCCTACTATAGCTCATCCTTTTCAGGGGTCCTGAGCTCTTGCTTCAATGTCACTCACTACCTAAACTGCTCTACCGAGTCTGCTATGCTTGCAACTGTTTTTTCTTGTGTGAGATGAAGTCTGTTGGCCACCAAAAGCGTACCGAAAATGACTTAGTCTGTAAGTGAGCTATTCAAAACTCTCCAGTGTAACACCCACACAGTCTTTAGTACTTGTGGAGTTACAGTCGGAGATAAAGAATCTCCACATATTACATTACGTTACATTACTAAGAGCTGGGATTAGAAGGCTGGTGCAAGCAGTACAGTTATTTCACAACAGATTGAGGATTTTTAAATATTTACGATGCTTTTCAGATAGCCAGCAACTCGGCAAAGCAGGTGGAAATGGAAATTATTCTTTAAACTACAACCGGTTGAGACGCTGAACTGATTTCTCTTATCAGCCAATATCCCAACACTACTCCTGAATCAGGTGGAGGGGGAGAATAATTGAGTGTTATTGTCGCCGATAATTAAAAATGAAATGTTCGCAATTCTTGCAATGCTGGGACATATTTTGCAATACGCCAGCTGGGGCTAGCTAGAAATGAGACTAAAGATTGCCTATTATTCTAAGGACGGGTCTTTTAAAATTAGCGTGCCTAAATTACAGGCACACTAAAAATAAGTTAGTAGAAACAAATTAGTCTTCTAGATAGCAGTTGACACTTCCAGGTCATAAAGCCACTGGAAGTAAGTCGCCGTAAACATGTGACACTCAGCTAATCTTATGAACCTCTAATGTAAAGATATTTATTACATATTCAACGGTCTTTTTCCCTGAGCCACATACAACCCTCTTGAAAGAAACCTGGCACCCAGCTTAACATAGTGCGAGATGTACCTAAATGGGGAGAGTACTGCTCAAGACATTTGTGGCGGTCGGCATTTGCTGTCTGTAAGTTACAATTTGATTTGAGATATCTACTTATGCAATGCCGATTTCTAAAACGCGTTTACCTTGGAAGCTTGTTAAGCTAAATAAGAAGGACTGAATTAATCATCGACACCCATTGTTTAGTTTTCTGAGAAATCCAGGTAGATTGTAAGTTATGATAGGTGTATTTAAAATCTTCCTGTTATTAGCACACTACCAAATTAACCGGGCGTGCGACATATTAACAATTAAACATGACGATCTTAAGTAATAGCACTGATCACGATTGCACAAAAAAACTTATCAGCGAGTGATTTTCGAAAACTAGCTCATGGCATAGTGGCTTTACCAAGATCGGAAGCGACATGTTATCATGGAGAGACCCAGGCCATTAATTCACCAAAATTTTTATCTAGCCAGTTTCAGAGCTTTCATGATGTTTAAGCAGGTGATATAATGTTACAGTTTATATTTACCTTTAAGCAAGCTAGAAATATACGAAGGGTTTAAATACGGGAACGCTTTCACTTTTACGTTGCCGATATGTACATCTGCCAAAGCTCGGCAGTTACTTAAGTAGCTTAAGCTAATGTAACTGACTATGTTCATGCATAAAATGCATTGCTACTTGTACGGCGAAGTAATTATAAAAGAACTTCGTTGCAAAAACAAATCATATTTAGATGCTAATTCCATGTCTTAGCAGGTTCTCATACTTTCCATTGTAATATGGGTCGAAATAGTCAGAGTTTATTGTGACGCCGAAGTGGTAGTCAATCGGTACGGAACTGTTGAAAAATGCTCTAACATTGGCATACCTTAAAAGAGCAAGTTTTGAGGGTTACACTCATAAGGTCTCACTCTTTGGGTTTGTAATTCGTCTATTAAGTTTATTGTTTTCCGCTTGATGAGGTTCACTGCCATCTAAGTACGTATCTTAGCGCCCTATATATAGAGCAAAGGACTGAGATTATGTTTACCTAGAAAGTTGCCCACAAAAGTTATAATTTATTTACATAGCGCCCCAAGAGAACCTAATATCTACTCAGTTTCTTCAAATATGCCGAGGGGCTCGAGCCCACGACCTCAGCCAGACCTTAGTCGGGGCGAACACATTAAGTGCAGGACCAAACAGGCTCGAGGCAGGAAAACGTGATGATAACAAAACCAGATCACTGGAAAGTTAAATGATAGCTACAGCTGTGAATCAACTGCTAAGAAATGTACACCTTAACAGTGCTAGATGATAGCATTTGCAAAAACCAAGTAAAGGGGACTGATGAACAACTTTCAAACCTAAATGAAACTGACTTCCTACTATAACAATTTAAATATCAGGGTGCAGCTGGCCTGTCGTTTATCGTTACGTAAGATTGAAGAGAATGTTAGTCAGAGACAGGGTGGACAGCTAATCAAGTACTGTCTCTAAAGTGGTTAGATCATGATGATTCTTAGACTGAGAGATGAATTTTGAGATGAAGTGGCAATGGCAGGCTTGAAGGAACGTAACATGCGATGAAGTAGATCGGCTGTATTTTTTCTTATTTTATTTAGAATTTCGGAGCTCTGGTAAGTGCGCACGTTTCCTCAAATCACGGTTGCATTTGGCTTTAAAAATATAAGATTTTTCTTCTCATCATCAGCCATAAAATTAACGTGTCAGCCGTCTACCATGAACTAGCTGAACAAAGGTTTGACAAATAAGAGTTTTAGGACATTTTCATAGTCGGTCGTCCACAGGTTCCAGGATTTGCTAGTTTTTCATAATAATTGTATATATAAACATTTTTCACTTACGTGGCACCACAAGACAACTTAATGTCTATTCAGGCACTCCATGTATGCATTATCGCTCGAGCTAACGAGCTCAGCCTGACCTTGATCGGGACGAGCACCTTAACTGCCGGACCAAACCAGCTCAGGCATCTGAGAAAGTCAGAAGTTGCGGACTAGATGAGACACTTCAGGGCTACGATGCACCGAGTTCGCTAAGCGCTACTGAGAATAATCTGGCGACGATAGCTGATGAGGTGATTTTGACTCGTGCAGCATTTCAGCTAGGTATAGTGAAACCAAAGCCATACTGGATTTCGTGGCTTATAACTTGATCAGAAACAGTTTTAGGAATCGATTGAGGCACATAATGTCAGCATATTCATGAACTTTAGAGATGTAGTTTTTCAATAAATATGAATCTAAATCAGACAATATGTAGTATTTTAGGGTTTCGTAGTCACGAGGTAATGGGCATGTGTCAGCATTGCAAGACTTCTTTTTGACGGAAAACCTAGGGCTTTCAAACGATTTCTTCAAATTGACTCAAAGAATTTAAAATCGAGTGAGCCGCTCCTACAATAGAATAGGTTTTTCAGGAGCTATGTATGAATTCTACAAACAGGCTTTATATGGGCCCCATTGCTTATTGTAAGGTTGATGACAAATAACTTTACATATTTATACAGACGGTGCTCGAAGAAGAGTCTGTTACCTAATTCTGACTGTCCCAGTAACTCTGTATGTACGCCTCTTACCTACTCAATTGTTCACAGTGTTCTTTCTTCAAAAGCTGAATGATTCACGAATCCTGAAAGGGGAAACCAACAAAAAAACTCGTCTCAACTCCACTATAAATTGATTGTCCACAAACGTGGATATGCCAAGTTGTCGAAAAAAAGATTCTGCTAAACCATAGTTGCAACTTCCTATTCTGTTTAACGGCTTGCAACTGATTGATTAAGTATCATTAGCCAATAGGTCTTACAGTTTGCAGGAGTAGCAAACATTTGGACGATCCTATAATAGGATTTATGAGGAACTGCATTCAAAAACAAAATGGATTTGCTTGCTATTGGTTACTGCCGATATTTTTGTTTAGTGAAATCTCCCAACTGCCTTCGTTTTCTGGAAAAAAACTTTTAGCGTAAGCTACCAAAGCCAGAAATATTCACTTTACCGGCTGCGAATAACGTCGATGAACATATAAATTAAAGGTTTCAGTAGTATTCAAATAAGTAGACATATCTTTGGCACTTGCCTGCTAGACGAACTCATTACCCTACTGCAAAGGTCAATCTCCATCGACTGCTAAAGGTTACCAGCTGTGCTGTCTGCAGGAATTGGAATATTAATGGAATCTACATATTAATTATGAGTTCGTAGGTCGTTTGAGTAGAGTAGCACGCTATGTAGTTAGTAAATTGTTGGCCATTTCATCTCAAATGCCAGTCTGTTCTCTGCAAAAGTCTCGCATACACTATTGCTTCTACTCTTTCTCTAATTGTCGTCTGTCTCAGCATGGCGATCGGGGTAAATCTTGCAATCTCCTTGCCTCGTTTACTTGCTCAGTCTGTCTATCTTTTTATCTGATAGCACTATATACCCAATGTATTGTTATTATGTTTTTAGTCCAAAGCCTATAAGATGTCACCTGAAATGGACACTTTGTGTTAGCACACTGATCTGTCGTTATTGTGCTCTTTCAAATCTTGTATAATGTGAGAATTAGTTAGGAAGGCTAATCAACTACCAAATTAAAAATCCCGGTACAACCAACGGCCGTAGATCTCATGATCGAATGTCGCTTCCTAACCTTTTAGTTGCTCTAACACTGCAATTTAAGGTTTAAATGTTCAATATTGAGTAAGTAAACATCAGTAGTTTTTAAGTGGTGGCAAATAATTTGCTGAAGAATTCTCATCGAATGAAATAAATCTTAATTTCGGAAAAAGGTTGTATTATTGGCCAAAATTTAGTTCAGTTCTGCTTATCAAGTAAACCATGATAGCAAACTAGAAAATTCGTTTTACAATTTAACGCAGTGCTTTGCTGGAAATTCCAATCGTAAGACTAATTTGCTCACTGCTAGCAAGCCTATCATTATTATTATAACTGTCTCAATGTTCAGAGAAATAGCCAACGGTTAGGCTCTCTACTGGGGACCTAAACCTTTCAAATAGTTGTATATATCGAAGCCAATACCGAAAATTGAATCAGCTACCCACCCTATTTTGAATTTAAGACTTAAAAACTGCATTTAAAAACCAATAAAAATGGTAAGTGTGATGAGATGAAGATTTCTCACAAATCATGTGCATTCTGTCATGTTTAATTACAGCAATTGTGATGCGAGACTATTACGATT
>WPIO01000340.1:0-80180 GCA_009760855.2 Cristatella mucedo | reverse complement strand
TAGGCATTGGAGATTAGTAGTTGGGGTTAAGTTTAACTTCCCGACTAGAAAATCCAGCTTGTAAAACCATTACACCGAGTGAATGCTTAGCAGCTAAAGCCAGAGGTTATTAACAACGGCATGTTGCACGATGTATTTTGGCATTCAGCCATGTTGGTCGCATGAGCTCTCTCACAGGAGCTGTGTGAGGTAAAAAAGGCAGTATATCTATTGAGGCTTTTAGAAATTTCGAGATAAAATATAGTCACTGCGTTTCTTGTCATTTTGACCACTTAGAACCGGCTCGCACATGCAGGCATGGTACTATGTGTTAATTTCAGTTTATACATTTCCTTTTGGCAGGTATTTCGGGGCACTCAACACTGGAGGCTACTGAACCAGGGCCTAGACTTGATCTAAAGATTCTCCCAGCCATCATCGTGTTGGTCATTATTCCGGTTACATTTGTTGTGGTTAGTATTTGTTTGCACCGCAAGCAATTAATTATGGAAGGCGATTGCTGGAAATTCTGTATCACAGCTAGATTGAAAAGCACCGACAAGCCATCAGCCTCATGGTCCAATCCAAAAGAGATGATGTCAAAAGTTGAGTCGGAACAGGCTCGCAGTAGCTCATGCTCAGGTCTAAGACTCACCGACCGGCTGACTGTTGCTGTAAGAGAGCGACTGCATTAACCACATTGGCATGCTGACCCTGTGCATGTCACCCCTAACCATATTATTCATTTTGTTTGTTTTTCAAGCATGATTTTACTTACTATTATATTGCGTATCACTTTGCAGCAAATGTAAAGCGCCTAGAAAGAGATTAAGTTCTCTGAGGGGGCTTTATCAAGTGCAATATTATTATAATAATAATAATAATATTGCACTTGATAAAGCGCCCTCAGAGAACTTAATCTCTTTCTAGGCGCTTTACATTTGCTGCAAAGTGATACGCAATATAATTGCAGTACGTGTGCATGGTTCACTGATGAGTTTCTGAATTTTTTCGTGATATGTGGACATTGCCAATGTTGAGGCTGAGGCCTTTCACTTAGTAGTAAAAGGTATTCTAGAATCGACAAATTTATTATTTATGCAATTTTAGAAATTTTGCCGCCATTCAAGTAAAATTATTTTTTAATACGAATCCATGAAATATCAATTGAGAATTCCAATGTGCTTCATCTCTAGACAAGCACAGCTCGTGGCTGGAGACGCTGGTAGAGAAGAAGCCATGCCGCCACTAATACAACCTATAAAAAGCTATTTATTATATACGTACTATTTTCGTACTTTTTATACCCCTCGGAGATTTAGAGACCTGGCTTTGTAGTGGCTTACCCGTTGAATACTACTTTTACGACTAACGTGTTGATCCAAACTTAGTATAAAGTATATGGAAAAGGAATCCTTCTGCCCTGAACGTTCTGTAAATCCCAGTGTCTTACACTGCTCTGAAGTGCTCTTCACTAGTAGGTACATATTGATGTCGCGAAAGTCTTCAAATATATCTCGGATGAGTATTTTTACGAAAGTAAGACTGCATTTGTACAATCGAAAGCCTATTGTGAGATTTAATTAGCCGCCGACAAACGAAACTTTACTAAACATGTATGTGTCAAATCACCTCAGGATATTCGTGGTAAACCCTGACTTGCATTCCTAATCACTGTCTGCTTTCTGCTTGCACTGCCACGTTGTCGAAGCTGGGTCGCCGAGCTGGGTTGGTCCGGCGGTTAAGGTGCTCGCCCCGACTAAGGTCTGGCTGAGGTCGTGGGCTCGAGCCCCGAGGCATATGTGAAGCGCCTGAATAGAGATTAAGTTATCTTGGGGCGCTATACAAATGAATTATATTCTTATTATCATTATATTATGTCGAAGACGAGACGTAAATTTCATTCAAGCGGTGATGGTCGTACTGCAGCCTCACAGCAGAGACCGAGGCTTGTTGCCTGGTACCCTCTTGACGGCTTTCATCACTGTAAGGATACAATTCATAAGTTGCATCACCATTAATTAATGTTATGAGGTGGTCGATATAGATTCAATCACGTTATAGGGTTAAGCCTCGGGAATCTTACTCGAAACTTCTTTATGGCCACTATTTGGGTGGAACGTATCCTATACATCGTTGAGTGAGCTGACATCGAGCTGTTCAGAGTGAACCTCTGTTTTCTCATCTACTATGACTTTCATTCGGCAATGACGAGGATTCATGCCGTTTCTACTAAATGCCTAAAGTCACTAAACTGAAAGAGAAGTACACATTGAGCTTGCATAGTCAGCAGCTAAACTTGGCAGAGCACTGTGTAATATACTGTATCGCCATCCGTAACTCCGTGAAGCCACAATGACTGCGTGGGTGTCATGCAAATGAATAAATACTAGCAGATTACACAGCCTCTTAGTATAGTGGCATAAGTGCTTTTACGGCTATCACAATCACTCGCAGTGGCAATAAAGAATCACCCACAGACGGATTCGAGCTCGAAAACCCTACACCGAGATCGTGCATAGCAACCACCTTTCCTAGTGTGCCATCATAGCTCACCAAGACGTTATACGCAAGGGATTTTTGTACAGAATACTCACAGCCTATGCGGCTTTCGGTACGAATTCGTTTGTCAACAGAATTCATCTTGAACTGAGAAGGAGGAAGTAGGAAGGATATCACTGTCACGAGAGCGGTTCAGTTAGTGAGTAACTTAGAAGGGGCAACTCATAACAGCTGGAAAGGATGTGCCGTATTCGGCAGCAAGAAGATAGCAGTTGTCTTTGCCTAGGAATCAAGGAAGTGAGTTACATGTCTAGGGCCTGCAGATTTAAAGACATAAAGCTTCTTTCGCCGACGGTCTTTAAGTGTAGGAATGGAACAGCTAATTGATTGTTCATACAGGAACTGAGGGACGAAGAGGCTGAACTGGCACAGCATTTCAGCTAGTTAGGGAGGAGCCAAGAGGTGGCATGCCTTATGAGTCAGCGTACGGACTTTGCTCTGTATATTTTGATGAACCTGCAGCCATCCTAGCTCTTTTAGCTTGGAGACATATGGTCAAGCCTCTGGGATTTCTAAACAAGCCTTGCAGCAATATCCATAGCCAGCTGCCGTGGCATAGTGGCTTTTTCGGTAGCCCAGCTAGAAAGAAGTTACAATAATCACGCCAAGACAGAAATAAGGTTCGAAATAAATTTTCGCAAGCCACTGTGGAATACGCCTGCTAATCTTACATCGGGATCGGACTCAATGTAGAATGTTGTAGCTGTAGTAGCAGTCTTCTAAAAAAAGCTTTTAAAAATTAGGCAGTTGTCTAAGATGACACTTAAATTCCGAGCAAGTTGCGAGGATCGCACTAAAGCATCATGTATTTGAACAGCGAAGCAGTATAATCGAGCTAGTAGCTAGTGGTAGTAGCCATCGCTTAAGCAGCTCCAGAGAGCCAGGAGACAAGACAGTAGAAGAAAAGAGAGATTGGTACCTTGCATACAGGCCGACGCAAAGGCAGAAATTCAGTTGCTGCAAGACTAGCAGGTCAGGCGACCACAGCATAAACGTTGCAATTAAACCCAGCTTAGACAGCCGATAGTGCCCAACTGCAGAACTTAGTAAGGTGGTACGAGTTCAACGAATTACTGCAATCCACTACAAAATACCCAAATCTACTCTAATTACACTAGCAACGACTAGACATAGGCATTAACCGAGCTCGAGCTTTTCGCTGATAAGGTGGTACATGTTCGAATTTACCTGAACTTTGATACCAGACGCCTGTATGGAAATCCACCATAATCCACCTAAAAAGTGTACCTGGAAAACTACGGCAATCCTCTCTATTCCACTGCAAATCATCCTCAAATCGTTATCGCAAAGCTCCAATTTACGTTGCATATAGGACTAGACTCAGTTAAATGCATCCACTAAATTCTGCTCCATTTTTAACATGCGTTCTCATGAAATGAATTGCAATCGACTGCAACGACCCGGTCCCATGCGGCAATTCACCTTAATCCACCTAAATCCGCTACCATCCCATACACAGCGACCAGAGCGCGTACACTAGAAGCTCTAATTATGATTGCACGCTACTCTTTGGTTATTTTGTATTCGCATAACTTCACTGTAATTGCCTCGGCCATTCTGCAGCAATGCAGTGCATTCGACTGCAACTGCCAAGGCTAGTGCATCAATGTACCACAACACGCCGAAAAACCACCAAATTACGTACACTTTCAGCTCTATAGTGATTGCCCGTTACTCTAATTTTTGGTTTTGGAATAATTTCACGATTTTTCTACAATTGCCTTGATCGTTCGCCAGCAATGCAGTGCAATTGACTGCAACGGTCTCGGCCAATACCCCAATTTACAGCAATCTGATGCAAAATGCACTAAAAACAGTTTGCTAGAGCTTCACTTTGCATTGCATGTGACAAAAGATATTGGTTAAAGTCAACCGCATTATTTTAAGCAATTGCGGTCGTAAAATCTCGGGCAATGCAAGACAATCTACGGCAACGGCTCGGCTCGAAGCACCAATCATTAGAATGCACTACAATCCGTGGCAACTTGATACTAAATTGGCTGCACGAAGTGCCGACTGTCATCGCATTTAATATTTCTTTGTGCTAAAAGTGAAATCGTAGGACTTTCAAGCTATTTTGCAAGCTACTTGTAAACAATTATTGTTATTATTATTATTATTATTCATTTTGTCTGTTTTTCAAGCATGATTTTACTTACCATTCAATGGCATTTCCCTTTGCAGCAAATGTAAAGCGCCTAGAAAGAGATTAAGTTCTCTGAGGGCGCTTTATCAAGTGCATTATTATTATTATTATTATTATTATAACAATGCACGGCAATCGACAACACTGGCAGGGTCCAATACCAAAATCCGTGTGAAATTGATGAGAAATCGGCTGCACCAAGCTCCAATTCTCATTCCACTTAAAATCTCACTGCGTGCACGCATACTTTTAACCCTTTCAAACAGCTCTAACCGTTCAATCTTGAGCGATGCCTGGTAACGGACGGCAATCGCCCTGGAAAATACGGCAATCCATTATAGTCCATCGCAAATCAGAGGAAAGTGACTGGGCCAGGATCAAATGTATCTTACCTATCACAGCCCACTGTGTTGAAAGTGCAATCAAAAATCCTTTCAACCGATCACTCATAAATCATCGCGAGCAATTAACAGCAATCGACGTCAATGTCCTGGGCCAATACCCAAATTCCCAGCAAATTGAAGAGAATTTGGCAGAGCGGAAGCCTCAATTTTCATTACATGTAACATTCTACTGCATTTAAAGTAAAACCGTGAAAATTTCAAGATACTTTGTTTGTTCACTGTTAGCAATGCACGGCAATCCACATTAAGGATAGGGGTCGATCCTTTGAAAATTGACAAGATTAGCTACAATAAACTGCTACTCTCTTTCCACGTTACATGCACCTGTGTGAGCGCATACTTTTACCCGTGGTTCGCGTTCAATCGGTGGCAACCCACGGCAATCGACGGCTATGGCCTGAGTAAATACGATAAGTATTTACGATAAGATCCATAGGTGACAGTTACAAATGGACCAACAGTTGCTGAAAGAAGCTCCAACATTTTTTTCGTATTGCACTACACGGTATTTAAAGTGTAGCCAAACCCTTCTAAGCAATCGACAAAGGCACAATCGCCAGCAATGCAAGGCAATCGGCTGCATTGGTCCGGTCTCTGCAGCAATCTGGTTCAAACTTCCTGCAAATTAGCTGTTTTAATTTGTAATTATCCAACTACATACTGCTCACTGTGGGCGTACATGCTGTCCTTGTTTGCGTTCAATCTTGGGCAATCCATGCCAATAGATGGCAATTGCCCAAGACAATACACCAATCTATGATTGCTACAGTTACAAACAAAGCTGATGGGAGAAGATCACATTTTACTTCGGTTACTTGTGCTGCTAGCTGGCGTTGCCTGTATACAATGCAATATAGCTGTCGTCTCCAGTATCTCAACTCACTTGTGTGGGTTTTTTTCTAAATTGCCTGCCTCTATGTGGAGAGCAGCTACACCCTCAAACTTTACACCACACGGATTGAATGCGATCGGAAAAGTACGGTTTATACACCGCCGCTGCATTTTTGCCACGCCAAATTTTGTTCTCAATCGTTCAAGTAGGATACAGTTTCAAAAAAGCGGATAGAGACTTCTGGGCTGGGACAGTGGCATTCCGTCATCACTGCTAAACTGGACGTCATTGGTAACACGGAGGAGAAATGTTTCATTGGATTGCGACAAATTAAAGGCTGATTGAAATTAGTGTGACATTTCATCGGTTTTCATTTGTGTTACCAGCAGGTTAGAGACTTTTTCACGATAAAGGAAGAAGGGAAACAAACTAGGTGATAGTTTTCAGGCACCACTATATCGTAGCCAGACTTTTGACTCTCCCGGATCGTTATTCGATCTTGTTTACTACTCCTGCTGCTCATTACGGACAGGGCAATGCCGGTATTCTCCAGCTACGTAACTTACAAAGAATTGACTGAGGCAAAGTTTAGAAATCTGAATTTTATGCAGGTATTCTTTATCTGCACCCAGACTCGATCAACAGCCACGATACCCTCACTGGTGCAGTAAATTCTACGCTTAGGAGTGCTCTTGGTGAACTTGCTCCCGTACATTCTGACTGGGTACAGAGTGGTGCAGATTAGTTTCTATTTACAGGTAAATTCAAAACACGCACCGTATTAAGCCCAGGCTTAAACTTGGTTTTAAGAAATATTGGTCTAATGAAGATAAAAAAATTTTAAAGATTTCTTTTTGGTCGGTGCCAAGAAGCTTAAAAAAGCCAAGTTCCAAGTCTTTTCAACTTGGAAACTTAATTCCTGAGAGGCGGAATAAAAACTAATTTATAAGAAGGTAAAGAATTGGCTGGTCAATGCTTCGATGTCTCAATTCCCAAATATTAACGGCTCAGACAAAATGTTTTGACGTTCTTTACTCAAACAATTGTGCATATTCGTACCTCTGTAAAGCCCCCAGCAACTAAAGCAATTGCTGAATAGAAACCTGTGACATTCCTTAAAATATTTTCCGTGGTCACAGCGTGCGATACGGCTAGTTAAATATGGTCTAGTAAAAGGAGCTGCTCTCCTGAAGACACCATGCCATCGCCTCTGTGGTCTTAACTGGCAGACCAATTTAGCCCAGCCGTAACCGACATCTTTTAGGCTTCTTTAAAAATGGTTCATAATGCAATTGTTCAAGTCGGCAAGGCGTTTATGTGGAATGCTGCCAGACGCTATCGCGAGAGCGAGCGTATTCCCATATTACGGGAAAGATCGACAGCTGAGGAGCTCCACCACAATTGCAGGCATTCCTGTAAGAGCTGGCGAGAGCTGCTACTGCCACGCTCTGCCAGCTCCGATGCTTTTGCTCCACCGGCGTTCACTGGGGCGACTTTGAGATTCCGTAGAAACGCTCGTAAAGACGTCGTTGAAGGTGATATGCCCCTTAAAAGCTGACCTGGCGAATGTGCACCGCTAGGCAAGTTTTTCTGTGTGTTCCTTTCTCAACTCTTCATTCTATGGCTCCAGCCTATCTTTCAGAGATACTACCCCATCAGGCAAAGCATCGTACCACTCGCTTTTCGGAATCCAACAGTCTAGAAATACCTCGTACAAACCTTAAATCCTTTGGAGACCGTGCATTTAGCTCGTATGCTCCCACAGCCTGGAACTCCCTCCCGACCTGCATCAGAACATCCCCTGACCTGACCACATTTAAAAGAAACTTAAAAACATACCTATTTAGGACAGCATTTAGTGGGTCCTTGTGATTCGTCCTCGATGTGCTTATGCGTGCTGACACTGTTCATGCTGCCACTAACCACATTTGCATGCTGACCCAGTGCATGTAACCCCTAACCATGTTATTCATTTTGTTTGTTTTTCAAGCATGATTTTACTTACTATTCTATTGCGTATCACTTTGCAGCAAATGTAAAGCGCCTAGAAAGAGATTAAGTTCTCTGAGGGCGCTTTATCAAGTGCAATATTATTATTATTATTATAAACCATTCCAAGTGTTGTAGCATTTCCTTGCGGTAAAAGCTTGGCACAAAAGCTGTACGTCTCGGCAATAAGTTACCTTCTAATGTGACATCTTGTCTTCTCTGTTCTCTTGGATGCTCCAACTTTCATTTGTGAACATTCTCATTAGGCATGCCAGTCTTGGAATCAGGAAAAGGAAAAGGGAAAGGGAAAGGCCTCTACTTGATTCGTACTCAGTGCTCGACCGCAGATTCATTGCCAGCTGCAGCCTTGCAACCTTTAAGCTGGCCCTTGCATGACTTTGGGCGCCTAGCCAGCTGATTGCTAAGCTATTCATGGCCTGCAGCTAATTGCTGGCTCCTTCTTTTCTCCATAAGGCTAATGCCAGGTGCTGTTTTGGGTTCTGACATTTGAGCCCTTCACGTGCAGCCTTTTGATCTGAACACCGGAGGATGTCTGCTGCAGCCTAGTATTTCCCTTATTGCCAATGCAAGCCGTGTGAGTGCAGCTAAGGTTCTGTAGCAGCCCACTACATGACTCATATAGATCAGCCACATGTTTTTCTCCTAGTACTCGCCAAGCCAGGTCACGAGTGTTAGGCACTATTTGCCAATGCTACCCCACGTACTAAGTGGCTCCTTTTAGGTATGCACATCACGCAACACGAAGTGAGCAGCTGTGCTTAACCTAATAGATTCTAAGCGACACAGTGCTGCCTAACCAAGTCCTCGAAGCCAGTGTGAGTTGCATTAAAAGCTCTTTTATTGACCGATGGGTACTGATTAGTAGAGCTCAAATCGTGGTGCTTTCTATGTATTTCAATCCACCAAGACCCTCAATAATAATAATATATAAGTCATTTGTATAGCGCGCCAAGAGAACTAAATCTCCATTCACATATGCCTCAGGGCTCGAGCCCACAACCTCGGCCAGACGTTAGTCGGGGCGAGCACCTTAACCGCCAGACTAACCGATAATGCACTTGATAAAGCACTCTTAGAGACCTCAATCTCTCTCTGGGCGCTTTACATTGGCTGAGAAGGAAAATGCAATTGAATGGTTAGTAATATCATGATTGATAAACAAACAAGATGAATAACATGGTTAAGGGTGACATGCACAGGGTCAGCATGCAAACGTGGTTAGTTGCAGCATGCACAGTGCTAGCATGCATAAGCACATGAAGGACGATTCATAGGGACCCACTAAATACTGTCGTAAATAAGTGTGTTTTTAAGTTCTTTTTAAATTTGGTCAGCTCTGGGAGCTTCTGACGCAGGTCGGGAGGAAGTTCCAGGCTTTGGGAGCATACGAACTAAATGATTCCAAATGATTTAGGGTTTGTACGAGGTATTTGTAGACTGTTGGATTCCGAAAAGCGGGTGGTACGATGCTTGGCCTGATGGGGTAGTATATCTGACAGATAGGCTGGAGCCATAGAATGAAGAGACCTAAAAGTGAGCGACAAAACCTTGAAGTCAATCCGTTGCTTGACTGGTAGCCAGTGCAGGTCGGCGAGAAGTGGAGTAATGTGGCTACTGCGACGCTCACGACAGACAAGCCTAGCTGCAGAGTTTTGCACCAGCTGCAATCACCTGATCGCACATGCTGGTAGGGCAGTAAGCAGTGAGTTGCAGAAGTCGAGACGAGATGTCATGAATGCATGGACTAACTTGGACTTGTTATCCTTATCCAAACAATCCCGAATTTCAGCAATGTTATGTAGCTGAAAGTAGGGTAAGTAAGTAAGCCGAAAGTACCTGCTATTCTGCTTACTAGCTTGTTAGCTTAGGTGATATTTAGCATAATGTTCTGTAGCACCGGGGAGTGCCTCTGTTGACAGCAGGTGCCACAAAAGTCCCGCAACAAAACGAGTTGGTAGACATTGTTTAGTCAAACGATGCCGAGCTGGTTTTGTCCAGCAGTTAAGGCGCTCACCCTGACTGAGATCTGGCTAAGGTCGCGGACTCGAGCCCCGAGGCATATGTGAAGCCAGTGAATAGAGGTTAAGTTCTGTTAGGGTGCAATGTATTTGACGCATATTAAAATGAATTATAAAGAAGGGGAAAAAACGCAAGCGTTTTTCACAGCATTGGCGGATCATTCTGACGTTTATCTCATTTGTCTATATGAGCTGACAGTGTGCATGCTGCTACTAACCATATCTATATGTTGAACCTATGCATGGCATCCAATACACATTATGCTAATTGACACTGTGAATGTTACATCTTATCGTTTGATCACGCTTCCCTCACAGCATGTGCGAAGCACCTAAAACGAGATTAGGTTCTCTGATGGAGCTTTACAAAGGCATTATTATATTTTTTAGTGCTATTAACTTATCAGCTATGTTACATCTAAAGACAAGGGCTTGCAGAGACACTGCAGCCAATTCGGGGGATGCATAATCGATATTTCATCTTACATTCTGTCATTCATCATTTACAGGTTTTTCAATAGTTACGGACTCATAATTACAAGCAGTAAAAAACAATGAAGCCAAGCATATCTGTAATGCATCACACAACTACCAAATGAATAAATTCTCCCAGACCTAAATTAGTTCTGCATGGAGAAGCATGTAGATTTAAACGATTTGGCATTTACGTTTAGTTAATCCAGCTCAAGTCTTTAAGTATAGCCTCGTTTACCTGTAGCACAACTAAACTGTAATTCTTCGTTGGTCGCATCTTCAGCTCACGTGATCCCGAGGCCGGTAACTTATTCTCGACTTATGTACCACATTTGCATGCTGACCCTGTGCATGTCACACCTAACCATATTATTCATTTTGTTTGTCTTTCAAGCATGATTTTACTTACCATTCAATTGCATTTCACTTTACAGCAAATGTAAAGCGTCTAGAGAGAGATTAAGTTCTCTGAGGGCGCTTTATCAAGTGAATTATTATTAATATTATTATTATTGTAAGGTTTTGTCGCTCACTTTTAGGTCTCTTCATTCTATGGCTCCAGCCTATCTTTCAGATATACTACCCCAACAGGCCAAGCATCGTACCACTCGCTTTTCGGAATCCAACAGTCTGGAAATACCTCGTACAAACCTCAAATCCTTTGGAGACCGTGCATTCAGCTCGTATGCTCCCGAAGCCTTGAACTCCCTCCCGACCCGCGTCAGAACATCCCATGAATTGACCACATTTAAAAGAAACTTAAAAAAACACCTATTTAGGACAGCATTTAGTGGGTCCCTTTGATTCGTCCTTGATGTGCCTATGCCTGCTGACACTGTGCATGCTGCCACTAACCACATTTGCATGCTGACCCTGTGCATGTCACCCCTAACCATATTATTCATTTTGTTTGTTTTTCAAGCATGGTTTTAGTTCATATTCAATTGCAAATCACTTTGCAGCAAATGTAAAGCGCCTAGAAAGAGATTAAGTTCTCTGAGGGTGCTTTATCAAGTGCCATATTATTATTATTATTATTATTATTGTAGGAGACTTCAATATTCACGTTGACAACACTACAACAGCCAGGTCCGCTTATTTCTTTACTCTCTGGAGAATTTTTGTTTGGCACAACACGTTACACATAGCACCCACGTAGGTGGGCTCATTCAAGATCTCGTTATCACTAAGCATGTCCTAGCCACTGACCTAGTGGTGTGCCCACTGACCCTCTCAGATCATTGTTCGGTCACGTTTACTGATCCCCCTCCCTCGTACGTACACGGCGATGTCGATTTGCCTAACGACGTAACTTACAAAGCATTGACGTGGACAAATTTTTGAAATCTGTTTGTGATGCAGGTCTTCTTGATCTGCATTCAGACTCAACCGGCAGCCTCGATACCCTCATTGATGCGATGAACGTGACACTCAGGAGTGCTCTTGACAAGCATGCTCCCGTTCGCTCTATCCGTGTTCAAAGTCGTTACGATTTCTTTCAATTTACAAAAGAAAAGTCCTAAAGATGCGCCGTGTTAAGCGCAGGCCAGAACGTCGTTTCAAGAAATCGGGGTCTGAGGTAGATCTAATCAATTTTACAGACTTATTTAGAGTTTACACACGAAAGCTAAAAAAAACCAGGGCTTCTTTTTTCATTAGAACTTTGATTTTCTGCCAGTGGGACAGCAAACAGATTTATAAGACAGTAAAACATTTACTGGCCAATGGTGTGAGGTCTGACTCTTCAGGTATTAAGGGCTTAGCCGAAAAATTTACAGCCTTCTTTACTGAAAGAATTGTGCACATTCGTGCCTCTATTAGGCCCCCTCCGATCAAAGCAATCGCCATTCCTCAACCTGTGACCTTCCTTAAAAGGTTCTCTGATGTTTCTGCATGCGATTTGGCTGCCTTAATAAGGTCTAGCAAAAAGAGCTCGTCTCTTGAAGACCTTATACCTTCATCTCTGTGGTCTTCACCAGCAAACCAACTTAGTTCTGCCATATCCAAGATGTTTAATGCTTCTTTGATAAGAGGGGTCGTTCCCATGTCCTTCAAATCGGAAATCGTTAGACCTTTTCTTAAAAAGCCTGGATTAGACACAAAGGTCCTAGCAAACTATCGTCCAGTCTCCCTTCTTTCGTTCTTATTAAACATTCTTGAAAAAATTGTTGCTAAGCAGCTAGTAGTATGTAAATTAATGACATGGAGCCCCGGGCTCATCGATCAACGTCATCAATTAAATAAACCATCCTCGATAAACAATCTCAATATCGCTCGATTGTTTCTCATCGTCCGATTTATTTCATGGATGCCATCAATCTTGAGACCCACTTCTCCGTGTCATTCATTTACATACTACTCATAGACGTTTAGATAATTATTTTCAATTAAATAAAAATTTTCTATCTTTTTTATTGATCAAAACATAGATTACTTTATGCGACGGGAGGGTGAATCGTTTTATCAACATGCAAAAAGAATAACGAAATTATATGAACAGAAGTTTAGAAGCAAACCAACTTTTAGTATCAATTCATCTCGTGTAGTTCATGTTCCTATGTCTTGTGTTGATATAAATACACTAATAATAAAAATTAAAGATTTACAAATAATAAATAAAGATCATTTTTCTCTATCGCATACTGAGGATTGTGTTACTCGCACATTAAAATCTGGATCAAACTCTTATAAAGATATAGAAAGTCTAAATGCTAGTAATTTAGATTATATTATAAAACTAATGGAGGAATATATTAATAAAGATTACAGATTTCTTTGTTTTGGCTTTACTTTAGATCGAGTTTATGAAGATTTTGGTATAGAAAAAGTTGCTTATGCACTTAGTAAGGTATTAAAGAAGCAACGGAATTTATAATCTTTGATAAGTGATCAATTTGATATATTAAAAAAATACACTCTCAAAGATAGTGTACTTTCTAGTTTTAAGATAAAGTTTTAAAGAAGTGAAGTGGAATATCCTAAAATTCGATAGGAGATCAAAACACTTTATAGAAGAATTAGATTATTAATATAGGACAATGTCAGATCTAAGAAGTAAATACGCAAATACCAAGTATAATCAAATAATTTTAGACAGTAATAAAATTAAAGGTTGCTTAGCTAAATTAATAAGAGCTAGATACTGTTTGCAATTTATGAGTATCTTACTATCTCTTGCGATTACAGAAAGAGGTACTTACATTCGAAAACATGAGGAACTTTCTCACGTAGAAACAGTATTAGGTGCTTTATCAACAATCTTAATCTCAGTAGATAGAACAATATCACAAATTGATAGAAGGAAAAGATCTACTCTTCAAGAAAATCATATCTTAGTTTCAAAGAATGTAGATGCGTTAGACGATGATAAAATAACTAAAGAAAAATACAATCAAATGTGAGTTGATCCATTAGAAAATACAAGTGATACTAAGGCTTAAGAACTTGCAACTCCTCTCTAACAAAACTTCTCTTAACATCATTTACCCAAAAACGTGCTGGTTGTTCTAGCAATACCATTATTCTAACAATAGTATGTTTAGTGAAACTCTATGTCGCATCTGTAGCTCTTCTTCTCTTTTCATCTTCTCCTTCACCTGGTTCTAATAAATATTTAAAAGTTGTTCCAAGTTCTAATAACTGTTCTTGTTTCCCTACTTTTCTATGATATTTTGGTTTCTTTAGTTTTACTTCTTTTTTTATCGCTTTAACAGGTTTTTCACCTATTGCTTTTGTAACACTATTATTTAGATATTCAATAATCTTTGGTAAATTATCAATCCACTCTCTGCTTCTAGTATATTTTCCTTCATTGATACTTTATATTTCTTTTTCATACTGACCAATAAATGCTCTCTCAGCAACTGTTCTGTTTATTTGTTTAACTAATGCAACACTCTTTATACCAGTACCTTTAATAATTTGTGTTCCATGTTTTTTCATTTCTTTAGCAAACTCTCCTTTAAACCCTCATCCTTTATCTACTATCATTTTCTTTGGCCATTTCAAAATACCTTTATTGTAAATATCTATTATTGCTTTTGTTACTTCTGTAGAAGACTTTGTTTTAAGTGGTCTTGAATCTTTATATCTACTAGCAACATCAAAAAAACAAAGGGCATATTTATATCCAGATTCATTAGGCATGTATAAAATATCTGCTTGATGATTTCATTAGGCTCAGCAATATTAAAAAACTTCGTGGAGTTTTCTTAGGTCTTGGTTTGAATACTTGACTTATATCTGAGTCAGGATTGAATTTGCCATTTTTTCCTTTAATTTATAGTTTAAAATGACATTCTATAGAGAATGGAAATATTTTATGAAATATGTTTAAATACATTTAAATAGATTGATAATCTAGAAGGAAAACATCCTCACTGTCATCAAGAAATAAAGAGACCAAAAGAAAATACGAAATACGTTGTGATATCTGTGATAAAGATATGCAAGAAACAGAATTTGATTATAGTCTTATGCGTAATGATGCAGTCGGTATTTGTTCATATTGCAAAATAAATACTAACTCATTTAAGAAATGGAGACCAACAAAATTATGTTCATAAGTTAAGAAACACGTAAAAAAACAATGTTTCTCTACTTCTTTACATCACTGTCATGAAGCTATTTGTTCTATTTCAAAACTATTCCCTTTTCTTAAAGGTAAACGAAAAGCAACAAAGTTAAAAGAATTAATAGTTTCAATATATCATTTTTATTTTTCAGGTGGGTACATAACTGACCAAGATGTTTACTCTTAGTTTTCTACTTGTATCAATGAAATAATAGTCTGTTGGAAGTCTTGTAAAATATACATAATACTTTAAGTCGACACCATTAGGAGATATATTTATAGCTCTTACATCTCCAGATACAGCAGTTGTATCAGTATTAAATTTTATAAACATACAATTAGATGCTCCAACAATCATAACATTGAATATCATTATAGGTGGCGCTGTTTTATTTGTCAATGAAGACGGCATTGAAAGATTTAGTCTTGAGTTCTCTGCATTGATATCCATCGATAGAGCTATTACTTCTGTTATTTTTTTAACTCATATATCTACATAAAATTTAGTTGCAACGTCAGAAGGATTAGCATGCTCTGCAACGTTTGTTATTGAATGTCCACCCATATCAATATTTGTTGTTGAAGGAAATGCTTTCAATAATACATCTCTTTTCATTCCACTATATGTAACACAATAATCAGCATTTAGTACTACTGGTTTGCTATTACCTGAGTTCCAATAAGTAGATGTTATAGCAATACTATTCGTATTTAAATCTCCAGTCATTGCATCACCAGTCTTCTTAACATAATTACTTACTTGACTAACATCGACTGCATCTGTAGGATTGACACAATTTCCAAGATTAGTAATAGTTTTTCCTCAAATCGTTCGTGTTGTTTCTGAATTAACAATGAAATTATTATCAGCAAAAGATTTTGTCACAGCATCATCATCAATTATTGGATCAGATAAATTTACAATTGTATTACCATTTGCATTTAGATAGGTTAAAATACTTCCGTTTATTTTTGACACAAAGTCTTCACTGTGAAACTTGTTTTTATTCTATATATTCATTTATTAATTTGTTACTTCTATCTGATATTTTTCTTACTACAGGAACTATTCTTGCAAATCTTCCATAATCCTTTTCCTCAACACATTGTATCTCAACTTTTTTTTTATATAATATTGTATATAATTTCCAAAAAAAGTTTTATTTTTGAATCAACCATAATCACTTATTATATCAAATTCAAAAATACAGTATTTCTCATATTTAAGTAAATATAAAAACAAAGGTTTCCGTATCGGAATATGAAAATCATAACTTGTTGGAATCTTTACTGTCCCTGCTGCAAAAAAATCTTTAGGTGTTTCTTCCCAATTCAATCAAGGAACAAAGATTTCAAATTCACTATAGATACATCTACTTAATTTTAGTACATGTAATCCTAATAAACATTGAGCTAAGCATTGTTTTGGTATCAAATCATCAACTATACTTTGAGACCATAAACATTTTATTTCTATTAGTGAGTCTTCATCTATAATACAATCTGGAGAATATCTATAGACACCGTCACTAGTAAAACATCATTTGCGATTTCAATTTCTCTATCTAATTTAATTTCAAACTATTTAGCAGCTATTGGTTCAAACACTTTACTAAATAAAATTTGTGGGAATTTCATCGGCTGAGAGTTAGCAATATATTTTTTTAGTTTTCTATTTGCAATTATTTCGATATCACAATCAATTTGTGAACCAAAATCCATATCATTTCCTAAATCAAAATAGACTTCTGATAAACCTATATTTAAAGTCATAGCTCTCTTCCACTCATCAGACCCTTGAATAAAACTAGTTTTTTGCATTATATTTAGTTATTATAATTTTATTAAAAATCTTTTCCATTGTAAACCATATTCCCTGTACTGCATGTAAAGTTAGCACCACTACCATTTGAAGTTATTTCAGCACTATTCTCACAAATAGTAAGATAGTGAAGCAATAATGTAGTATTAGCATCTAATTTACTATTAAATTCAACAGTAACATCAAGTCTAGTTGTGACTCTAAGAGGTTCATCATTGTATTGAATATCAATAACATGAATAGGATATAGTGAAATCCATTCAGGATAAGTAATACCAACAGGTTCAGTAACTTCATTAGGATCAAGATATTGTTTTCTGAAGTTGAGAAATCCATATATGCTGGTGCACACTTTCCAAGTTTTGGGTAACTAGATCTTAGAACACTAGGATGTTGTTTTGATCCATTGGCAAAAATTGAAACACTTTTAATATCACAATGGTTGTAAGTACAAGGATTATCAGTGTAATCATCATATTTATTAGCATTTTGAGCTGCAACGATCAACCCTCTAATCTTATCAATATTATTTTGAACTGATAGAGTTAGTAAATTTAAGAGTTTGATTGAGACATTTTATAGTAATAGTTTCACAGCGTCTAACTCTGTAATTAAGTCAAATTTTCTTTGATCTCTCACTTGAAATATCTGCAAGTGATCTTTGAATACTTCTTCTCGGAACAACACATGGAACAACAAGTCTCATTTTCGTCATTGCAATTTTGAAAGCATTATAAGTCCCTTCACCAGTCACACCAGTAGCTCCTTTTGTAAGCATAGTAAAAATACTATTCGCAGCAGCATCACTTGCTCCAGTCATAATAGCATCTCTCTCATCCACCAACTCTCGTCATTTCAAGTGTAAATGGAATATCATAAAAAATTGTATTCATATCAGCACACAAAAACAGAGATTCTTGATACAGGAAGAGCAATACTAAAACTTCCAGGCTCATCAATAAGGTTGATTATAACACCCCTTTTATATACAAATCCAATGTTTGAAGCATTGGATTCAGAAGCAGCAGGACTAACATATGAAGTAAGTCTTGTACTCATATCATCAAACGAACTGGCTTCATATTTTTTCCATGCAGTTGCAAGACCTTCAGTTCTGTTGTAATTATTTCGATTACAAATTAGTCCCATTAACGTTGAAACGCTTCCAACACCTTGTGTAAGAGGATAACTTTTAAATTCTTCAGTGCCAAGTCTAATTCTCATACTATTAAACATCCAAGCACCAGCATTGTTAACAAGACCAACAGCAATGGTTTTTGCAGGAGTAGAAAAACCACCACCAGCAGCAGTTTAGACTTTCAATTGACCTGCAAGTAAAAGATATCCATCAGATAAGACATAACACGTTTGTTGTTCACCAGGAATAATGAATGTAACTAATTTACCAGCAATACTATCAGTTTCATTACTATTAGTTTGATAAAACTCTCTAAATTGATACTCTTTAAGTTTATAATCAGGAAACTTGGGATCTCTAAGTTCAAGTTTACTATCGATAGGTGCACTTGCCATTTCTTTTCTATGTTAAAACTAAACATTTTAATTTTTGAACATATAATCCAGCACCTAATTTTCTCTTCATGTTTCCACCATAACCATCAGCTCTTGGAGGAACAACAGTCTTATCATTAATTACTTTTGCTATTTCTTTGTATGCTTTAGGATCATTCTCTTCAAGAGTCTCTGAATAGTCTTCTACTTCCTCTTCAATCTCTGTCATTCTACCTTTTTTAGAGAAGTATATTGATATTTTGTCAGTTAATGGTGTAAAGTATTCACATTCATCATCAAAAGATCTTGCTGATATTAAATATGATGGTTTTTCAAATCATGGGTTCACAACTGATAGTATGGATGAACTTGCTCCTACAATTACAGATGTAACTGATACTATAGATGGTCCTAAAACTACAACTGATACTACAATGAGTTATGATCCTGCAGTTGATAGTGCCCCACCTGAAGATCCTACAGTTTAAATCTTCCAATCCATAGTCTCTTTAATCAATTCTTCACGTATATCAAAACTTTTTCCTGCGTTTATCCCATTCTTTATTTTTTTTAGTTAGTTCTATTTTTTTAGAGTAAGCTTCAGACTTCATACTATTTATTTTTTTCTATTTCTAAGCCTTTAAGGAACTCTTCAAAGATTGAACCATCTCTAACTTTAGCAAATATATTTGTTATTTATGGTTCAGAGTGATTAATTCTAAGTGCCTAATGTTAAATTACTAGTTTTAAAGCATCTAACAAAGTTGATCTGATATCTTCTATTCTACCCATTGGATATGAACAGATTTTAAAGTTTGAATACTGTTGTCTTTGTGCTTCCTTAACACTGTCTTTACGTCTTGTATCAACATTCATTTTCTATATGTTGTTTTTATTTTTTATTTAAAACAATAAAACAGTGCTTGGATCAGGTTGTGCTAGTGCTGCCTCAGCAGCTTTTTGTTTTGCACTCTTATTATCACTAATACTTAGTAGAACTGAATAACACTCATCTTTAACAATGCCAGCGATATCAGGTTTAATTCCAAATACTCCAGAGATAACTGTTGAGAGTGTTGTAGCCTGCGATGCAATCCAAGTCGTATAACCTGCAATTTCCGCAGGATCATCTAGGAGAGCATCAACTTTAGCCCTAACTTTTGACTCTAGAGTTGATAGAGCATCATTTTGACCAGCACTAATAATCCTTTGAGCTTCAGTATCTATTTCATCTATATAGAATTTCTTAACTGAATCATCAGTCATATTTGCAATATCAGAATCAACTGATAGTTGATCTAAAATGTCATTCTCGATTGAACAAGATAATCGACGTATGATTTCAATGCCATTGCACTAATTGCTAGTGAGGGATCAGTAAGTTCTGCCATTTTCCTATTCAATAATAAAAAATTACATGCATGCAGATAAGGTAAAATGAATTATAACTTACTATAAATACCAGTATCAATAGAACCCATCATACTTTTATACTCATCTATTTTTCTTTTCGGCAGCTATACTAATATTACAAGTTTTACAATGACCTGCTGACTCAATGATAACTGACCTGCAATGACTCGTTTATCCTATAGTGTCCGTAAGAGTATCTATTAATTCCACAGTCTAACCAATACCTTTTTGAGTCAAATGCTGATAGTGCTTTTTTAGATTGTGTTATAGTAAACATTTGATGGCTTCTAGATTGAAATCTTGATTCATTGCAATGAACATCCCAACCAGTTTTAAGACAACCAACATAATCATAATCAGTCAAACACTTTTTTACTACATATTTCTTTGTTCCTTTTGCTTGTTTAATGGCAGATTTAACTTATATTCCTTTATCTTTCTTAATAGCTATCTGCATTGAATAAAGTTTTGGTTTTAAGGAAACTCCCTCATCAAGTACAACTGATTTTTCTATCATAACACCTTTCTCATGTTTGATGAAATCTTTAGTTTTAGGATCAATTGTATATTTTCCACATATTTGATCTTTGAATTTTCCTAGACTTCCCTCATTAGCAGGTATAATTTTTTTCGGCACCTTCTAATTTCCATATACCTTTATTCTTAGGATAACCGTACAAATCTAGGTAATCTAAATAATTTCCAAAATCTTTATAAAATATCAGTATTTATTTGCATCACCATAGAATCAGTGTCAGTATAAGCAAGTGTTACTTTATCATTACAATAATCTTTTATTGTGTTATAATAGAAATCTTGCATTATTAGTTTTGAAATATCTAAAATTGTAAAACCTAAATAAATTGGTTTATCAAGACAGATCTCTGATTTTGTTGTTTCAATTCCAACTAAATCTCGATTAAACAATCTTCGGTCTGTAAACCTTGCACTCATTACTCTTTTATCTAAAACTGCAGCATCCTTTTCATATTTTAAATCAAACAATACAATGTTTACTCGTTCTCTAACATTTTCCATTGTCTTTCCAAAGAATGCATTGTTTTTTAGTTTGTAATATTCTTTTTCAAACTCATCTTTTGCTGCTTTTCTTCATTTAATGTTATTAACTATATCTCCACTTAATCATTTACTTTGTCTAAAGCTCATTACTCTAAGTATCTTCGTTAATACATATCCTCTTTCAATTGCAAGTTGTAGATTTCTATAATGAATAGCATTTTTAAATTTTGCTTCTAGATCAACAATTAGTTTTTTAACTTTAGTTTCACATTCATCCATTTTCTTCTTATCATCCCTTAATAATGTTTTCTGTTGGTACTCAGAGTATTCTTTCACGCCTACTTTTCTCCTAATTGGTAGAATAGGACAATCAGAGTAAGTGTCGTGTAATTCTTCTGGACAGTGCGTATCTACTTCAAAAGCATAATCAGTTTTAGCATCTTCTTTTGATGGTAATATATTTTCAGTTGTAAACTTTTTTATTTGAATATCATCTAAAAACTTGAAATCAGAAATACGAAGGGGTTGTGTCATTGCTGTAGCAAATAATGAATTTGCATCAACATAAAGTAACCAACTCTTTTCTTTAGTACTATCATAATTAGAAGCCATTTCATTGTTTGCTTTGACATATCTACTTGATGCTTGTGTTACTCCTCCTCTTATTGCACTTTCAAAGAAATAAAACTGCTCAAAGTTTGGTAATAAATTTAGTCTAACCTTTGAATATCTCAAACCTGCGGACCAAGTCAAACCTGGAGCAGTAAAAACATTAGCAGGATCTAATCCATCTATTTCCTTTGACGAATTTCTAAAATGTTGAAATGCATCAGCCAGTAAAAGAACATCTATAATTAGATAAATACCGCTGTACTTTCCTAATGTATCTTCAGTGTTTGGACCTATTTTCTTCATCAATTCCCAAACTTTCTCAACACGAGCATAAACTTTTTCATCAATGTTTGTATCATTTAACGTGCTATAAAAACTCTTTTTATCTGGTAATTTTTTTTCATCTAGTCTTGAAAATGAGTCTATATATTCAAAAGGTAATATACCTTTCTCTTTTAATAGATTGAATTCATTATTATCTAACATAGAAAATTAACTTCTCGTTTGTGTTAATGATTTATCTGATTTACCAACATTGTTTACAAGATCTGCTAATCCTTTTTGCAGCATTTGTTGAGTCTCTAAAACTAAGTGAACCATTTGCAATTTTTCTATATTTCTCCATTTTTTGCAATAATTTTTTCATCCAGCTTTAATCCTTGAAACTCTTGTACTAATAAATGAGAATCATAACCTTTTAAGTTGTGAGTAAATACTGTAAGTTTAAACTTCTTAGGATTAATGCTGAGATTTTAAATTGCAAACATTATGTTCAGCACCCCTATACTTTCCTGTTAAATGACAATGATCTAAAACTTTATCTCCATTTAAATCTAAATTACAAACATGACAAACAGTTGCTTTATCAAAATTACGTTTATCTTTCTCAGTAAATTTATTATAATCAAACACTTTATATCTTTCAAGAATAGGTTGCATATTATTTTTTATATTTTCAACATCTTCTAATAAACTTTTTAATAAATCTCTAACATTGTATGGACCTCTGAACAATTTAGGTTTCATTTGTTCACCTTTATAATTAATAATAGTATAAGCTGATGAATAAGAAATATGTTTTTGAAAAGTACCTTGTGGAGTAGTAGGATCTTCTTTATCCGTTTTTCTAACACTTGTAAGCAAGCATTCAAAGTCTGCATAAGCAACATAAGGGCACCATAATGTTTTAGCATAATCTCTAAAATAACATCTATCTCATTTTTTACTATCTGCACTTGGCATTATTATTCTAGATTTACCATCATTTCGTCGTTTCCAAGCATCAACGTGTGATTCTAGTTTATCTTTACAGTAAAACCGAGATAAACATCTTTTACAACTAAGTTGTGTTGGATATCCTTTGCTACTTCTACACAAACCATTGAAGTTAATTATAATTAAAAAATGAAAGTTGCTTTTATTTGGAGTGCTATACAAAAGAAGATCTAAATGCCTCTCTTTCTCTTCATCGACTACTATAAGTGGATTTAGAATTTTTATTATCATATTCGTAAACATTAATAGTTATATTAAATAATTCAGATAATTGAGGAATATCAGTAACATTGAATGCAATTGAAGAATATTCATCCTTAATATTGAACAACTGTTCTATTCTCTTTGGATGTTGTAAATAGTAATCATGTAATATTTTCTTTAAATCGGCAGTAGATTCTGGAAGATTCTCTCTTCAATGAAGAAACCTTAACACACATCATAAACCACAAAGATTATCTGATTCATTCTTTATATTAATTGTTGATCTTTTCTTTTCTAATCCTTGTTGCATTAGTAAATAACTACCACCAAATTTACCTTTAAAATAAGAAAACTGTGCATAAATAGCATTTAGTCCAACTATAATCCAATTAGAACCTCTTTCTAACCATTCCTCTACTTTCTTTTTAAAAGATGCAAATTGCGTTCTAATTATTCTATCAATATCAAGAACTCTATTTATTTTTGAATTACTTACTCCTGCAAATGGTTGGTAATTATATGCTTCACTGTCTGAAACTAAAATAGGTGAAATAATAATGGTCATTTTTAAGTCACTCTTGTTATTAAGTAAATCTGTAATAACTAATTTCAATTCTGCTCCAATCCTATCATATTTTACATCAAAATAAATTATGTTCTCATCTAGTTCAATATATTCATAATCTAAGAATTTTTCAGGAAAAGATTTTCCTAAAAACCAGCCTGTTTCATGTATCTTCATTAGCCTCTTGGATTCTTTATTAAATGACCAACCGCTTATAGGCTTAGTGGTTTTTTTTTAGCAATAGGTATATCTAGTTTTATAGTTGCTGGTGATTGTAAAGTTGCAATCAATGCATCAACACTGTCTTTTGAGAAAGGATATTTTGGAAGAAGACCCGTACGATTTCTTACCGATTCCCTAATACGTTTTGCATGATCGCTAAATTTTTCACCCTCCCGTCGCATGAAGTAATATATGTTTTGATCCATGCATAAAGGTATAAAAATTGTATTCAATTGAAAAATATTTATCTAAACGTCTATTAGTAGTATGTAAATGAATGACAAGGAGAAGTGGGTCTTGAGACTGATGGCATCCATTAAATAAATCAAACGAAGATAAACGATCGAGTGATAGCAAGATTGTTTAACGAGGATGATTTATTTAATTGATGGCGTCGATCGATGAGCCCGGGGCTCCATGTCATTCATTTGCACACTACTCAGCATTCCAAGGCCCACTCCTTATGTACTTGGCAGAAACCTGCTAACATTGGTATGTTTACATCAGATCACAAACCGGAAGTGACTGTCGTTCGGCCAGTAGACGAACATTAGGGATAATGTATTGAGAATTTACTGCTGCCGGGGCCGCCGTAACTAAGGAGTCCATTATCACGGCACCGCATGAATCCTGGGACAGCTGATCCAGTTTCTGTAGCCGCCCAACGCACGAGGCGACGGCCGCGAGTGGTCCTTTGTTCGGCGGCCGGTCAGCGAGGTGACTTGAATGGAACTAGCGCGTCGTTTACTGGAAGCCAGTCTGAAAAGGTTTATTCATTTCTTTTCAAGGAAATTAGGTGATTTCAAGTTCTCATTTATGTCGTTAATAGTTGGATATTTGTATTGGCGAATGCCGGTGAGCCGCCCGGCTGTACCCTGGATTGCCGGCCTGCCGTATGAGACCTATCGCGGATATGATCTGCTTAGGCTGTATAAGGTTCTTGTTAGGTTGACCTATTCCTAAGATCCATATTTATCTATTTATTAAATTGTTCGTGTGATTATAGCGTTTCCTAGTGCTGCCCCTTGGTTATACCTTGGAGTTCTCAAGTTTATCTGCATACGACAGTCCAATGCCTGCTGTCATTTATATCATATCTCCTAAAATGATGATCCGATATCCTTAAAACTTTGGAATGTATGATTGATTGTAGTTACAGAATCATTCCAGCCTTCTCGCATGCGTATTGGACCTCAGTAGATAGACTTGTTTTGGTCAGAACTGGCTGTGTTTGTCGTGCTAAGCCCTTGTCATCCTTTCACTCACATGGCGAAAAAATGTCACAGGTAGGCCACTTGTGACCCAATCAACATGAAATTCGAAGTACATGCTCCTAGGTATGTGTTTCAATGTTGTATGGTGACAAATATAGTAACACTTGTTATTCCATGTCACCTACATGCTTTGGCACCTTAAAGTTGGCTTCTCTGAGTGCTGTCACAGCAGTAGTACATGGTACCTGGTAAAGTCTACAACTTGGTCGATACTGCGCCGATCTATGTGAAACTTGGAATATAGGTGGAGCTCACCTGCCTCTAAACTCACCCCCTCCACATGTATGCATGATGGATGTGTATGCATATAATGTGCCTGTGACAAAGTGTCCATGGGTGTGTTCGTGATGACAGTCATAAGTTTGAGATGTCAAATTTTTTTTTAAAGTTTTTTGTGGGTGGTGAGTCTCCAGTCGATTGTCTTGCATTTTTTAAGCGGTTTGCCATATTTCTACAATTACGTTTTAATCCTCGAAAAAAATTGGAACTGATTTAACCAGCAGTGCGATGCGTGACCTTGGACTTTTAAAGGTCATAAGAAGGTCAAAACAGCAGCTATTATACATCAAACGATAGGTAATGCTACCAGTGTTCTTCGTGCCAATTTTCATGCCAATCGGTTTACTGGTCTTCGTACAATATTTTATAAACATGCTTTTGGAGGGACAACTCCCCTATTGGCGGCCATTTTGGGGGATAACTCCCAATACTGCCGGACTTACCCCCTTAAACATATTGAAAATAATGGAATGTCAGAAAAATTTCAATCAGGTTTCAAGAGGCCTCACTCTACTGAAACCGCTCTACTCCGTGTTAACAATGACATTCTAAGTGGCAACGACAACGGGAATGTCACTTCCCTAGCTCTGCTAGATCTGTCTGCTGCATTCAACACCATTGATCACGAAGTTCTTCTTGAACGATTGAGAACAACGATTGGTCTGGCAGACGAAGCACTGGCGTGGGTTCAATCATACGTGTCTAATCGTGTTCAATCCGTGTCGTGTGGGATTCAGGTCTCAGACACGAGAAGGGTCACATGTGGAGTCCCTCAGGTGTCTGTACTCAGTCCCTTGCTGTTCTCCATTTATACTCAACCTCTGGGAAAAGGTGATGTTAGTCAATTACCTAATTATGTTGATAAAACTGGAGATTCAATAATAGGAGATCTAAAAATGAACGGATATGCTATTACATCAACTTACTGGAGTTATAGTACTACTACTCTAACTGTTTTACCAGATGATTTGTGCGTTACTTATGAAGGATTAGAACGAAATTTCATATTAAAAAACTCACCTGAAACTACCAATTTAAATATTAATAATAACTATAATTGATTTTGCAGATCCTGTTAATTCTTCTGATGCAGCAGCTAAATCTTATGTTGATAAAATAGTTAAAAAAATAACAGAAGTCATTCCAGTGTCTTTAAATCCCAGATCAATGAAATATACGATTTTTACTTCTGTTGCTTACTCTTGACAAAACAAGAATGCTCCACCATTATTATTACGAATTGTGATGGTAGTTGGATCGTCTAACTGCCTGCTTCTAAGGCGTAGTACAGATACTTCTGTTGTATCAGGAGAAATATGTGCTATAAATACTTCTCCAACAATTACAGATTTTGAATATTACGCTTACTTCAATAGATTTCCTACTGACTACTATTTTGGTGACAACCTATAATAATAATAATATACTAGTTATGGGCAAACCCAGTGTGATTCAGAATTTGGAAAGGCTGACTTTCAAAATTGGCTCTGCCAGCATATCTCCAGTTGAATCAGCTCGAAATCTAGGTGTCATATTCCAAAGCGACCTCTCGTTAGACGACCACATCAGCTCCACAGTCAAATCTGCCTATTTTCAGCTTCATAACATTGCTAAAATTAGGGTTTGTTTAGATAAGGATACCACGTCCAAGTTGGTCCATGCATTCGTGACATCTCGTCTCGACTTCTGCAACTCACTACTTACTGGCCTACCAGCATGTGCGATCAGGCGATTGCAGCTGGTGCAAAACTCTGCAGCTAGGCTTGTCTGTCGTGAGCGTCGCAGTTGCCACATTACTCCACTTCTCGCCGACCTGCAGTGGCTATCAGTGAGGCAACGGAATGACTTCAAGGTTTTGTCGCTCACTTTTAGGTCTCTTCATTCTATGGCTCCAGCCTATCTTTCAGATATACTACCCCATCAGGCCAAGCATCGTACCACTCGCTTTTCGGAATCCAACAGTCTAGAAATACCTCGTATAAACCTTAAATCCTTTGGAGACCGTGCATTTAGCTTGTATGCTCCTAAAGCCTGGAACTCCCTCCCGACCTGCATCAGAACATCCCCTGACCTGACCATATTTGAAAGAAACTTAAAAACACCTATTTAGGACAGCATTTACTGGGTCCCTGTGATTCGTCCTTGATGTGCTTATGTGTGCTGACACTGTGCATGCTGCCACTAACCACATTTGCATGCTGACCCTGTGCATGTCACCCCTAACAATATTATTCATTTTGTTTGTTTTTCAAGCATGATTTTACTTACTATTCTATTGCATATCACTTTGCAGCAAATGTAAAGCGCCTAGAAAGAGATTAAGTTCTCTGAGGGTGCTTTATCAAGTGCAATATTATTATTATTATTATTATTACTATAATAATGCACTTGATAAAGAGCCCTCAGAGAACTTAATCTCTTTCTAGGCGCTTTACATTTGCTGCAAACTGAAATGCAATTAAATAATAAGTAAAATCATGCTTGAAAAACAAGCAAAATGAATAATATGGCACAGGGTGAGCATGCAAATGCGATTAGTGGCAGCATGCACAGTGTCAGCACACATAAGCACAGGGACTTACTAAATGCTGTTCCTAAATAGGTGTGTTTTTAAGTTCCTTTTAAATGTGGTCAGGTCAGGGGATGTTCTGACACAGGTCGGGAGGGAGTTCCAGGCTTTGGGAGCATACGAACTAAATGCATGGTCTCCAAAGGACTTATGGTTTGTACGAGGTATTTGTAGGCTTTTGGATTCCGAAAAGCTAGTGGTACGATGCTTGGCCTGATGGGGTAGTATATCTGAAAGATAGGCTGGAGCCATAGAAAGAAGAGACCTAAAAGCGAGCGACAAAACCTTGAAGTCAGTCCGTTGCTTGACTAGTAGCCAGTGCAGGTCGGCGAGAAGTGGAGTAATGTAGCAACGGCGACGCTCACGACAGTCAAGCCTAGCTGCCGAGTTTTGCACCAGCTGCAATCGCCTGATCGCACATGCTGGTATGGCAGTAAGCAGTGAGTTGCAGAAGTCGAGACGAGATGTCAAGCGCCTAGAGAGAGATTAAGTTCTCTGAGGGCGCTTTATCAAGTGAATCATTGTTATTATTATTATTATTATTAATTATGTCACGAATGCATGGACCAACTTAGATGTGGTATCCTTATCTAAACAAGCTTGAATTTTTGCAATGTTATGAAACTGAAAGTAGGCAAATTTGACTGTGGAGCTGATATGCTCTTCTAACGAGAGGTCGCTTTCGAATATGACACCTAGATTTTGAGCTGATTCAACAGGAGATATGCTGGCAGAGCCAATTTTGAGAGTCAGCTATTCCAATCTCTGAATCACACTGGGTTTGCCTATAACTAGTAAGTCAGTTTTATCATCATTTAGTTTTAGAAAATTTGTCCTCAATGCATGTAGCAAGTGAGTTGAGAGAACTTGAGGTGCTCGAAGGCTGGGAGGGATCAAAGCAAAGGTACAACGGAGTGACATCTACATAGACGTGAAAGTCTAGATTGTGCTTGGCAATCACATCAGCAAGAGGGAGAGAATAAACCGTGAAATAAACCGGACCTAGCACGGAGCTCTGAGGTACTCCATATTTCAGAGGTACTTCAGATTATCTTTGTCCATTCAATACTCTGGAGTCTCCCTCGGGGTTATGACCTGAACCACTGCAGAGCACTGCCAGTGACGCCCAGGCGAGATGAGAGGCGCCCTAAAAGAACTTTGTGATCGATGGTATCAAAAGCTGCCGAATGATCAAGCAAAACAAGCAGAGACACTCTACCCATGTCTGCATTCCTAGGTAGGTCGTTGTATACCCGAAGCAATACTGACTCTTTGGAGCGATTAGCTCTAAAGCGAGACTGGAACTTACTAGCAAGGTTTGAGGTTTCGATATTTGAGTTCAGCTGGTCTGCTACGACCCTTTCCAGTGTGTTTGATAAGAATAGTAGAAGGGAGACTGGGCGGTAGTTGCTTTAGTTCTCTTGGTCAAGTGTAGCTTTCTTGAGAAGTGGCCTTACTACAGCTTTTTTGAAAGGTGCTGGGACATGACCTGAGGCTAATGACATATTAATTATGTTAGTTATGCATGGCAGCAGCAGATCAATGCAACGTAAGAGCAGGACAGTGGGAATAGGGTCGAGAGGGCTTGTTGTCTTCCTTGATTGAGATACGAACTTTAGGACCAGATCACTAGTGACCTGCTTAAATGCATACATTGAGGTGCAGCCAGGAACCGAAGAACAGCATTCTAGTGGGGAGGTTGTCATCGCAGGGATGGATTCCCTGATCTTGTCTATCTTACCTAGGAAATATAAGAGATAATCTATTAGTTAAATACATAGGTGCCTGAGAAGTATATTTGAACAAGTAGAACACTAAGTTCTTTTAATGTTGTTGTTTTTCGCTTACTCTTGACTCATGGGAATACTTTTGAAATGTGTAGTATTGATTCATGTTCTTTAAGCAGAGGAATGGAACAGCTAATTTATTTTCCACATACGACCTGTGGGCGCGAGGAAGCTTGAACTGATGCAGCAGTCCACCAAAGTATGGAGGAGGTAAGCCACGGTGGGCCTTGTTGGTCATCGTAAGAACTTTGCACTGTCTCTGCTCTTGAACCAGCAGCAATCCTTGTTCTTACAGCAAAGGAAACACATGGTCAAAACTCTGGAGTTTCCAATCTAGCCTGCCATAATCATAGCCATCGGCAGTGGCCTAGATGCTTTTTCAGTATCCCAATCAAAAGGGAATTATAATAATCAAGCCAAGACGGAACCAAGGAGCTAGTCAAATTTTTTTTTTCTCAAGCCACTGTAGAAAGCAGAGGCTAATCCTTGATAAGAATCTGGCGTGATGGACAACTGTACAAGCAGTTTTCTGAATGCTTTAAAAATTTTGGTAGTTTTCAAAAACCACACCTAGATATCGAATGCGTAGTGACGGTCGCTCAGCAGCATCACCTTCATTCACAGGACTACACATTCATTCATTCACACGACTACGAACTCGAAAAGATTGTTCAATAGGTGGCCATGACATTGCAGCAAATTCAGCTCTCAGCACTACGAACCCCTTGCCGTCGCATAAGAGCTTGCGGATTTTGGTGCTTCCAGCGATTCAGCTGGAGGTAGTTGAGTTTGTGTATTGCAAATCTGCCATATTTGTGTAAAGTGATTTTTACAGTAGCTCTGATGTGCTTAGTATTTACCAGTTTCGTTAAATGACAGGAAATTACTGGTGGATTTTTCATTCGCAGCCTTTGACTTTTTCAATGAATATCGACCAGGATCCTGAAAGAAAGTAGCTGAAAGCAAAAAGCATTCTCGCCAGGAACAACATCCCAATATCGCCTAGCAGGCGAAAAAATTGAGGTAATTTGATTTAATAGCCTCGGTAGTATTCCATCAGGAGAGTCTTCTCGGCTTGCTTTCCTAATTTTCGTGGACCCTAAAAGATCACCCACTGTATTACTCAAGCTCATAGCCTCGAGTAATAAAGAACAAGCACCTTTTCTCCCGGCTGATACCCACTATAGTGGTGGTGGTCAAGTACCAGACCATCACACACGGTCCTGAGCCACATGGCTTGCAGACATAGAGCAGACAATATCTACTTCAGGCCTGCTTCGATTCAGTGTTACTATTAATTTTCATGCCCGGCGCAACCGCTTTCATATTTTCTCCCAATCAGGAAAAAAAATAAGCAGATAGAACCTGTAACACATTTTCTCGTTCGAAGATTCCAATATCGGTTGCCAGTATTATTAGTGCATTACATTTTTTAATAATCTTGTCTGCAGATCCGGCATCTTTCAAAGAAGGTGTGATTTCATGTAATATAAAGTAATTTATCTCCACACGCTAACAGCCAAAGCGGCTGTCGGTACGCATTCGGTTGCCAGCTGACTTCCCCTCACACGAAAAAGGGAAAGTGGGAAGCCTAAGAGAGCAGTTGAGGTAGTGAGTAGCACGGAAGTATCAGCTCAGGACCGCTGGAAAAGACGTCCTATAATCGGCAGCAGGAGATTATTTGTCGTTGCCTAAAAATCGTGGAAGCAAGTTCCATTCTAGGACCTGCAGACCTAGAGCTTCTGTCGCTAACGGTCTTTAAGCGGAGGAGTGGAACAGCTAATTTATTTTCCACATAGGACCTGTGGGTGCGACGAAGCTTGAACTGATGCAGTAGTCAACCAATTTATGGCGGAGGTAAGCCGCCGCGGGCCATGTTGGTTATCGTAAAAACTTTGCACTGTCTCTGCTGATCAACCAGCAGCAATCCTAGTTCCTTCAGCAAAGGAAACACATGGTCAAAACTCTGGAGTTTCCAAACTAGCCTGCCATATTCATAGCCATCTGCAGTGGCCTAGTTGCTTTTTTGGTATCCCGGTCAAAAGGAAATTGTAACAATCAAGCCAAGACAGAACTAAGGAGTTAGTCAATTATTTTTCAAGCCATTGTAGAATTTAGCGACCAATCCCATATTAGAATTGGGCGTGATGAACAGCTGTACGGGCAGTTTTCTGAATGCTTTTAAAATTTAGGTAGTTTTCTAAAACGACATCTAATTTCGAATGCATAGTGACGGTCGCTCAGCAGCATCACCACTTAGAAGAACAAACCCTTCGAATCCAGCCATATGCTTATGGCGTCCTATGGGCAGCAGCTCAGCTGTATTGGTTATTCAAACAGTCAGAATCTGCTACAGCAACTGATAAACTGACTGCTCGTTTTGGTGACATTCGATCCGGGATGCCGGAAAACGTATTAAAATAAATGACGATAAATCCAAACTGCTGCTCATTGGACACCCTAAGCGTGTAGCTGGATTAAAAGGCTTTAATTTTCTAATAGGTGATGCTGTTGTGCGACCATCGCCACGTGTTCGAAATCTAGGCGTGGTTTTCTGCGACTACCTAAACCTTAAAAGGTTCATTCAGAACAGTTCTGGTACAGTTATCTATCACGTCTGATCCCTATCTAAGATTAAGAGCTGTCTTCAAATTTGGCATGCAAAAAATTTAACTCGCTCATTAGTTCTGTCTCGGCGTGATGGTTTTTATGTTCCTTTGGCTCAGCCAACGGATAAAGCAACTTAACGGAACTAACGGATAAAGCAACATTGCCAGTGCAGCTGGCAATGAATATGGCTGCAAGATTAGTTTCCAATCCCAGAGGTTTGACCATGCTTCTCCTTAGATAAAAGAGCTGGATGACTGCCGGTTGATCCATGAATGCAGAGAAAAAAATTTCGCTGACTCACAAGGTCCACCACGGATTGCTTGGCAACGACAACTACTCTCCTGCTGCCGGATATGGCTATTCCTTTTCGGCGATCCTCAGCTGCTACTTCCATGTCACTCACTATCTCAACTGCTTTCCTGAATCTGCCATTTCTTCTACTTTATCTTAGTTGCGTGAGATGAAGTCTTTTAGCTACCGAATGCGTACCGAAAGCCGCTAAAAGTATGAGTGAGCAATACAAAACTCTTCTGCATAACACCACAGCAGTCTTTGTGGCTTTGTGGAGTTACAGACAGAGATAATTACATTTTTACCACCGATTAGTTTTTTTTATACTTTTTGAGATCCAGAATCGAATATCGGCAAGGCAAGTATTCAGTTTATTTGTTGCTGCAGCAGATTCCGATAGTTTGAATGACAAATATATCTGAGTATCCTCAGCCTAAAAGGGATCCGTTGGCCTTAATCACTTTTCCCAGATGTTGATAATAACTGAAGAATGGCAAGGAACCGAGGACGGACCATTGAGCAACATTACATTCGACTGGTCTCGTGGGTGACACCTGACCCCCCCCCCCAGGCAACCGATTCAACACAATCAGACTAGTACCTTTAAACCACGCCAATGTTCTTCTTAAACTATTGAAAATAATCGGTCTGATAGACCGATTATTCTCAATAGTTTAAGAAGAACATTGCGATCAATTGTGTCGAAAGCAACCGATAGATCTAGCAGAGCTAGGGTGGTTACATTCCCTTCATCATTGCGACATAGAAGGATATTGTTAACACGAATGAGAGCAGTTTTAGTGGAGTGCTGCATCTTAAATCCCGGTTGAAATGTATCTGACACGTGCAATCAACTGCTTAACGACAACCTTTTCAAGAATCTTTGAAAAAAGAGAATATATGAAATTGGAGAACCATTTCAAGCAACTCTGAATCTAGTCCAGGTTTTGTAAGTGTGGGTATAACAATTGCCAATTTGAAGGACTTGGGTACGACAACTTTTTCCAAAAGAAGCATTAAAATCTTGGTTATTGCAGGACAATGATGGTCTGCCAGTGAAGACCACCAAGATGTGGCTATAGGGTCTGTAAAGATGAGCTTATTTTGCTATACCTTATTAAGAGAGCCACATAGCATCAGAAACCTCGGAAAAAATCTTTTAAGGAAAGTCACAGCTTGTCATTCCACAATTGCTTTACTCCGAAGGGGCTTTATGGAGGCACGAATGTGCCCAACCTTTTCAGTAAAGAAGGCTGAAAATATTGTGGCTGAGCCGTTAATGTCTGTGGAGCCAGACCTCTCAGCATTGGCAAGTAAATTGTTTACCGTCTTATAAATCTGTTTCGGGTTCGGCTGGCAGGAATTCGGTTTTCTTGTGCTTTTTAAGCTTCCTGGTGTAACCTCGAAGGAAGTCTTTGAAATCGACCAGATCTGCATCAGACCCCCATTTCTTAAACAGTGCTTAAGCCCGTTCTTACCTCTGTGCAACTTTTGATATTTTTTGTAAATTAAAAAAAAATTCTAGTACTCTGTACACGAACAAAATGTATGGTAGCATGATTTTCAATTTTCAAGAGCACTTCTAAGTGTCATGTTCACTGCATCAATGAAGGTATCTAGGCCCTCTTTCAAACCTGGGTGCAGATCAAGAAGACCAGCATCGCATACAGATTTCAAAACGTTGTCTTAGTCAATGTTTTTTTAAGTGACGTCACTGGACAAGTTCGACAGTCCCCCGTACGTACAACGGAGCAGGAACAGTAAACAAGCCGAGTAACGATCCGAGAGGGTCAGCGGGCGAACCACAAGGTCAGTGAGGCAGACATCTTTAGTAATCACGAGATCTTGGATATGGCCACCGACAATGGCGGTGTGATTAACGTGTTGGATCAAACCGAAATTCTCCTGACAGTCAAGAAATGAGCGTACCTGGCTGTTACTAAGGTTTTAAATGTGAATATATAAGTCTCCAACAATCAGTAAGGGTCTGTAAACTAAAAATATTTCATTAAACAAAGCTTGTCGAGGAATGCAGAAAACTGCTCTAAAAACAGATTTAGACAGCCAGCATGAGGTCGATATATCACACCAGTGAGAGGCACTGTCTTTGATGAGGATCTGATTGCAACATTTTCAAGCAATGGCCCTCGGGGAAAATGCATATCTTTTAGCCGAATGATTCACGAACAACAATTGCATCCCGCCATTAACCATGTTGGAAGGCATGGACTGAAACAATGAGAACATGAGTGGGTGGTGTCTGGCGTACTGCTACGTTTACTGTCCGTCATCCAAATTTCTTTGAGGAGGAATGCATCTAGCTTCTCTTGGACAGTTTGATCGCGGATAAGTAACCCCTTGGTTTGTAGCGAGCGGATATTTAGCAGAAGGAATTTCAGAGGCTTTCCAACAACTGCTCGACGCCGATTATGTGGCTTGGATTCAAGGCTGCATGTAGCCGGCCTGGCAGAGCACTTCCTTCAAATTTGAAATAAACACTAGTAATGGTTGCCAGTTGAAGCTTTACAGGATGCTGAGGCACGGCAGGTGAGCTACTACCATAGCGAGAGCGCTATTCAGTGCTTAAAACTTACGGGTTCGATAGCCGAGCAGTAAATCAGGCGAACGCAGGATGCAGGGAGGTTCCTACTGACCAGCCAGAGAAGGTACGCCGGTAGGTATCGACTAATGGAGCCATCGCATCTTATGCTAAGCAGGTCCCGTTTTGTGTAGCATATCCGAGGACAGCTCACAAATAGTCACAGCGAAGATGGCAGGGAAATACTCGAAAGTATCATGGAGAAATCAGGTAAAGGTCCACACCACGTTTAGAGTCGCCCGAGGAGGCTCTCTAGCACGGGGATGCGTGGTTAATCCACTCATTGAGAAGACTCCAAACACAGGACCTAGAATAAGAGAACATTACCTGGCCCAAAGCACTTGGCTGACCCACCTTCACTTATTGTCCTTCAAAAGCATACTTCGCAAATAAATGTTAGCGCCTTACTTCCTGATTTAATGAAACGTCTAAATTAAAGAGCCTACCTGATCTTTTCTGCCTCTTTTAGTTCCGAATAAATCGTTTTTTATGTGGCATTCATTTACCGCTTGTCCACTCTGAAACCCTGCCTATTGTAAGTAACTAAAGCAATAACCTTTTTTAGCATAAGCGACGTGCTTATAAAAAATGTTTGGTTCTGCAGTATGGATATATAACCAATATGCTTGTATATGCATAACACAATGTTTGTGTGTATTATTCTCGAAATTGTCAAAAGTCAGCTAAACACATTTTCCTAATCAATCAAAATTTAAACTGAACTAGCAAGGAAGGATAAATTTTTTTTTAGTGCTCGGGACAATAAAAAGTCAAATTCCACGCCAGTGACTGTGCGAGGCCAATCGACTGAAAGCTGAGTTTTGAAAGGAATGGAACACAAGGGCAAGAGAATGGATGAACATGATAACAAGATATTTGCACATTACCCCTGTTTTTTGGTAGCGGATGCTACCACCAAGCATTTGGCATTGCTTTCTATACAGCATCTGTTGTGCGCCTAGAGAAGGATTCGGTTCTCTGAGTGAGATATACAAATTTTAATTTTTATTATCATTGTTATCCTTAATTTTTAAATGTCAAATGCCGAAGCTCTGAATTGAATGAAGCAATTTTTGAAAAGTACCTGGATCGTCTCAGCAATGCGCCAGGTTAACTTTGTTGGTAAGCCGTGATGGCACACTAGGTAGGTTATTTGCTTTTCACGACCTCGTTCCCACGGTCGTGCTTCCGAGGTCGTGGGTTCGAATCTTTCGGTGGGCATTCTTTTATTGCCGCTGCAAGCGGTGGCTATGGCCGTAAAGGTTCTTCTGTCGCTATACAAAAATCTGTTGAATCAGCTATTAAGTTTTTATTAGTATATTCATATAGTGTGTCATATAGTAGATTCGTTAGTATATTCATTGTGTTCATTAATATTTGAATAGCCGTAATACCCATTAAGCCCTAAAAAGGGCCGGGCAGAAGCTGAAACTATGTTCCTAGTTAGAACAATAGCAGGGGCAGGTGAAGGTGCTATTATCAAAAAGCTATTATCACATTCAACAATATAGCCCCAATGTTATACGTTTTTGCTGAGCTCGAGTACATTTGTTCTGCCACACTGTCGCGGCTCCTCTTACATGGAGGGAGAAAATCAACTTTTGAAAGTTCGAAACAACCTTTTCAGAGATAGCAGTGTTCAAATACTTTGAGGTTCGTGCACAAGGAAATTTGTCTAACACATGTTGCTGTTAAATGCAATTTACTGTTCACGAGTTTAGTTATTCACCCACAATCGATACCAAGGTGTTTTAACACTGATAGCAAACACGGGCTAAATTTTGCAGTATAAATCTATATGAATATGCCTTTATATGTAGCTACACCTTTAGAATAATAACAGTGATCGTAAGTATTAGTACTTTGACCAGCACTATAAAACTAAATCTACCCTGGCAGTTAGTGCACTAGCTAAAACTCTCCTGCGTTACACCCTCGTAGTCTTTTAGGCATTGTGAAGTAACGGACTTCGATACATTTAAGAGCAAACACCTTACTTACCTTTGTACAAATTACAAAAGTTAAAAAGCAAGGGGCAGGCATCTTAGGTTTACAAGAGTGTTTTCCCTTGATCACGGAAAGTCACTTGACTCTGCATTCACTAATGATATAGCCACGGTATTTTAAACATGATTTTCCGAATAATTGAACCCCCAAAGAGAGGCTCTATTTTACTTGAACAATGTTTCGACGTACAGCCAAAGGTGAGCTTACTTTGTATCGTATATGCTTACATTTATGAGACTCAAACAGAATATTGGCTTAGAATCAGTGACACATGTGATCCATGAACGAACATGACCAAGGACTACGGGATCAGAGAGTTGCTAAGAAATTGAAGATTCAGGGCAAAGTAAAGGCTGTTATTCCACTTCTCGCCTACCTCCACTGGCTAACAGTCAAGCAACGGGTTGACTTCAAGGTTTTGTCGCTCACTTTTAGGTCACTTCATTCTTTGGCTCCAGCCTATCTCTTAGATATACTCCCCCCTCAGGCCAAGCATCGTACTACCCGCTTTTCGGATTTCAACAGTCAACAAAGACCTCGTACAAAACTTAAATCCTTTGGAGACCATGCATTTAGTTCGTATGCTCCCAAAGCGTGGAACTCCCTACCGACTTGCATAACAACATCCCCTGACCTGACTACATTTAAAAGAACTTAAAAACACGCCTGTTTAGGACAGCATTTAGTTGGCCCCTGTGATTTGTCCTTCACGTGCTTATGCATGCTGACACTGCATTCCTCCCCGCGCTAGAGAGCGGCCTCGGGCGACTCCTAGCATGGTGTGGACCTTTACTTAATTTCTCCGTAATACGTTCGGGTATTCCGCTGCTATCTTTGCTGTGACTATTTCTGAGCTGTCCTCGGATATACTACACAAAACGGGACCTGCTTAGCATAAGGTGCGATGTCGCCATTAGTCGATACCTACCGGCGGGCCTTCTCCGGCGGGTCAGTGAGAACCTTCTAACATCTTGCGTTCGCCCTATCAACAGCTTGGCTATCAAACCTACGACTCTTACGTTTAAAGCGCTGAATACTACTTGATGCGGTAGTAGCCCACCCGCCGTAGCCCAGCGCGTTGTGAAACGTCGTCTGACGGCCATTACCGACGTCCAATAAAAATTCGAAGAGCCCGCGTCCGCCGGGCCGGACACAAACGGAGGATAATACAAGCCACTTCATCGCCGTCGCCCAGCTGTTGGACAGCCTCCTAAATTCCGCCTACTAAATGTCCGCTCGCTAAAAACCAAGGGGTTACTTATCTGCGATCAGGTGGTCCAGAAGCTAGATGCATTTCTGCTTACCAAAACTTGGATGACGCCTTGTTGCAGTAGCTGTATTTCTGACACCACTCCACCCCGGTTCTCATTCTATCAGTCCATGCGTCCTGACAAGGTTGGTGGTGGGGTCGCAATTGTTGTTCGTGAATCGTTTGGCTATAAAATGTGCAGTTTCTCGCATGGGCCATTGTTTAAATCGGTTACAATCAGGTCTTCATCAAAGACAATGCCTCTCACTGCTGTGATATACCGGCCTCCTTCTAGCTGTCTAAACTTGTGTATAGAGGAGTTTTCAGAGTTCCTCGCTAAAATATTTGTGTGTGAAAGGCGCTACTGATTGTAGGAGACTTCAATATTCACGTTGACAACCCTAGCAACAGCCAGGTCCACTCATTTCTTGACTGTCTGGATAATATTGGTTTGGCCCAACACGTTAATCATAGCACCCACGTCGGTGGCCACATTCTAGATCTCGCGATCACTAAGGATGTCTTCCCCACGGGCCTTGTGGTGTTCCCACTGACCCTCTCAGATCGTTGTTCGGTCTCGTTTACTGTTCCTGCACCCTGGCACATACATGGCAATGTCGAATTTGTCATAAGACGTAGCTTACATAGTATTGACATGGGCAAGTTTTTTAAATCTGTTTGTGATGCAGGTCTTCTTAATCTGCATTTAGACCCGACCGGCTGCCTCGATGTCCTTAAGGATGCTATGAACATAACACTCAGGAGTGCTCTTGACAAGCGTGCTCTCGTTCGCTCTATCCGTGTTTTAAGTCGTGGAGATTCCTTTCAATTTCCAAAAAAACTCCCTAAAGATGAGCCGGGTTAAGCACAGGCTTAAACCTCGTTTCAAGAAATCGAGGTCTGATGCAGATCTAGTCAATTACAAAGACTTCCTTTGAGTTAACACCAGAAAGCTTACAAAAACAAGGCTTCTTTTTTCATTAGAAAGCTGAATTCCTGCCAGTCGACACAAAACAGTTTTATAAGACATTAACCCATTTACTGGCCAATGCTGAGAGGTCTGACTCCCCAGATATTAAGGACTCAGCCGAAAAGTTTCCAGCCTTCTTTACTGAAAAAATTGTGCACATCCGTGCCTCTATTAGGCCCCCTCCGACTAAAGCAATCGCGGTTCCACAATCTGTGACCGTCCTTACGAGGGTCTCCGAGGTTTCTGCAAGCGATTTGGCTACTCTAATAAGGTCAAGCAAAAAGAGCTCATCTCCTGAAGACCCTATACCTTCATCTATGTGGTCTTCACTGGCAGACCAACTTAGCCCTGCCATAACCAAGATTATTAATGCTTGTTTGGGTAAAGGGGTCGTCCCCAAGTCCTTCAAATCGGCAATCGTTAGACCCATTCTTAAAAAGCCTGGATAAGACACAGAGGTCCTAGCAAACTATCGCACAATTTCCCTTCTTATTTTCTTATCAAAGATTCTTAAAAAAATTGTTGCTAAGCAGCTGCTTGAACTTATTAAAAATAATAGAATGTCAGAAACATTTCAATCCGGGTTCAAGAGGTAGCACTCCACTGAAACAGCTCTCCTCCGTGTTAACAATGACATTCTACGTGGCAACGACGACGGGAATGTCACTGCCCTAACTCTGCTAGATCTGTCTGCTGCCTTCGACACCATTGAACACGAAGTTATGCTTGAACGATTGAGAACAACGATCGGTCTTGCTGATGAAGCGCTGGCGTGGTTTAAGTCATAATTGTCTGATCGTGTTCAATCCGTGTCGTGTGGTGGTCAGGTCTTACACACGAGAAGGGTCACCTGTGGAGTCCCTCAGGGATCTGTACTCGGTACCTTGGTGTTCTATATTTATACACAACCTCTTGGTAGATTGATTAAGGGCCATGAATAGGATATCACTTCTATGCTGATGATACTCGGTTGTATTTGTCATTCAAACCGTCGGAATCTGCTGTGGCAACTGAGAAACTGAATGCTTGTGTTGCCGATATTCAATCTTGGATGTCGGAAAACTTTCTGAAATTAAATGATGATAAAACCGAACTGTTGCTCATAGGACACCCTAAGCGTGTGACTGGATTGAAAGGCTTTGCACTTCTAATAGGTGATGCTATTGTGCGACTATCACCACGTGCTCGAAATTTAGGTATCGTGTTCGACAGTTGCCTCAATTTCAAAAGCTTCATTCAGAAGTCTTCTTCTACAGCTAGCCATCACATCCGATTCCTATTCAAGATTATGAGCTGTCTCCCACAGTGGCTTGCAAAAAATTTAACTAGCTCTTTAGTTCTGTCTCGGCTTGATTATTGTAATTCCATTTTGGCTGTGCTGCCAATGAAAGCTATTAGGCCTCTGCAGCGGACTATGAACATGGCTGCAAGGCAAATCTTCAAATTCCAGCGGTTTGAGCACGTGTCTCCTTTGCTGAAAGAGCTAGAATTGAGCCGGTTGAGCAACGGATACGGAGCAAAGTTCTTCCGCTTACCCACAAGGCCCGCCACGGCTTGGCTCCTTCGTACCTAGCTGAACTGCTGCATCAGTTTCAGCCTCTTCACGCCCTCAGGTCCTGTGTGGAAAATAAATTAGCTGTCCCACTCCTCCGCTTAAAGACCGTTGGCAGTAGAAGCTTTAGCTCTGCAGGTCCTAGACTGTGGATCTTGCTTCCACATTTCTTATGCAACGACAATTACTCTCCTACTGCCGGCTATGGCAGATTCTTGTCAGTGGTCCTGAGCTGCTACTTCTATGCCACTCACTACCTCAACTGCTCTCCTGACTCTGCTATGCTTCCCACTTTTTCTTTATTGCGTGAGACGAAGTCTGTTGGCTCCGGAATATGTACCTAAAGCCGCTTAGAATGTGAGTGGGCTATGCAAAACTCTCCTGAGTAACACCCACATAGTCTTTATGACTTGATTGTATATTATGTTATGTATCTCCGTCTGTAACTCCACCAAGTCATGAAAATCATGTGGGTGTTTGGGGACTTGGTGGAGTTACCGCCGGAGATACATTACATTACCTGTGCATGCTGCCACTAACCACATTTGCATCCTGACCCTGTGCATGTCACCCCTAACCATGCTATTCATTTCGTTTTTTTATCAAACATGATATTACTCACCATTCAATTGCATTTCCCTTTGCAGAAAATTTAAAGCGCCTAGAGAGAGATTGAGTTCTCTGAGAGCGCTCTATCAAGTGCATTATTGTTATTACTATTATTATTGAGTATTTCTGCAAGTGCGACTCAATTCAATACCCTCTGATATTCTTTATAAAAACTAATGTGTAGTATGTGTTTAAATTTATATTTGCTTATACGAACGAATGCTGGTCACTGATTTATAAGTTTTTGCTTATGAAAAAATAGCACTATTTACAAATTTTCGAAAACTATCTAATTTATCTCTGGATCATTAGATTGATAGTCAGTTATGAAGGAACCAGTTTTAAGTCGTCGTAAGGTTAGTAACTCATGTGTTTTATTTTCTAGGTGTTTGCCTTTGGCGCTATTCAAAAAGGACCAAGGAAAATGCAGGCACTGAAAAAGTTCTCTTCAAATGAAAAATAATTCAAACCATTCAACATGAGTTTGGCTCATCCGCAATCTTATGTCTTAAGTTTAAATACATTAGCGCTTTGACGGCCTAGGTCAGAGGTTACGACATCGTTCATCTGCACTACCGTATTCAAAGACACAGCAAGGCGTAACCTATTAACCCATTCTCGCCTCCCAACCTAGAGCGCTCTCATCTGCCTACGTTGCTTGTTGCAGAATTCTTCCAAAAACTGAAGTTCTTGCAAAAATCATATACGGAAACGATACAGCTAATATCTTTTTAAATTTATTCTGATTATTATATGACCGTAGCGCATAAGAAATTACGTGCCTATGGATATCTAAACGCTTATCGCTTCGGGCTGCTGGGTCTCCCACACCGGCGGCTGCCTTCGCTGCGCTCACGGTATTAGCCTGCATGTTTTTATGGAAGTGCGCAGCTAATATCGTATCGACATCGTAGATCAAATGCATTCCTAGATGTTAATGCTGTTGCTAAGATTCGTGAACTTGGCACTAACAAATGAAAAGCAGCCCGGAGCCGCCGCCTCGTTTGGCAGGAACTGTGAGCTGAGTACCCGCTGGTTTTGTATTCGTAGCATTGTCTCGAGCCGCTTAGTTGGATCCCCCATGTGCGTCGATGTGAATCTCTCTAACTTAGTGGTCATCAGGCATGTTATAACTCCATCCTCTCTCAGTGAGCAATAAACTTCTGGTAATTAGCGACCTTATTTCTCAAAATGGTCTCGACCTGCTCTCCTAACTGAAACTTGGCTAATATCGGTAAACTGTCCGATAATTAAAGACGCTATTACCGACTGGTTTCCCATTCTTTCACATTCCTAGATCAATCGAAACTGGATGCGGAGCTGCTGTTATTGTGCACTCGAAAATCCACCGCAAGCCAGTTGCAGTATCCTCGATGCAGTCTATTGAATCGATCGTCTTGATTTCATTCGAAAAACAAATAACCGATGGGCGCAGTAGTCTGTCGTCCACCATGTACCGAATCCTTCTTTATCTCAGATTTCTCCGATCTCATTTCGACTCTGTGTGCAAGAAATCCGCACTTCCTCGTATGACTTTGTGGAGTTACAGACGGAGATACAAAGGTGATTTCAACATTCACTTGGATAACTCATCTGATGACTTCAGCACTGAATTTCGTACATTGTCTGACTCAATCGTCTCTTGTGGCTCATGTGCACGACCCTACTCACAACCAGGGCAAGGGTCACACGCCCGAACAGATTTTCTCATGCAACTGCACTATGTCATCACCAATCATTACCAAATCCTGCTTATATAACCGCATGGAGATCTCATTCAGTCTACAGTGTGTGCCCGCCTACTCCTCTTCTAAAATCGCCTGTGAATCGTGAAACCTCAAGACCCTTGACGTCGATGCTGTCCCTACAAAAATATCAGCCTCGCCTCTGCTGCTCAGTCCTCCATTTGAACTGTCATCCTTTCTAGATAGCTACAACACGATACTAGCTGACAAGCTCGACAAGTGTGCACCTTTGTCTAAGTGCACTGTGCACCCTTGTCCAGACGGCCTGTGTTTTACCAGTCATTAAACTAGCTAGGTCCGCTAAGAGCAGGCTTGAAAAAAAGAGCTAGGATGGTTGCCGGTTGAGCAACGGATACAGAGCAAACATTTTACGCTGACCAACAAGGCCCACCACGGCTTGGCTCCTTCGTACCTAGCTGAACTGCTGCATCAGTTTTAGCCTGTTCGCGCCCTCAGGTCCTGTGTGGACAATAAATTAGCTGTCCCATTCTTCCGCTTAAAGACCGTTGGCGACAGAAGCTTTAGCTCTGCAGGTCCTAGACTATGGAACTCGCTTCCACAATTCTTGCGAAACGACAACTACTCTCCTAATGCCGACTATGGCGCATCCTTTTCAGTGGTTCTGAGCTGCTAATTCTATGCTACTCACTACCTCAACTGCTCTCCTGACTCTGCTATGCTTCTGACTTTTTCTTTATTGTGTGAGATGAAGTCTGTTGGCTACCGAATGCGTACCGAAAGCCGCTTAGGCTGTGAGTGCGCTATACAAAACTCTCCTGCGTAACACCCACATGGTCTTTATGACTTTATGGAGTTACATAAGAAGATACATTACATTACATTACAATGAGTGAGCATGCAAGAGGTGCGGCAGTATTCTTGACCTTAAATTGCATATGCAGCAGCTCCACACTTCCGTAAAGCTAGTTCTGAGGCGACAGAAAATTATATTCGCCGATGGTTTGAGTATCTGCCTAGTCTCAGCAATGCATGCGGCTAACGTTGTTCAGTAGTTTCCAAATAGCCGGAAGTTGAGTACTACTCTGAGAATAGCGAGGCTGAACCTGAAATGGTACTCCTAGTTAGAATAATAGCAGTGATGGCTCCAGCCCATCCCAGCACACCGACTACTGTGGCACCAACGTAGCAAAATTTAGCTATGAATGAGTTCATTCTTTCGTGCCCAACCGTCGGCGATCGTCTTACATTGAGGGAAGCAATTAAAGCTGCCAATCCCAGAGGAAAGAAGAGAATCACGCTGATAATGGACCACGTCAAGTACGTCGGCAGAGTCGACTCCGTGAGTGGCGTGATGTAGGCCTGTCAAAGAAATGTAACGCATCTGTACTTAACAAACTTTGTCACAACCTTTGTACCGGTAGCACCGTCCAAGGAGGTCTTGGGTCAAGCTCGGAGTAATATTTATAATCCATGTTCAAGTTAAATACAAGTTATAATGCGGTATCTTAGCAGTTGAATGCATGTATTGCCATTCATAGCTAAGTCTTTATAATAAAGTTAGTAAAAATTGGTTTAAATATCACTATAAAACTAATACTCTATCTGTGCCTTCTTCAGTTCAATGCAAGAGTAGTATTAACGACTATAGCAATACCGGGTCGTTGGTAAATTGCCCTGAGAGAACCTAATCTTTATCCTATTGGTTATTTACTCACTTCAAGAGAATCACTACCCACGCGTTAGTGATCTGAACGGTATGAAGCATGCCAACGAACAAAAAAACGTGTCACGTTTAGACCTGCTAAAGACAAAATGAAGAAACCGATAGCTACCCTTTAGTAAGGCCTCCGGCTAGTAGCACTCCAGGAGTAGGAGCAGTACTTGCTCTTGGGGCGCTATACGAATGAATTATATTTTTTTTATTTTTTTTAGAAAGAGATTGAGTTCTCTGAGGTTGCTATATGAAATGTAGGAGTCATACACAAGCACACATCCAAATCACATGAAATCCAGCGTAAGACGATTTCACATCTACAACAAGCTGACACAAGCAGATGCGATTTTAAGTGAGACTTGTATACTTTCTATTAAGCATCTGTGAAGTGTTTAAAAAGAGATTCGGTTCTCTGAGGGTGCTATACAAATGTACTATTGTTATTGGTATTATTATTTTTATTGGCAGCAACGTCATCGCAGATAGCGACCGTGCCATAGGCAAGATAAATGTTTGAGGTTTATGCCGGCCGAGTGCTCGACGACCGAAAGTTTCACTTCGATGCAGAGAGGACTGCGAGATGACTAGACTAGAAGTAAAAGGCGGTGCTACGGTGGCACTCTTAGAGAGCGGTTATTTATAGCCGAGGTCAAGGCTGGTGCTTGCACTTGGAGCGATCTGTAAGCCAGATACCGAGGTTTTAGTATTAGAGCGACCGACTCAAAGATTCATTCGGAGAAGAAGAAGCTCAGAAAGAAATGGCCAATTGAGCTCGCCTAGCTGGTTTGGTCTAGCGGTTAAGGTGCTCGCCCCGACCAAGGTCTGACTGAGGTCGCGGGCTCAAGCCCCGAGGCGTATGTGAAGCGCCTGAATAGAGACTAAGTTCTCTCGGGACGCTATATAAATGAATTATATTTTTTGTCGAGCTGGGTTGGTCAGGCGGTTAAGGCGCTCACCCCAGCTAAGGTCTGGCTGAGGTCGTGGGCTCGAGCCCTGAGGCATATGTGAAGCGCCTGAATAGAGATTTAGTTCTCTTGGGGCGCTATACAAACGAATTTGTTTTAAATTTTTTTATAAAGAGATTGATTTCTCTGAGGTTGCTATATGAAATGTGGTATTATTATTTTACTATTATTTATATAGCTACGCCTTTTATGACCGAGAATCTGAGCCGCTCTGAATCTCGTGCACCAGCTGCAGACGATCGACGTTGGGACGGCCGCTATGCCTTCATAGGGTGATATTTCAAAGGCGACTGCCGGAGCCTGTGTCCAAATTCTCGTCACGACATCTGCGATCGGCTTCCTACCTTTGCACGAATCTTAAAGTTAAATCTAATCTTGTAATTACGTCATTTGTGCTCGTTTTGCTCGCCCTGACGAGTGTTTGACTACACTGACAGCACACTACTTAGAGCCACTACTTAGCACCGTGGGGATCAGATCCGAGCAGGGATCACCCTGATGCACATCGCCGAGTCTGCCGAGTCGGCCTTGCGATCGCGTTCTCACGGAACGACAGTGACGGGGTTAACTGACTCTCGAAAAAACACGTGGCTCGGTGCTCGCTACGGCTGGCTTCAAGCATGAATCGACCATCAGCCGGCCAAACGTGAGCCGCATTGCACATTGCTCCACATTTCCCTAATTTTCATTCACAGGGTAGCTATTCTTCGGCTTGGCCTGTACATAAGCATGCATTTGGGCACGCACATTCACAAACAAAGAGTCAGCTTGCCGTAAGCCTGTTCTGCGTTTTTTAACCACAAGAGGGAGACACAGCGAGCCGAAAAAGAGGCGAACGCTCGTGCCTCAGCTAGTAGGCTACTCGGACAGTGAGCTTACTACCAGGAGTTTCCAAAGCCAACTGCTCTCACAAGCCAGCCAGACAGATTCACGATTTCTCGATTATAATCAAGAGCTTTTTAATATTATATATTTCTATAATAAAAAATTAAGACTCTATAGACCTCCTTCTTGAGCACCTCTCATCTTGCCTGGGCATTCCAGAGTATTAATGTGAATGGACGAAGATCATGCGAGGAATCTCTGAAATATGGGGTACCTCAGGCTTCCCGCTTGGTCTTGTTCTTTTCACGGTTTATGCTCTCCCTCATTTAGATGTGATTGCCCAGCACAATCTAGGCTTTCACTTCTATGCGGATGACACTCAATTGTACCTTTGCTTTGATCCCTCCCAGCCCTCCAGCATGTCGAATTTTCTCCACTCTCTGGCTGCATGAATTGATGAATCCTCACATGGATACCAACTTAATAGTTTCAGGCAAACCAAATGTGATTAAGAATCTGGAAATACTAACGCTCCGAACCGGCTCTGCCAGCACATCTCCTGTTGAATCTGCACGAAATCAAGGTGCTGTATTTTAAAGCGACCATTCGTTTGACGACCGCACCAGCTTCACACTCAAGTCTGCCTACTTTCAGCTTCATATCATTGCTAAGATTCAGGCTTGTTTAGACAAGGATACATCGTCTAAGTTGGTTCGTGCATTTGTGACAACCCGTCTTCACTTCTGTAACTCACCCTTGCCAGTCTACCAACCTGTGCAGTCAGGCGCTTATAGCTAGTGCTAAACTCTTAAGCTAGGCCGGTCTGTAGTGGGCGTCGCTGCTGTCACGTTACATCATTTCTCGCCAACCTGCACTGGCTATCAGTCAAGCAACGATTCAACTTTCAAGTTGTTTCACTCATTTTCAGGTCTCTTCATTCTTTGACTTCAGCCTACCTATCAGATCTACTGCCTCACCAGACTAAGCATCGTACAACCCTTTTTTCGGAATCCAACCGTTTACCTATACCTCGTACAAATCTCAAATCCTTTGGAGACCGTGCCTCTAGTTTATCATGAAATCGCCCGGTTTAACTCCATTTAAAAAGAAATGAAAACGCGCCTATTTCACACAGCATTTAGTGGGTCTCTGCGATTTGTCGTGTATGTGCTTATACGTGCTGACACTATGCATGCTGCTAATAACCACACTTGAATGCTGACCCTGTGCACGTCACTCCTAACCATGTCACCCTTAACCATGCTGAGGGTGCATTATCGAGTGTTTTTTAATATTATTAATATTATTATTATTATTAGACTTCTTGACGCAGCGGGACATGCAGGACGGCCGGTCTGCTCTTGATCGTTCGAATATGGGCACAGTATATAGCACCCATAGTGACGTGTCAGCAGGCTGCTAAAAGAGGGCAATAATCCTCGCTCAGCTTTGTCATACGGGGTACCGTAATGGGGTACCACACTCTCAATCGAGCTTTCAAGTGGATTGAACGGTCGAGGAACTGAATACGGTCTTTGGCCACTAAGGGTGGGTTTGCTTGGTAGAATTACTTTATTATTATATTATTGAATAAATGCAGGTTCCTACATCCCAACTCCAGTGAGTCAACTGGCGACGCAAGGGAAGACGGCATTCTCAGTTGAAAGATACACACACATACATACACATACACACACGCACACACACACACACACAGGCAGGCACACCAATATGCTCACGCGAACACACACACACGCAATACAAGGGCACGCATGGTAACCCAACAAAAAGAGCGCAGGCCAAAAGTGAGCAAGCAAACAATTTCAAGGAACATTTGCTCAAACTTATATTTATATGTATAATTGGATTTTCATTAGAAAAAATACGTACATAATATACAGTGGCGGTGCAATCCAGTTTGGTTCACTAAGTGAGATCAGATATATGGCTCCAGTCCCCCGTCCCACACATGCCCTTCCCCATCCGCCCATCATGAAGTAAAACCAAACGTGCATGGCCTAAAAAATTTATTTTCATAACGTCCCACAAACATCCGTAAATAACATGGGTGAATTCAATACTACATAAAGTGTTAAAAGAGGCGTTCAAAACCTTGCTTTCCATACCTTTTACTTGGCGAATGCACGGACTAGTACTTCAACGTCAAGAGGAAATGCTAAATCTGATTCGGTAGATTTTTTTACCGAACCGATCAGTCTTTCTTGGCACATTGTTGAACAACGGTAATCGTTTATTAGCTTTAATTATTTTGAAAAACTTTTTCTCCACTGGCCCCAGAAATTGGCACGGTCAATAATTATTCTGAGTACCCCTGAATTCATGATGTAATAGAAATTGCACGACTTGTAGGTGATTTATAGTCTACTAAACAACAATAATAATAATATTGCATTTTATACAGCCCCCTCGGAGAACTCAATCTCTTTCTAGGCACTTTATATTTGCAGCAAATGATGCATGATGGTTCTCGGAATGGTTCTTGGTAGATTGCTCAACGCATAACATGGTTAGGGGGGACATGCACAGGGTCAGCATGCTAGTATGATTAGTGGCAGCATGCACAGTGTCAGCACGCAAGTACGTACAGAACGAATTGGATGGAAGCAAAAAATGCGGTGATAAATAGATGTGTTTTAGTTTATTTTTAAATGTGGTCAATTCAGGGAACGTCGTGACGCCATTTGGAAGGAAGTTTCAGGCTTTGGGAGCATACCAACTGAAGGTACGGTCTATAGCGTATTTGAGGTTCGTACGAGGTACAGGTAAGCGATTAGATTCCGAAAAGCCAGTGCTACGATGCTTAGCCTAGTAGGGGAGTAGATCTGATGCGTAGGCTGGATCCAAATAACGAAGGGACCCAAAAGTGAGTGACAGAACCTCGAAGACAATGCGTTGCTTGACTGGGAGTCAGAGCCGGTCGGCGAGAAGTAGTTTAAAGTGGCAACTGCGACACTCACGACAGATGAGTCTAGCTGCAGATCTTTGCACAAGCTGTCAGCGCCTGATTGCATAGGCCGATAGACCAGCAAGAATTGAGTTACAGAAGTCAAGACGAAATGCCATAAACATACGGACCAATGTAGATGTTTATATTCCTCTCTAAACAAACCCAAATTGTAGCAATGTTGTCCAGCTGAAAGTTTCAGACTTGACTGTGGAGCCGATGTGGTCCGCTAACTAAATGTCACTTTCGAACAGGACATCTATATCTCGTGCAGATTCAACAGGACATATGGTGGCAGAGCCGATTGAGAGAGTTAACCTATCTAATTTCTGAACCACGCTACGTTTGTCTACAAGAGCCTCCTGGCAATGGTTTGCAGCTTACCGTGCAGTTCCTCTCCATCTAAATCATTGTTCTTCTCCATGAATAAGAGACTCCTCCAGAAATATGCTCTCACTACGGAGATCATCTGTGGATATGCTGGAAATCTTGAAAAACATCGTACAGGAGCGAAAGCAGCGTGCTGTGTCGTTGAATCTGATTTGACCTTTCTGTTATAAATTCCGCTTCTTCATTTATGGCAGCATAAGAAAAGTTAAGCTTATAGCTCTCCTTGGGATCTTGTGCAGCCTCCTGCTTAGGCTTCATAATTAAGCAACCTTCTCTTTTGCGATTGTCCTTTTCCTTCGAACGCGGCTTTAGTCTCAAACTCTTTAGGAATTCGAGTTGCATCCGCAAATATTGTATATAACCTCTCTTTATTTTGGAGAGTACTGATGTGCTTTTTGAGATTTTCCTGCCGTTTAACTCTCAAGTGAGTTGATTTTTTGTCAGAACTGTGCTGGTGACACTGACCTCAAACAAAATGCTTTACTAGTTAAGAAACGTTGGTACAAATGAAAATTTTGTTATGCTATTTTAACAGCTTCAGCCCACCCTCTCCTGACTCGAATCTTCGTATATATCAATCAGAGCATCATTGATTCTGTCAAGGTTGTCTCTCAGCGCTTTCAGAGCAGCAATTCTACTTTATCTCCTTTAACTGAGAGGTTTTGTCATAAGATTGCTGGCATCAGTGACATAACTTCTGATGAATCCTCAACGCCGATTAGATCCGGAGAAAAAGGTAGATAGTTCGTGCACTAACGCGACAAAATTCACAACCTCCAGGCAAAGTTTTGCTGCCTCATTTACAACTAGATTCGGGGAATGGGTACTACAAGGTACGTAGATGGCACGTGGACTTCTGTTCTGTATCCGCTTCTGCATTCAAATTCTCCTTGCTTTTCACCTCACTGCCATTTTCATACCCTTACCCTCTCATATTTCCAACATCCAATCCCATATCTTTGAGGGCTCAAACAGAACTGCAGTCGTGTGGTTCAGACATGCGATCTCTTGTAAAGGGATGAACCCAAGAAAATTTTCTCTCGCTAGCTTCGGTTTTTTCTTAGGTGAACAAAAACGAATAAGCATGGTAGGCTCTTCAATGCGGCTGACATCTGGGTCGAGGAAATCTGAATAGTATTTTGCTGAATTGGCTTCCTCGGCAGTCTGATCCTTTATTGTAGAAGTTAGAGTGCGTATTAGTTTATTCCGGATTTCTTTTCCGAGGTAATGTGTGACAGTAACCACCCGCCATCTAAAGGTGTTCCATCATCAGAGGATCAAATCAATCCAGAAACCCAACACATTTTAGAAACTTTTCATTCTCAAATATGAAGGGCTTTTCGTTTGATCCATGGAATGCTACGTTTTTGAGTTCCGCGTACCTTTTCTAATGCAATGAAGCACTCAAAGACCTTATTCCAGTATTCTCATCGTTGCTTAACCACCTGTTGAATTCTCATGCCACATCTTGCCTTCTGCTTGCCGCACTACCAGTGCGCTCCAAAATGATGACTTTCTAGGTGTGACGAGCCTTTCTCCTGTGAGAACAAAACTGAAAACCAACTTTTCCAATCTTTGCAGTCACTTTCTTGCACCGACAAGAGGCTAGCCTCCTTGCTGAGTAACTTATAGCAAAAGCAAAAGACTGTATAGAATACATCAACTACGAGCCGTACGACTTCTTTTGCAGTGGAACTGAGAAAATATGCTGTTTTATGAATCTTTTGGAAAATCACGGGCATAAACCTGCTGCGTTCTCTTTTGCACTAAAAGTGCAGTAACATTTCTAATGTTAGATGGCCGTACGGCAGGGTCCCTGAAATCCACCTCCGGTTCAACTTGTCGCAAGACGAACTGTATTTCCTTGGCTATCCCCTGTCTCTAGCTTGGTTTTATCTTTACTTGGGAGCGGAACTGTGGTTTCTTCATTTTGCTCATGCTGACACTTTTCCAATTCAATATTCTTCGTCCGCGACTCGTCTGGCATTTCAGTAGTAGATTTCTGTTCGTTTAGCTGTTTTAGGAAAGAGCCCTCATTCTTATGCTTGCCCTTTGGCCATTTCTGCCTTTCTCTTACGTTTTTTGAGCTCCTGAGGATTTCTCAGTATCCATAAATCTTCAACAAGTAATAACACTTGTAGTTTTTTTTTTTTTATAATGACCGCATCCTGACCCGGCGTCTGCCCAAGACTCCATTCTAACCAGGTGCGGATCTGGCTGTCAGATTAGCCACCCCTCTCACTCCGCACCTGGTTAACTAATGGGTCCTCTCTCCGTGTTCTGCTCGACTTGATCCACCGCTACGCAACACTGTGGTCGCCCTAGTTAAACCCAGGCAGGTATAGGCTCGTATCACGGCTAACCTGAGAGCCTCCCCCTGTGCACCGTGCGTCATAGGAGCTCTCGAGTCACGGTCCAGGGCAACGAGCGGCGTCTCGACGCACTTGGCTTCGAATTACGGCTATCCCGGAGTTGGGCTATTCCGGAGGATATTCCCGAAGCTTCGCGTGAGCGATGAAGTGTGCGGCCGCGCCGAGATGCCGGCCCAGTTCTCCACAGTCGAAGCGACCGTGTCGTTCGGCATTGTAACGCTCAGCCCGTTGGAGAGGATGACTGTGCTACCTGTCCTTGTATAGCATCATGATTTTGTGATAGAATTTTATATTAATATACTACCGCGTCGCCGCTTGCATAATATGAAGAATGACGAGCGCTGCCTCATTACTGCTCGCGTATTGCGAGCTTCCGATTGTAGCGCAGTGCAAGCGTTGTGCCTCTACCCGAACTAATGATGGTGGCACTGCGGCATTCGTTCCCAAGTATATCGAATAGTGTAACGGGTTTACCTACCAATGTTCACGAAATCGCGCTTTCGCGTCCTCGAGCTATGGAGTCAAGTTGCTCGCGTCAGCTGGCATATTTACGGATTCGAATGGCGATACGCCTTCCAGTACCGTAATACGTATCCCACGATTGTGGCTTTAATTTCACATTATCGGAAATGGTAGTATTAGTTCACCCCCAGAATTGTGTACTATTGTGCATTTTCTCTGTCATGCAACAGCATTCAATTTCCCAGACCACCGTGCAATTTTGAACGGCGATAAAACTTCAATGTCTACAATAGGCTTCGTGCAACTGAAATTTTGAAGCCGCATCACGGGAAAAGTGTTCCGTTTAACCTCCAAATTTTGTGGCATAGAGCACGGGCGTTCTTGTACTATAACCTCAAAGGGCTCGAACCAGCCAGCCTCCGTATGTATACGAACTGCGACACGGCGGCCATTTCTACAATAACTGTTGAATAACCACAGTTTTATATCTATTTATAATAGACTGTCTTTCGAGTTTGCTGACCAATTTTCATGATGCAGTCCGTGCCAGTTCCCATTTAATGGCTTCCAATAGCTCGGCCCGCTATGTATTTTCGAACTGAAATACAGCTACTATGCCAATAATAGGCGTCGTCGACCTATGGCTTAGATTGCTTATTATGGAAAATAGTGTTACAAGTGTAATCACCAAATTCTTAAGCGATTCTGTTGACTCATTTATATTGCTATCGCCTCACACACGCCCGCGCCATTGGAGGCCAGTGCGTTAGAACACGCCTGGTAAATGTCATGAAATTAGACGGGTAAACCCGAAACACTTTTCGTTATAATGTGGCTGCGAAGCTATAGCTTTACATGACCTATTGTGAACAAGACAATAATATTGCCTTAGAATATGTAGACTGGCTTGCTGGTCCACGCCATAGGAGGCCATAGCATGAGAAGCCAATGCACTATGCCGTGTAATTTGTATGGTAACCCGGGAAACGTCTTTCTGTAAATAAGTGTCTAAACTGCAGCTGCATTGATTATGGAAACTGCAGCTGTATCGAGTTTTTTAAATGTATGTTAATAGTTGGCACGGGCCATTGGAGGCCACAGCGTGTCATAGTGCAGGCGAAATCACGTAGACTTTGATGGGTTAAACTGGATTACACTGGGTTTGTTCTCATTTACAGTCAAAACTGCAGTAGCACTAATTTTTTGTGGAAATGGCATCTGCAGCGCCGTTAGAATGGGTGAATAGGCAGGATTACTCTAGCAATGTGAGGCCACAGCACGTAAACGTGCAAGCACAATTGCATGACATTTGGCGGGTAAACCCCTACCATCACTCTGTAAAATTGGGAATGTAATTAGTTCGTGTGCTTCCAAAGCCTGGAATTTACTCACGACTGGCATGACGACATCTCCTGGCTTGACAACATTTCAAAAGAAATTGAAAACGCACCTATTTATCACAGCTTTTAGTGGGCCGCTGTGACTGGAATTCCGTGCGCTTATGCGTGGTGACACTGTGCACGCTGAAACTAACCACACTTGCAAGCTAATCAAGTGCATTTCACGCCTAACCGCGTTATTCTTGCTGTTTATTGAGCATCTACCACTGACCATTCGATCGTGTTTCCTTTGCAGCAAATGGAAAACGCCTAAAAAGAGATTGAGTTCTATGAGGGCGCTTTATCAAGTGCGTTATTCTTATTATTATTACTTTTTTTGCATTAATATTATTATGAAAAGCGCACTTCTATGTCGACTATTGTGGCAAACGCAGCTGTGTCACATCTGTTGCAGCGACTATCACGTTCCAAAATTCAACAACTGCAAACTAAACCCTTAATTTGCACGTCGACCTCTTTGATCTCTCTGATTGTACCCGTCTTCGTATTAGCTGATCAATAGATCCCACGAAAATCAGTCATCGGCCAATTAGTCAAAAGCTGTAGAAAAGTTCACTATAGAGGAGAAGCTCGGGGTTAAAACTAGTTTGACGAACATTGGCTGATTTTCATCGTCATAATATTCTGCTGCTATTGAAATCCTAAGCCTTGGGCCAAACATTCTTTGCAAGATCAACCAAGCATCAAATTAGCTATCTATGTATCGCAGTATTTATTGGGTCCCTGAGAATTATCCTTTATGTGCTTATGTGTGTTGACCCGGTGTACGTTACCCCTAACCATGTTACTCTCGCTGTTTATTGAGCATGCTACTTCTAACCATTCGATCGTGCTTCCAGTACAGCAAATGTAGAGTGCCTAGAAAGAGCCTGAATTTTCTGAGATTACTATATCAAATGCACTTATATGATTATTATTATTTTTATTACTAGGTCAGCTGAAGGAAAAATGGTTGAACCGGCATTCTGACAGTTTTTCTAACAATCGTGCACGATTTTTGCTGTATTCAGAGTTTACACTATTGTTTGGATAAGGATATCACGTCAAAGTTGGTCCATGCATTTGTGACATTCCGTCTCCACTTCTGTAACTCACTGCTTGCTGGCCTACCGGCAAGTGCGATCTGGCGATTACAGCTGGTGAAAACCTCCGCAGCTAGGCTTGTCTGTCGTGGGCGTCGAAGTTGCCACATCACACCACTTCTCGATGACATGCACTGGCTACCAGTAAAGCAACGGATTGACTCTAAGGTTTTGTCTCTCACTTTTAGGTCACTTCATTCTATGGCTCTAGCCTACTCTCAGATCTACTCCCCCGCCAGGCCAAGTATCGCACCACCCGCATTTCGAAATCCAACAGTTTACCAATGCCTCGTACAAACCTCAAATCCTTTGGAGACCATGCATTTAATTCACGTGCTCCCAAAGCTTGGAAATCCCTCCCGACTTGCCTCAGAACATCCCCTGACTTGACCACATTTAAAAAGAACTTAGAAACACACCTTTTTAGGACAGCATTTAGTGGGTCTCTGTGATTCGTCCTTCACGTGCTTATGCGTGCTGATACTGTGCATGCTGCCATTAACCATATTTGCATGCTGACCCTGTGCATGTCACTCCTAACCACGTTATTCATGTTGTTTATCGAGCATGATTTTACTCACCATTCAATCGCAGCAGCAAGCCTGCATGCCCGTCCTCTATCGAAAGGGAATCGGGTTAATATTCCCGAACTCGGACACGGAGATCGGTCCGTCGGGACCCATCGCGGCAATGCCAACGAACTCGGTGACGTCGGCGCCTGTCCCTGGAAGAGTTTACTTTTCTTTGTAAGGAGCGGACTCCCTGCAATCGGCTTGACCGAAGATAGGGACGTTGCATCCGTAAAGCAGCAAGGCCCTTTCGCTGTCCGATGCTCACGCGTCGGCCCTTGAAAAACCGAGGGTAACGCATCGTCATTTTCGTGCCGGGCCGTACCCATATCGGCAGCAGGTCTCTAAGGTGCACAGCCTCGGGCCGATAGAACAATGTAGGCAAGGGAAGTCGGCAAATTGGATCCATAACTTCGGGGAAATGATTGGCTCTAAGGGCTGGGCCGGTCGGGCTGGGGTTCGAAGCAGGCGTTGTACGGACTGGGGCTGGGCGAGGCGCGAGTCGAGCTCGGACCAAAGACTGGACCTGCCCGTGGACAGCCTCAGCTGCGCTCCCCTCTCGGGCGGTGGGCTTCGGCCGGCACTCCGATCTTTATGTCAGATATGGCTTAGCTACTCCGGTCCGGCCTACAGCCATCTACTTATTTACTATTGGATCCGGCCTAATTTAGTTGTCGCGGTTTTAATCCCATTCATTACTGCCGGTTGCAGCTCAAGTTGCATGAGGCCTGTGTTTATTTTTAGAACTTAGATCAGGTGCTTGTGTGAAACCAAAGTGGCTGACCGGAGAGGGATGACAAGTGTCTACTCCTATAATTCCCGTTCGTATTTGTGCGGCTGTTGCAACAGTTTGTTCATCTGTTCACGCTCCCTCCGGCGGCCCTGCGGAGTGGGCCTGGTTTTATCAGGCCTATCGTGCCTTCTTGACCATCTGAAACGGCCTAGCCGTCCGAAAATTTGCCGACCGGGGCGTCTAGCCAAAGAGAAGTCTAATCGGAAGCATTGCGTGCCTCCTCTCTCTCGCCGAAGCTCAAGAGGGCGCGCATCGGAGCCGGACTCGCTGTGGCCCTTACTTGTGCTAGAGTTAAGGCGGCCGTTGCCGTAGTGCCACTAGCGAAGCCGCTGGCAGGCTGAGCTGTGTATGCGGGCTGAGACGCGGGCTGAACCACATTGCTTGAGGCAAAGCCGAACGCAGTCGGCGCCTCGTAGTTGAACGCCGACGGTCGTTCCTTTTGCCGCTGGGCGCCGTACATGTCCTGGCTAACTCGGCAGGCGTGCGGAATTATTCTTGCCTACACTGCGTCTCTTTAACTGCCGAGACGAATTCACTGCTGGAGAGAATCGTCTGCCAACGGAAGTAGTTTGACAGACAACGAAGCTGGCGCCGTTTGTTGATAGCAACCGCTTTGTTCGTAGCACAGCCTTAGATACGGCTACACCAGCCGAACCGTAGCTGTTCATTGTTCGCTCACATTAACTAAGATTGAATTATACAAATGGAAATAGCAGAGCATCGAAAGGCTACATTTTGTAGGCACCAGTGTAATCGCTGGCAGGGTAGTTGGACTCTAGTAGAGTAGCCTCACCCTCCCTAGCACAGCTGCGGCGACAACGGCAATGCCCACTTTGCGTGCTGGCCCCCATCACGGAAGGTTGCGACTATGTGCCGGCCAAACACGACTTAGTAATACTATCAGGCGGAGTGGCTGCTGAGGCGTAGCCGACACAAACGGGCCCTCGAACGGGGCCGAACAGCTTCAGTGGCTTGGCAGCTGTGTTAACAGCGTGCTACGCCTTAGCGGTCGGGACCATGAAGCCGAGACGTCTCTGCAAGCCGCGTACACCGGTACAGTGTGCCAGAGCCACACTGGTACTGCCGCCCCTCCCCGCGACATCAGCTGCTGCGGCGACCTACTGCGACGCTTGCGTCCTCACCGCGGCCTGTTATCGTACCCCTGCCAAGCGGTGAGCCTACTGAGAGAGACGTCATGAATAGGCTGGTACACTGCTCAATCTAATTAAAATTAGCTGTTTAAATGAGGGGTTGTATGCATATGTAAAGCGTCTAGAAAGAGATTGGGTTCTCTGAGGGCGCTTTATCAAGTGCAATATTATTATTATTATTTTTATTGTGCCGGTAACACCTGAAACCTTGCATCATGGCTAGCTACTTGTAGGGGGCACTGTACCAATGCACACAGTTATGCCGACAGTAGTGGACAACGGCAGCTACTCATACCTTAAGATAACAAGTCCGTTTGTAGAGCGTAGAGCGGCCTCTCTGTCAGTGTCGCTCTAGGACAAGGACATGTGCCCAGTACCAGCCAAGGCCCTCACGGAAGTACGACGCTCAGAGCCCCTCTTAAGTGCTCCCGACCAGAAACCCTGAGAACCACTCCTGCCTGGCTAATTGACTGTTGCACAACTCCGCGAGCTCAGCTGATTGCTTGCTGCATAGCTTGAGAGAGCAAGGACTCGTGTGGTATGCAACAGTGAGCCATACCCTTTGAGGTATATGCAATTTTGAAGCAGCTGCCTTCTGGCGAGCCATACCTAACAAAGGCTCGCGACCAATGACTGGACGGGCAAACAGCAAGTCAATGCCCTTTCGGCATCCGTCTAGGCATCTATTATTTACTTGAGCTGCCCTCTGCGGTCAAGTACGTTCGCTGCGGACAAAGGCTCAGCTGTGCGAAATAATGCCTGAGTATGGGATAAAATGGTTGCCTGAACGGTGTACGAGAGATAAAGAGATAGAGAGATAGCGAGAGAGACAGAGGGAGGGAGAAAGAGAGAGGGAAAGTAAGAGAGAGAAAGAGAGAGAGAAGGAGAGAGAAAGAGACAGGAGAGAGAGAGAGAGGAGAGAGGGATAGAGAGGAGTGACAGAGAGGAGAGAAAGAGAGGAGAGAGAGGAGAAGGAGAGAGGGAGAGAGGGAAAGAGGGAGAGAGAGCGAGAGAGGTGAGAGAGAGTGAGGGAGGCAGAGAGAGAAGGATAGAAAGAAAGAGAGGGAAAGAGAGAGAGAGAGAGAGAGAGAGAGAGAAGGAGATAGAAGATATATATATATATTTATTTATTTGTTTATTTATATATATTTATTTATTTATTTATTTATATATGGAGAAAGAGAGAGGAGAGAGGAAGAGAGAGACCGAGAGAGAGACGGAGAGAGAGAAGGAGAGGGGAGAGGGAGAGAGAAGGAGGCAGAGAGGAGAGAGAGAGAGAGAGGAGAGAGAGAGAGAGAGGAAAGAGAGACAGAGAAGGAGGGACAGAGACTCGAGGTACAAGAGGAGAGATGAGAGAGGAGAGGAGAGAGAGAAAGAGGGAGGGGAGAAGAGGGGTTGAGGACAGTGAGAGAAGAGATAAAAAGAGAGGAGAGGAGAAGAGAGAGAGAGGATGGAGGATAGAGAGAAAGATAGAGAGAGGAGAGACAGATATAGAGGTGGTAGAGAGAGGGGGAAAGACAGACGAGAGAGAGAGGAGAGAGAGAGAGATGAGAGAGAGAGGAGAGAGGAAGAGGAGAAGGAGAGAGGAGGAGAGAGATAAAAAGAAAGAGGGGAGAGAGTGATAGAAGAAGGTGAGAGAGAGTGAGGGAGGAGAGAGAGAGAAGATTGAGAAATAAAGAGATAGGGAAAGAGAGAGCGAGAGAGAAAAAGAGAGGAGCTATATTATTATTTATTATGTATTTTATTTATTTAAGAGAAGAGAGAGAGAGAGAGAGAGTGAGGAGAGAGACCGGCGAGAGGAGACGAGAAGGGAGAGGAGTGAGAGGGAGGAGTGAGAGAGATGAGGGGAGATAGAGGAGAAGTGAGAGAGAGGAGGAGAGTGAGGGAGGAGAGGATAGCAGAGAGGAGAGAGTAAGGAGAGAGAGAGGAGAGAGGAGAGAGAGAGAGAGAGAGAGAGAGAGAGAGAGAGAGGAGAGAGAGAGAAGGAGAGAGAGAGGGGGAGAGAGAGAGAGAGAGAAAGAGAGGAGAGAGAGAGAGAAGGAGAGAGAGAGGGAGAGTGAGAGAGAGAGAGAGTGAGAGAGAGTGAGAGGAGGAAGAGAAAGAGACATTTTATAGGTACGATACCCAGCCCGACTAAAGGTTTATCAAGAGGACTCACATTTCGGTTGCTCATCCAAGGTAATAAATACAGGACATGCGAGTAGAAGCTTCTCAAACGACTCTTCAAGCCAGAACGCTCACGTTTGAAAACTGCCAGGAGTGCCAGTGCTTAAAACAGAAAAAAACGGAAGAGCATTCGCAAAGCATCCTCGAAGCAATTATTGCATTGCTATTCGATGGTAAGAGGAACCAACGGAAACGAAAGTGGCTGCGGGAAAGAGACAATCGGATGAGCGACGGGTGCAGAAGCGAAAGGAGCTCTTGAGTAGCGATGAGAAAGACAGAAGCCGGAGCAGCAACGGAAGGGTGGATGGGTGGCAGGCAGTGCGAGCAGCCAGTGAGATGACTCCAAAAAGAACTCAAGAAGCTAGAGCAGCCACGGGAGATAGAGGAAGAACAGGAATGCACTTGGGGGATTCGATACTTGACTTTACGTCTGTTAAGTCCCTGGTTCCTGGCTACCTAATAGGTCTAAGACCTCTCCACCATGCTAAGCATCGCGCCGTCTCCTTTTATGGATCTACTCGTTTAGCTGCCTCTCTTACGTACCTCGAATATTTTTGTACCTCTCTTACGTACCTCAAATTTTAACTTCTCGCCGACCTGCAGTGGCTACCAGTCAAGCAACGGGTTGACTTCAAGATTTTGTCGCTCACTTTTAGGTCACTCCATTTCTTTGGCTCCAGCCTATTTCTCAGATCTACTCCCCCACCAGGTCAAGTATCGTACCACCAGCTTTTTGGTATCTAACAGTCAACCAATACCTAGTACAAACCACAAAATCCTTTGGAGACCGTGCATTTAATTCATATGCCCCCAAAGCCTGGAAACTCTCTCCCGACCTGCGTCAGAACATCCCCTCACTGGACAACATTTAAAAAGAACTTAAAAACACACCTATTTAGGACAGCATTTAGTAGGTTCCTGTGCTTCGTCCTTCATGTGCCTATGGGTGCTGACACTGTGCGTGCTGCCACTAACCACATTTGCATGCTGACCCTACGCATGTCACCCCTAACCATGTTATTCATATTGTTTATCAAGCATGATATTACTCACCAATCAATTGCATTTCTTTTTGCAGCAAATACAAAGCGCTTAGAGAGAGATTAAGTTCCCTTAGGGTGTTTTATCAAGTGCATTATTATTATTATTATTACTAACTTACTCCCACATGACGCTAAGATATAAATTGACTAGATGACATTTAAATAGATGCAGCAATGGGGACGGACGGAGCAGCAACTAATGGACGGATGGCAAGCGGGACGAGCAGTAAATGGGATGGCTCTGAAAGGAACGCAAGAAGCCAGGGCAGCCGCTGGAGGTAGAGAAGCAACAGAAACGCATTTGGAGGATTTGTTACTTTACTTTATGTCACTGGATTCCCTGGCTCCAGGCTATCTAGCAGATCTACTCCCCCGCCAGGCTAACTATCGTACCACCTGCTTTTTCTGAATCTAACCGCTTACCTAAACCTCGCGCGTACCTCGAATCCTACGGAGACCATGCCTTTAGTTTGTATGCTCTCAAAACCCGAAACTTACGCCATATTGACGAAAAGACGTACGTTGGCTTGACTACATTTAAATAGACGTTAAAACGCTCCTGCTATTTGGGCCCTTGTGATTTTGTGTTCGCTTATATTGTGTGCATTATGCATACTGTCGCTAACCATATCATGCATGTAGCACTGTACAGGTTACCACAAACTTTACGGTGACACCTTTTTTACACTATATGGAAAATGTCTACACACAGAGTAAGTTCTCTTTTAAAGCTACACAAACATAAGCCAATAAGCATGTAAGAATTGTATACATCCAAAATTAATTTTGTGCCATACCTAATTTTAATCAAGAAATTTGTATCGAGCCTGTAGTAATTGTTCAACTTACCGTCAAGACTTTTCTTCGGTGTATACTACTCTATAGGGTTACCTGTGTGGTTCTATTACTAATTCGGGTAACAGCACGAGGCAAGCTTTATACTTGAAAGCCTGATATTCAGCATTGTGCTTAACAACAAAACCAAAAAATTTCAAAAATATATATTGACCACAGAAGTAAAAAATGTCGTTGTACGCAGAATACTTTGTGTTTTATTTGAAAGGTAGGGATAATGATAACGCATTTTGAAGTAAAATACTAAATTAGAATACGTAATCTGAAGTCGTGGTTGACGACCCTGAGTCATAGCCGCGACAAAAGATTTAGCTGTGCCACCTACCATTTTGTCGTCTTTATGCGTGGACTATCAGCGTTCCGGTGGCTACCGTAGTAGCCTGATTCTTTCCGCATACGGAACCCATCACACCTCGCCCATACAAATATCTAGCAAAACTTGAGTACATCAAGGTGGATTTTAATTGAACTTGCCACCAAATTGTGACTCCGGATATCATGACCTTATCTGACCGTAAGCTGGGTTGCGATTCATTCAGCTCCTGACTACTCGAGACCTGATACCTAACCTGACTATATGCATCTGCACTAAAACAGGATCAAGCCGGAGAGTGGAGTCAGTCGCTGCCCGACCTCGGACAGGTTCGCGTTCGACAGCCACCGTCAGACTGACCATGCACGGTTCTGGACCCTTATCTCGCCAGGGCATCTATCGCCGGCTATTACTGAACCGGCTGCCACGATCTGCTTGGTTGACGGGAACTGAGGCAAGACGGCTGCCTCCACCAAGACGAGAGCGCACGCCGCACGATCAGCCACTGCAGGCAGATGCTGCCATCCGTCATGGCAGGCTTCCGGCTACAACCTGTCTCTGGCTTGCCATTTTTTTCTCTTTCACCGTAGCTGCGGAGTTCATTGCCACTTAAGTCACTGGCATCCACTCGCCGACGATCGAGGGCCTCAAGCCGCTACGGCTCCTGCCGTAGCATCAGATCGTCCGACTCTGCCGTTTAGCCGTGCCTATAAGCAACCTCCAGTCACATTGGCTAATGAGCCATCCGCCCATATGCACCCAAGACCAGGAACTCGCTGTCGCTGATGTTACCAGTCGTCAAATAGGGCTTTCCTGACCAGTTTCGCTGGGTAGAAGATTGACTGGAATAGCCTGCTGCTGACTTTTGAGATTTCATAAAAAACATTCATAGATATATTTACTTGAGCAGCTCACTGCCTGTGGACCCGCTCCACTGAGTCATTATAGTTCCGCCACGAAAGACAAAGCTACGCCATCTTGCCGCTTGACGGAAGTGTGCCACCCTTTCACGCACCGAAAATGCGCCATCTTGCGGCGGTCGTAACGGTCTTTCTTGCTTTAATTAGTAGCGATAGCCTAAAATATGTACATATCATCCGCGATAATATTGTTCTCATCCTTCAATATTTATTTCGCTATTAGTTTTGATAACAAGCTTCTAATACCTTATTCAAATCATTAACCTAAATCTTTATTAATTTCAAAAAACATAGCGACCGGAGGCCAGCTTCCATGAGATAGAACAACAAAAAGAGTTTTATCTTGAGCCGAGAGCAATCTCTTAACCTCTGTGTTAACGATCGAGCTATGGAGACTCTCTGACGGTGTCCAGCGAGTGCATATGTTGGACCATGTGAGCGGGTCCAAGCAAGTACAGCAAATCTGCGGAAGTGTTTCTCAACGGTGTCCTAGGCAACCGGAAATAGCAGGCAGAGTACGTGGGTGGACTTTAGCAGCGGCGCACGGAGAGCTGTAATTTAAAAATTCAGTGCAACATGTGGTTATCTTCCGTGGACTGACCGCTTAAAAACCTTTCCTCGAGCGGTAAACGATCCCACGACCTCTGGTATACGGTACAGTGCTCTCAACGATTAAGCAAGTACGATGATAATGTTGTGTTTGAATCAAGCCGTGTGCGGTTCGGTATTTCCAACAACAAGCGGTTGAGGTAGCCGTTAAGGCTCTTCTGCCGCTGCGCCAATGAAGCCGTTAATCAAGCTAAAATGAGACTTTGTCCTGGCCATCCTCACATATAATATGGCTCAGAGAAAACAGGTTTGTCAAAATCAATTAAAAGCCACAATCACCCTTACCGGCCTGAGCTACAAAAGGCTGTACATAGTAAATATCCTTGGCGATAGGAAAGCGACCATTCAATCAAACTGCGCCTTTGAGTTAGCCAATTTTGTCCTAGTTCTCCGGTCCTACTTCGTGAAGTTCTTGTGAGTTCTGCGCCTCTGCCGACTAATTTATAATTTTATAATTTGCTTGACGTAATTAACGCTTGCAAAGCCGAGTGAAAATTGTACACGAAAGAGCACAGTCCAAAAGGTCGAAGTGCGTAAGGAAACAATTTCGTTGCTCATCCGCCCCGCAATATCGTAGAGCATCGACGGCCATGGTCACGGCGTATGCCATATGATATATGATATATGAAATGATATATTTGATGGTGATAATAATAGTAATAATGCACTTGCTAAAGCGCCCTCAGACGACTCAATCTTTTTCTAGGTGGTTTACATTTTCTAAAAGGGAAACGCGATTGAATGGTGATTAATATCATGATTGATGAACAACATGGATAACATGGTTAGGGGTGACATGTAAGTGTGGTTAGTGGCCGGATGCACAGTGTCAGCACGCATTACCACATAAAGGAAAAACCACATGACCCGCTAAATGCTGTCATGAATAGGTGTGTTTTTATGTTCTTTTTAGCACTCGCAAAGCCGTGTGAAAATGTCTCATTTTTTGGTAGACCGCACATTTTAAGCGCCACTGTGCATTAAAACGCTTGAACATGTGCAGTCTACCAAAAATGAGACATTTTCACTCGGATTTGTGAGTTTTAAAAAGAACATAAAAACACAATTATTTAAAACAGAATTTGTGACATCCCGTCTGGACTTCTGTAACTCACTGCTTACTGGCCTACCGGCATGTGCATCCGGCGACTACAGCTGGTGCAAAACTCCGCAGCGAGGCATGTCTGTCGTGAGCGTCGCAGTTGCCAAATCACACCAGTTCTCGCCGACCTGCACTGGCTACCAGTCAAGCAACGGATTGACTTCAAGGTTTCGTCGCTCACTTTTAGGTCACTTTATTCGTCAGCTTCAGCCTATCTATCAGATCTTCTCCCCCACCAGGCCAAGCATCGTACCACCCGCTTTTCGGAATCTAACAGTCTACCAATACCTCGTACAAACCTCAAATCCTTAGAAGATCGTGCGTTTAGTTCGGTGCTAGCACAGCATGGAACTCACCCCGCCCCATCTTGCGTCACAACATCCCCTGTCTTGACCACACTTAAAAAGAACTTAAAAACCCACTTATATAGGACAGCATTTAGTGGCTCCCTGTGATTCTTCCTTTATGTGCTTATGCGTGCTGACATTGTACGTGCTGCCACTAACCACACTTACCTGCTGACTATGAACATATGACCCCTAACCATGATATTCATTCTATGGCTCCAGCCTATCTTTCAGAGATACTACCCCATCAGGCAAAGCATCGTACCACTCGCTTTTCGGAATCCAACAGTCTAGAAATACCTCGTACAAACCTTAAATCCTTTGGAGACCGCGCATTTAGCTCGTATGCTCCCACAGCCTGGAACTCCCTCCCGACCTGCATCAGAACATCCCCTGACCTGACCACATTTAAAAGAAACTTAAAAACATACCTATTTAGGACAGCATTTAGTGGGTCCTTGTGATTTGTCCTCAATGTGCTTATGCGTGCTGACACTGTTCATGCTGCCACTAACCACATTTGCATGCTGACCCAGTGCATGTAACCCCTAACCATGTTATTCATTTTGTTTGTTTTTCAAGCATGATTTTACTTACTATTCTATTGTGTATCACTTTGCAGCAAATGTAAAGCGCCTAGAAAGAGATTAAGTTCTCTGAGGGCGCTTTATCAAGTGCAATATTATTATTATATTATTATATTCATGTTGTTTATCAAGCACGATCCGCTTATCATTCGATCGCGACTCCTTTGGAGCAAATGTAAAGTGCCTGGAAAGAGATTGAGTTCTCTGAGGGCGCTTTATCAAGTGCATTATTATTATTATTACAGCTTACGAAAATTTCAAATGAGTTGCAGAGGAGTCAAATAAGATCGAAAATATGCCCAAAGAAAGCCGCTTAGTCTTGGAGTATACTCTTCGAAACTCTCCAATGTAGCATCGACTTAGTCCTTGTGGCTTTGTGGAGTTACAGACGGCGATGCAATAAATAACACGTCACTTGATCCACTGCACTGAAGCTCTGAGCAGCAAGCTGGCTCAATGTTAGTGTTGCTATGAATCTAACCAAAGCAATAGGTGCCGCATTAGCCGAGCAAAAACATATAATTCAGTCTTGGATAGCGTCCTACGAGCACCTGATCTGTATTCAGACGCTTCGCATAAGCCACGGGGCTCGACGACCCCGACGACCTCGGCCATCAAATACAACCACAGCGACTTTGGTCCGGGCGATATTTTTTTGAGGACATATCCCCTTAATTACAATCCCGGCTTGGACTTGTCCTGATTTGGCTACTTTAAACAAGACTTCTAGATTGCACCTATGTTCACAGCATGTAGCTTGCTGTTATTATTTGTCGTATGTGTGCTAACACATCCCTACACTGAGAATACTACTGCTAAATATATTTTTAGATGTTAACGCTATGCATGTCTCCTCAGACCATATTATGTGTGCAGACATTTTGTATGTTAAAAGTAAGTATATACTCGTCTTAGGTGCGACCACACCGTCTTTACCGAGGTTTTCAAAGATCGCTAAGATTTTGCGTGACAATCTTCTTTTTTAGAAGGAAGCGGCTTGACAATTCTCATGAGTCGAATCCAGTATAATCACCAGCAGCTCATTCAACCACTAATTTTCCTAGCCCTACAAGCGAAGATCTCGCAGTTCCTTTTCCGGAAGTAAACTTTCATGAGCCTGAGACTGACTGAGCTAGACCTGTCTGTTTGTCGTGCTCAACCAAGTTGTGCGGTTGACCATCCAGGCACGAGATCGTCTGCAGTTACATTCGAGAACCATTATGCACATCTTTACGCACATCTTGAAATACAAAATCGTGATCGTCGTTACGAAGCTCTAGTCAACATGGCTAATTTTGCAGAGCTTCAATATGAGCAAATAACTTTTAGCACAGATTAGCATGTATATAGTATTGTTGATCCAAAATGTCATTAAACCACAACTCGCTCACACTTTTTGAATTTGTAGTGGGTCTCTCTGATTCGTCCTTCGTGTGTTCTTACGCGTGCTGACACTGTGCATGCTGCCACTAACCACGCTTGCATGCTAACCCTGTGCATGTGTCCTTTTCAAGTGTATTATTATTATTATTAATTATAAGGATTGTGAAATCCCTTAATGTTTGGTTTATGTCACCCTACAGTTCGTTTGATAAAGTATCTAAAAGCCTCAAGTTTTGGTAGCCTTTCGTTTCTGGTGGCGATTATTGCAGAGCAACACAGGGTGAGCTGGCTACCCACACAACATTAATAGCCACTAAAGCAGCTCCGAAGCAAATATCAAATATTGCTTATCAAGATAAAAAGCACGGTGATCACGTACTCTCACTTTGAACTAATATTCTCAGCGTACATTCTGCTGGCATCTCGGAGACTTACCAATATTTCATGACCACATGCGTAAGGTTATATTTTTCTGATCTTACCCGTGCATTTCAATCGTTAGTTATAGGAGCGAGGCAGAAAATCTGAAAACGGTTCTCCTTGTTAGAATAATAATAGTGATGGGCCCAGCCCATACCAGCACACCATGCCAGACTGCTGTGGCAGTAATATTATATACCTTTCGCTCGTAATGAGTAGGTACTTTCCTCCCCCACCCGTCGTCGATCGTCTTACTCTGAGAAAAGAGAAAAAAAATTAAGCTGCCAAATCCCAAAGGAAAAAAGAGAAATCGTGCTGATGACGGACCAGATCGGCAGTACGTCGTCGGCAGAGAGTTGACTCTCGTGGCGGGCGTGTTGTAGGCCTGCAAGAAAAGAAATGCAATGCATCGGGCACTTGAAAAAACTTCGCCAAAAATCTTCGTAGTGGTAGCACCTTCCAAGGAAATCCAAAAGGTCAGGTCGGGTAGTAATATTTTCGAATACAGATTCCAACTAAATACAGTTTATAATGCACTAGCTTAGCATGTGCTATTCACCCAGAAATCGCGCATTTGTATCCATATATTGCAAATCAAAGCTACGTCTTTATAAGAACGTTAATAAAAAATTAGTTTGATTATCACCACAAAACTAATGCTCTATCCAGGTCTTCTTACAGCTCGATGCGAGAGAGTAGCATTAACGATTACAGCGATACAGGGTCGTTGGTAAATTTCCCTGAGAGAACCTAATCTGTATTCAATTAGTTATTCACTCACTTCAAGAGAATCACTGCCCATGGGTTAGTGGTGGTATTTAACGATATGAAGCATGCCAACATACAAACGTGTACATTTAGACTTGCTAAAGCCAAAATGAGAGAAACTCAGAGCTAACCGTTAGTAATGCCTCTGGTTAGTAGCCGCTAGGAGTCGCACACAAGTACCCACCCAAAGCACACAAGATCTAATGTAAAGACGAATTCACTTCTACGAACGAAAAGCTGGCATAATCAGATGCGGGTTTTAACTTGGACTTTTATACTTTCTATTAAGCATCCATGAAGTGCTTAGAAAGACATTCAGTTCTCTGATGGCGCTATACTTAAGTATTAAACGCTCATCCTGCCGGAGAGGACGGCATGCTACCTGCCCTCGTGCATCATGATTATGTGATAGAAATTTTATATTAATATACTATCGATGGCGCGCGCTGCTAGCACTACATGAAGAATGTCGAGCGCCTTGTTACTGCTAGCTCGCCGTATTGCGAGCGCTTCCGATTGTAGTAGGTAGTGCAGTGCAAGCGTTGTGCCTCTACCCAAAACTAATGATGGGTTGTGCACTGCGGCATTCGTTCCCAAGTATATCGAGTAGTGGTAACGGGTTTTACCTACCAATGTTCACGAAAATCGCGCTTTTCGCATTTTTTGAGCTATGGCCTCAAATGCCCGGGTCAGCTGGCATATTTTACGGATTCGAATGGCGATACGCCTTCCAGTAACCATAATAGGTATCCCACGATTGTGGCTTTAATTTCACGTTATTGGAAATGGTAGTATTAGTTCACCCCCAGAATTTTCGTGCTGTTGTGCATTTTTGCTGTAACGCAGTAGCTTTTAATTACCCAGACCACCGTGAAATGTCGAACTGCGATAAAACTGCAATATCTACAGTAGGCTTACTTCGTGCAAACGGAACGTTTGAAGTTGAAGTCGCGTCACAGGAAAAAGTCTTCTACTTAGCCTCAAAATTGTGTGGCATAGCGCGTGGGTGTTCTCGTACTATAACCTCTGAGAGGGCCCGGACCATGCCAGCCTCCGTACGTAATTGAACTTCGATACAGCGGCCATTTCTGCAATAACCCTTGAATAACTGTGGTTTTATTTTATTTTATAAAACAGGCTGTCTTTTGAGTTTTACCAACCAAATTTCATGATACAATCCATGCCAGTTTGCATTTAATGGCCTCCAATGGCCCGGCCCGCTCTATATTTTTGAACTGAAATACAGCTTCAATTCCGTCAAAAAAATGCGTCATCGAACTGTGGCTTTGATTGCTTATTATAGAAAATAATGTTCCAAATTGAATCACCAAATTCTTAAGTGACTGGGCTGACTCCAGTTATATTGCTATGGCTTCACACTCGCCTAGGCCATTGGAGGCCAGTGCATTAGAACACGCCCGCTAAATTTCATGGAAATTAGATGGGTAAACCAGAAAAAGACTTTTATCTATACGGTGGCTTCAAAACCATAGCTTTACAATACCTATTGTGAACAAGGCAGTAATATCGCCTTAGAATATGTAGGCTGGCTTACTGAGCAGGTCCAGGCCTTAGGAGGCCATAGCATGAGAAAGCCAATGCACTATGCCGTGTTAATTTGGGTTGGGTAACCCGGCAAACGTTTTTTTTTCTGTAAAATTAGTATCAGAACTGCAGCTGCGAAATGCTTCTTGTGGAAACTGCAGCAGTTTCCGAAATGTATGAGGAGGGTGGTTGGCACGGGCCATTAGTAGGCCACAGGGGCGTGTCATAGTGCTCGCGAAATCACGTGGACTTTGGTGGGTTAAACTGTAACAACGTTGAGGCCTGTACCATGAGCAAGCGTGCAAGCGCAAATGCATGCACATTTCGATGTTACACTAGCCGTAACATCGTTCTATGAGATAGAGTGTCATATTTTCAAGCCCTCGCTTCCCAGGCATAGAATCCACTCCGGACTCAACATGACGATATCTCACCAAGCTGGACGACAATTAAGGAAACTACCGCATCTATCCCTCTATCACAGCATTTAGTGGATCCATGCGACACGAGTTTCATGCGCTTATCACGATGGGTGACACTTTCGCATACTGCGCATATCCTCGTTTGCAAGCTGGCCCAGTGCATTTTCTCACGCATAACATGCTATTCTTGCTTATTTATTAGAGGCCATCTGCGAAGACGGGCCTGATCGCGTTTTGCAGCAAATGGAAAGCACCTAAAGATTGAGTTACTCTGAGGCGCTTTATCGGAAGTGTAGTTTGTATTGTTATTCATCTTTTATTTTTATGAAAACCGCACTTCTGCGTATCGACTATTGTGGAAAGACAACAGCTGTACTAACATAGCTGCTGCGGCAGCGGTCATTCAAAAGTCAACAGATGCTAGCGCCGAGCCACCTGAATTTGCGTCAAACATAACATTTGAGTATCTCTCAGGTACCGCTATCGTAGTGAATCGATGGGACCCAAGAAGGTCATCGTCAGCAAATCATGAATCGAAAGCCGATCAATCAGAAAGTTGATTCGCTCCACAAGAAAACTCAGAGTAAATGAGTGTGACGCACAGCTGACTTTTCATCCATCCCAATGCTCTGCTGCGACATTCTTAAGAAATCCTACGCCTAGCAGATGCAAGAATTCTTCCGAGATCAGACAAGCATCAGTAGCTTATGTATTCACAGGGTCCCTGAGATTGGAGTCTGCAAGTTTTAGCTTTTGCATGTGCTATATGCGTGCATGGGCCCGTGCATGTCAAAGCCCTAGCTAACCATATTGTTCTGCATGTTTGAGCATCGCTACCACTAACCCGCTGATCAGTAGCGACCAATGCAGCAAATCTGAGAGCGCCTAGAAGGAGACTGAGGTTTTCTGCGGCTGGCTGCTATATCAAATGAGCTTATAGCCACATTATTATTATTATTGCTACTAGGTCCAAAATCGGAAAAAGAATGCTGATTGAACCGCAATCACTGGCTTTCCAACAATATGACACGATATTTGCGGTAGTCAGGGTTGACTATATTAACGCCTGCAAAGCTGGATGGGCTGTAATCCTTCATACGCAGAGCTGCAATATAATATTTGTTTTCTATTTTGCTAGAATAGTAGATACGATTTTGTGTAGCACGCCAAATAGTAAATTTAGCCATTTCTGTGATATACTTACTAAAAATATCAGTATCACGGGTTCACGTTTGGGTCGTACGAGCATTCGTTTGGTTGCACACGCGCAAAGAGCACCGCCGCAGTACACACGCACACTGCCACTGCGCTCCGGGCTGCCCTGTGGAGTGGGCGTATGTTTTCCAGGCCTAGTGAACAGCCTTCCTTGACATCCCTGAGCGGCCTGGTGAGTCCAGAAATATTTGCACTTGACCGTGACGTCAGCCAATGAAAAGATTGAAGCTGGAAGCATTTCCCGCCTCCTCTCCTCTCTCTCTCTCTCTCTCTCTCTCTCTCTCTCTCTCTCCCTCTCTCTCTCTCTCTCTCTCTCTCTCCTCTCTCTCTCTCTCTCCTCTCTCTCCCTCTAGCCGGCTCAAGCTCACACCAGCCCACTCCGGGGACTCCACGCACCGCTGCCAGCGCCGCCATGTCTCTCTGGTTCTGGTGGCCCCATGACGTGCGACTAGTGAGAGCCAGCTGGCACGCCGAAGGCTGTGTATGCAGGCCCGAGCGCGCCAGCTGGCCACGACTGGTCCGTTTGCTCCGAGGCCGAAAGCCATGACTGCTGCCAGTCCTAAACGCTGTCGAAAGTTAAAGCCGCCATGACGAATCAGTTCGCTTGGCCGCAACGCGCTCAGTGCCATCGATCTTCGGCGCCATCTTCGGCAAGAAGCGTAGAGATGCCACCTTGCCTGTTTGTCTCTTCGACTGCTTTCCGAGGACAAGATTCGTACTGGGGAAAATCGTTAACGGAAACCTGAGTGACGAACAAGCGAAGCTGGCAGCACGATGTTGAAGATAGCAACCGCTGCGTTCATGCCACGGCCTGCCGAGATGCAGCTGCGCCAGCCAGGACATCAGCCTGATTCACTCATTAAGCGTGGCGTAACAAGCGGATTGTACGATATGTAAGCGAGCATCGAAAGGCTACATTTCGAAAGTAGTCTCCAGTCTTATGACAGCCAGCTGGCGGGAACGGCAGAACTCTGGCAGTAAGCCTGACGCTCCTAACCACGGCGCAACGAAATGGCAACAGCCCAAGTGTGCAGTGGCACGGCCTGCTCACACTGCAGCGATTGGTTTGCGGCGACACAAAGCTGGCGGGGACCATCGAAGAGCGGCGCGCGCGGCTCGGTTAGCGGCGGCTGTACTTTAACAACGTGCTACGCATGTCGCCAGCCGGGGACCCTAAAACGAGAACGCCTCCGTCCACGTGCCTGCGTACACCGGCTGGTGGCAGAGCACGCTGAGTCCTGCCGCCTCCCATGACATCAGCTGCTGCGGCGGCGGCACTGAAGCAGCTTGCGTCCTCACCACGGCCTCTCATGCGCATACCTGCACCAGCGGTGCAGCCTACTCTGAGAAACGTCCATGAATGGTGCAGAACACCGGGACGGAAGGCTGAGCACGCTGTTCAATCCGCTGTCAATCTGTCTGGCGCTGCTAGCGCCCGGACCTTTGCAGTCAGCGTCCTCGAAAGTCAGCCAGTTCAGTCAGTAAAGCCCGCGCTCTGGTTTGGACCAGCGAGCTGAGTGAGCGCTCGCGCTCTTCCGCTCGCGCAATCCGAGACAGCGGGCGCAACTTGAGTCGTTACGCAAACGTCTGCGCAGCGCGTCAAACTGATCCCTCTGCTTACCGCGCATCACATCTCCTCTCAGCACTCGCCGATTCTCTCGCACGCCCGCGAGGACGGCGGCTTTTTCAACCTCGAGGGCTTCATGCCGGATTGTCGGACTAATCGATTGACAGGATTAAGCCCACTGCCAGCACGTAGGCGAAACGCGAGGCACCGCTCGTCCGCCAATCGTCCACACGCAGCCTTCGGCCTTGGGCACACGCACCTGAAACCCGGCCGAGCGGCTCCTCCCGGCGAGATCGGCTTCCTACGCATACTGATGCTCGGCGGCTGCGCACGCCGCCACCGCTAGAGGTCTGCGGCTGGGTCAGTGCTCAAATCGTCGATCTGGCGCCTGCGCCCGCAAGCTCTCACCAGTTTAGTCGCTGGAACGATCTGACCAGTGCGAGCCTCAGAGCATTCAGTGTATTGGCTGGGCACCTAAAAGCCTGACCCGAGCTGCCGCGCCAGCCGGCGACCAATTATTCAACCTCTCATCAGGATCTTCGGCCTGTCGAGTCTATGGGAGTCAGAAGCGTGCGCTTGCTGCTTTAACTTCTCACTTACACTGCAGCTAGAGAGAGACCAGAGACAGAGACAGACACCTGAGAGAGACAGAGGAGAGGAGAGAAAGAGAGAGAGAGAGAGAGAGAGAGAGAGAGAGAGACAGAGAGAGAGAGAGAGAGAGAGAGCAGAGACCAGACAGCCAGACAGAGATGAGACAGAGAGGACAGAGAGGGCCAGAGAGGACAGAGACGAGGGCAAGAGCAGGAGGGCAGACGAGGAGGAAGAAAGAGAGGACGTTTGATAGGTACGATGTATGCCCGACTAAAAGGTTTTATCAAGAGCCATGACATTTTGAGTTCTGCTGCTGAGTATCAGTCAAATAACGCCAGGCTAGGTTTCATTCGGTTGGCTGGATCAGGACAGCTGCAATGAGGTCTGTTTCAGCTAGGCCGGGCTCAGGAGACAACAGCTGGCGCCCAGCGGATGTGTGGTGACCGGAGGTAACGAGGCTGCTTGGGTAGGGAGAAAGTTGGCCGAAAGTAAGTGTGGGTTTCAGGAGGCTCCCGGTCTCACCGAGTTTCTGCACCTGGATGGTTGCAGGCGTGCTCCAGCTGATGCGGCACGCACGCAAGGCAACGAGTGCCCAAGGCTCGAGCCGAGCCGGATAGCACGCTCGTTGAGACTTATATTCGCGTTCCCTGTGCAGCTTGTTTCGTGACCTCCGGTGTTTTCCGTCTTTCGGCGGAAGCTCTCGACTGTTGTGGACATCTGCTCCGTCTATCCCAGAATACTCGCTCAGACCGGGCTTATGCGGCGCATGCTTGTATGGTGGGATGGAGGCCGGTGACTGTGACGGAGGCCCTGCGACGGTGTGACGTGGAAGCCGACATGACACCAACACGTTTTTCGCGCTTGCTGCGTCGTCTTGCACCCTATAGTGTACTTTGTTAGGACATTCTTGTAGACTTGTTTGGTTCCCCTATTGTTGATGGCGCAAGCGTTGTTCTGAGAGTTTAACCTGACGACCGCTCATTACTTACCTCTAGCTCAACAGCATGGCGTGGGGGCGTAGCCAGGTTTGGCGGGAACCTAGCTTTTGACCATGGAACTCGACTACAGAAAGTAAGATCTCTCCACCGGGATCTGCAGGGCATGTGGTAAACTTCTCAGCGACTCTTTCGGGCAAGAACGCTCACGTTTGAACTGACTAAGACTGTCAGTGCTTAAGCGAAACGGAAGAGGACTACAAAGCATCCTCGAAATGATTATGCATTGCTATTCGATGGTAAGAGGAACCAACAGGAAACGAAAGTGCTGCTGGAAGCGAAAAAAATCAGATGACCGACGAGAAGAGAGTCAAAGGGCTCTCGAGTAGCGATGTGAAAGACAGAAAGCCAGGAGACAGCAACGGAAGAGCATGGACGATGGCGAAAAGGCAAACAGAAGTGCGAGCATCCAATTTGATGACTCTGAAAGGAACGCACAAGAAGCCAGGGCAGCCATGGAGGGTGAAAGCAACAGAAACGCACTTGGGAGGATTTATTACATTACTTTATGTCACTGAGTCCCTGGCTCCAGGCCTCTACCCCAGGCTATCAGCAGTCTATCCCCACCAAGCCAGGATAACTACGTACCACTTGCTTTTTCTGAGATCAATGCCCACCTACACCTGTACGTATCACGAAATCTACGGAGACAATGCTTTAGTGAGTATGCTCCGGAGCTGAACTTACGCCCTACTGACCGAAAGACATAAGTTGCATTGACGACAATCTAAATTGCCGTTCAACGCTCCCTGCTACTTGCAGCATATTTTTGGGCCCTTGTGATTGTGTGCGCTTATATTGTGCGCATATGCGCACAAAATCTGGCTGATCAAAGCACCTTTTTGACATCTCAAGTCATGACAGAAGAGCCTTTTCAGCTATCCCACCGCTTGCTGCATCGGATAAGGGATCGCCTGCACATGAGAATCCATCTGACCTGCGGGACCAGAGGTCAGTGAAAGCGCTCCACCACACGCGATGTGTGCCCATCCTCTAACTCGTGGCTATCCTTACCATATCAAGGCCCTGTTGTAGCAATGTGTACCTCACCTGCAGTGCAAGGTGAGCACCTTTCTTTTGCACTATGTGCAAAATGTCTACACACACGAGTATGTTCTCTTTTGAAAGCTGATAGCAAACACATATTGCACGAAAATCATGCAGCATGGAAGGAATTCTATCAGTGAAAATCTACCTATGTCATCCCTCAGCCTTTCCAGAGCAACACTGCACATGCAGTGAGTGACATCCGCACATGGATGGCAGCCAGTTTCTAAAAACTAGCAAACGATGATAAAACTAACCCCACTAGATAGGGCCAAAGCCAGTATTAGTGGTCAGAAGTGGAAATAGCTAACGCTCCAGAGTGGCACACCGCGCATATCTCTAGTATTGAATCAGCGAAATCTGAGTGCTCATATTTCCGAAAGCGACCTCTCTCGTTGGGCGACCATATCAGCTCCACAGCCAGTCACCATCTATTCAGCACGGCTGCACTCGCCATTCTCCAAATTCGGGCTTTTGTTTTGGAGATAAAGGATGACAACGGAGCGGCTCTCAGGACGCAGCCGCGATATCGCCTTGCATGGTGGGTCACTGCGCCCAGGCAACCGTATGGCAAGGCGGAGCTCACTTCGTTGGCAGAGATTGGAATAGCCAAAGGACTGACGACCCAGTGAGCTTCAGCCAAGGACTGGCCAAGGGCTAGCTGCAAGACGTAATGGCTGGCCAATGAAGACCCTGGCGGGAATGAAGTGCATTATCGGACTAGGACGCATTGAGGCATACCGTCGACATACACAACCATGGCTACGCCGTCAGGAGAGGGCAGAGAGAGAGAGATTGCTCGTGGCGATCAGCGAGCGCTCTACGGCTGCTGCGGTAGTCGGTGATCGAGATGTAACGCTTCGAGGGCGCGAGACGACGACCTACGGCGACGGACAGCCTAAAGTGCAACTCCAGATGTCGCGAGTTGTGTTCTGCCAGCTACTCCGTTAATGCCGCTCGTATCTGAGGCTGCTGCAGCGACGCTTGCGATGGTCGATTAGATCTCGGACTTCGGGAGTTCGCTGCAGTGACTCCGTCGGTCCGGTACACCGCCGCCGCATCGCGCGCAGGGTGGTTGAGTTTATGCTCGGGCTTCCGGGAGTTCCAGCGCAAGTAGTCAGTGCGACGCGCGTCAGCGCTTTTGCCGCACAAGCGTAACTACGCCAGCGCGTTTGCTATCGGGCTTCGTTGACGTCAAACTGTTGCTGTCAACATTTGCGGCCATGCTCTCTGTTTTCACCTTCACCGCATCGCGGCGCTCCATCGCAGAGTCCACCGGTGAGGGGCGGGGAGACCGACTAGTCATGCCCGGTACAAGGATACGTCCCAGTTGGTCCAGCCACATTCGTGCCGATCCACGTCTCTCGACTTCTGCAGCGCGCTACATCGCCTGCCAGCATGTGATCGAAGGCAGGCAGTTGCAGCTGGTGCAAAACTCAGCGATGAGCATCCCAGTCCGCGGGCGTCAGCGGTTCTTGCGCGCTCCACGTCTCGCCGCCTGCACTGGCTGCCAGTCAAGCAGCGGATTGACTTCAAAGGTTTGTCAGCTCCGCGCGCCGGTCGCTTCAGTCTTTGGCGCATCGCGTGATCTCTCAGATCTACGCACGCAGTAGCCATCGGCATGCACTGCCACGCACTTTCTTCGGAGATAACAGTGGATGACAATACCTTTAGTCTCAGATCTTCAAGCTTTGAAGACACATGCGAACTTGGTTCCATGAGGCTCCCACAGCTTAGAGACTTCCTCCCGACCTCGCGTCAGGAGCATCCCTGACTGACCACATTTAAAAAGAACTTAAAAACACACCTATTTAGGATAGCATTTGGTGAGTCGGGATCCATAGTTCATGCTTGATGTGCTTATGCTTGGCACTGGCCTCTTATGCATGCTGCCACTAACCATTTACATGCATTTACCATGTACACTGTCACCCTAACCATGTCTATTCATTTTTGTTTGTATCAAGCATGATATCAGCTCACCCATTCAATTGCATTTCCCTTTGTAGCAAACTACAGCGTCCATGGAGAGATTGAGTTCTCCGAGAATTATCAAGTTACTATTATTATTATACATACAAAGTTAACTTCATGCACCAGCACCTAATTTTCCAGAAAATGCTGTATCCTGCCGAGCAGCTTAATCAGTTTCAAACTTACCATCAAGACTTTTCTTGGATCTACGCTACTCTCCATAGTGTTGCCTCCGTAGTTTCCTATTACAGTCACGGTGCTATGGGTTCAAGCTATACTTTCTATGCTAAAGTAGCTTAGCACAAGCAAGCTATCTTGGCAAACTGGCATCAGCGTGGCATTGCGTTACAGCCAAAACCAACTGATTTTCAAGATATTTCATTTGGCAGCAAAGCTAACAGTGCGCAGAAGGCTTTTTCGTATGAGGTGACGTAGGGACTATGATAACGACATGATGCTGAAAATACCTAAATTGGAATACGTCATCTGGTGCTTAATGGTTGATAGCCACGATCTCAAGCAGCTACGATCATGGAACATAAGCCATTGCCACCATTTTGTCTCCTTTACGTTGGGACCAGTAGCATTGCGGTAGCTGCCTTGAGTAGCCTGAGTTTCTTTCCAGGATATGGAACCCATTACACCTCACATATCACAGAATATCTGAAGAAGCTTGCGTACTTTGTGCAAGGTGGATTTCAATTAAAGCTTTGCCCACCAAATCAGCAACACCAGATGTCTCAAGACCTAATCTGATTTCCACAGTGGCCCTCTGACCTGCTGAGACCGCTCTGCCAAGGTTGTCATTCTATTTGTCCATGCGGTCTGACCAAGTTTGGTGTGCGGAGTTGCAATTAGTGATCATGATCCGTTTGAGACTATACGATCGTGCAAGTTTTTCGCATGGGCCATCGTTTGAAGATCAGGTCGCAAATCCATGTCGACATTCGAAGATGTAATGCTCACCAGCTGCTTAGTGATACACCGGCGTCCTTCTGGCTCGCTTCAAGCTTTTGTTTATAGGAGAGCTCACGTTCCCTAGTTAATGTCAGTGGTGACGGTGAATGGTACTGATTGAAAGATACTGCATATTCGTTGACAACCCTAGTGAATAGCCAGGATCCTCGTTTTGCACTCGTTCCTTGACTTTCAGAAAGAAATTATATTTGGTACGTTAAACTGCCAACCACGTCCAGTCGCCATGTTCAAGATCTCGTGATCATTAGGGATGTCCTTCCCACTGACCTTGCTGATGGTGCTCCACTGTCCCTCTCAAGATCGTTGCTCATAAGTCTCGTTTACTGTTTCCACCTTTATTCTGTGCACGTACAGGGTAATGCTGAGCTTTCGTCAAGCAACGTAACTACTAAGCATTGAAGCACTTGGGCAGCTAAATCTGTACTTGTGATGCAGGTCTTGCCAGTCTGCACTTCAGACCCGGCAGCAAGCAGCTTCTCGACCACCCTCACTGATGCTATGAACACATTATAACACTCAGAGTACTCTGACACGACATGCTCGTTCCATTCTATCCGTGTCATAGCTGGAGATTCCTTTCAATTTAGCTCTTAAAAGAGTCGCGCCCGAGTGTCGCGTGGGAGTTTGAACGCCGCTTCAAGGAAATCGAGATTCTGAAGCTGGAGTCTGGTCGATTTCAAAGGGCTTCCTTCGGGTTTACACCGGAGGCTTAAAGCGAGGGCTTCTTTTTACGCAAGCTGAGCTCACCACCTGTTTCTGGAACTCATGCCAGTTGAGCCCTGAGACAGATTTATAAGACAGTAAACCTTTACAAGCGCCCAATGCTGAGTGGTCTGCACTCATCCAGATGTGACAAGGGCTCCCAGCCGAAAACGTTTCAGCCTTCTTCCTGATTATGCGGTGAATTCGGTGCCTCAGCTTAAAGCTCGACTAAAGTAATTTGTGAGATCACGACGCAGTGACCTTCCTTAAGGAGGTTTGTCCAGGGTTTCTGCGTGCAAGTACGTGTGGCAGCCTTAAATAAGGTCTAGCAGAAGGAGCTCGTCTCATGGGACCACTATACCATCATCTCGGTCTGCACTGCAGAGGCCAAGCAGCCTGCCATACAGATTTATTATTAGCCTTTTGGGAAAGAGGTTGTCTCCAAAATCCATTCAAGTCAGCGTCAGTTAGACCCATGCTTGAAAAGAAGCCTCGGTCTGGAGCACAGAAAGGTCCTTACGAAAGCTATTTGCGGTTTCCGCACTTCTTCATTCATGTCCAAAAGAGATCTTGAAAAATTATGTTGCTAAGCAGCTGGTTGAACATATTAAAAATTAAAACGTCAAACCATTTCAATCCAGGTTCAAGGCGCACTCCACAAACTATACTGTATTCAATGAGACATTCTACAATAACAATATTGACAGAATGTCACATCCTACCTCTCTAGATCGGTCTGCCTTCATTCGCATCGATCACGTGCTTGAACGATTGAGA
>WPIO01000033.1:3037500-3262500 GCA_009760855.2 Cristatella mucedo | reverse complement strand
TTTCTTAGATTAGATCGTGCAATTTTAACGAGAATTGGCAGAGCCGGTCTTGACGAAAAAATAAGTAATCATGTAAATTTTCAATGCCCTTCTGAGACTGAATGGTCTCGTTGTCATAGCGTCTTACTATGCCAGCTGTCTCAAGTCTTTCCACCAAAGAGTGACACAGCATTGACTTGCTCTTTATATAGATCACAAACAAAGTGTAGTCTCTCCATCTGCAAGATTGGACACAATAGCAGCAAGAAAAACACTTTTAGGCTTTCCCGTAACTATGCCAAGAGCCGATAACCTTTTAGACAGGCCTGAATTGATTTCGTTCCTCGGTTTTTTTAATATGGTGTCCAGGTTATAGTGAAGGTCGAATCCTCATCAGCTTTTGCGTACTGTTTCTGACTTAAACCGTGCCGATCCTGGGCGATTTAATGCGAGACAGCCTCGTTCTAAAAGCTTTTTGTAAGGTCATTTTAAGAGCTTTGATTATAAGAACAGTAAAATGCTATTCTTGCTCAGACTTCATTTCTATTTAGATAATTGGAAGAATTATAAGCACATGATGCACTTCACATTGTCAATTGTATTGTCCGAGTTCCGAAATTTTTAAGCTTTACCTCAGTAATGTTTGCATAAGGCATCGCTTTCATTTTCTGCTCATGGAGATAGCTTTCGACGACCATAAATATTACATGATCTACCACATGATGGGTTGAAACTAATGCCTAACAGCCTCTACAATTTCTTTTTCTTATTTTTTAATTTAGCTCATCACATCAATCTAGTCGTTTCGAATCATACTCAGAAAATTATCTGGCCAACTGTGCTTTTTTCAATATTTATGTTCGCAGAGTTATAATCAATTTTTTAGCTCCCTTGAATTTATTAGAAGAGCTTTGCAAGAATGAAGATGGCGTGTGATCTGAGACACTGCTTAAAAAAGGCCGGTCTTTGCCCAGGCTGAATTGCCTTATATCTTTCATGGACTATGGATCTAAAGTAGTTTGACCATGTTGACTAGCAACCGGATTATTCACTGCTGCGGAAAAGCTCACCGCTGCAATCCCCGAAGGTAGTTCTGCAAGCCTGTTTGTTTGCGATGGTCTACGAATAATTCGGTAAATAATTATCGTTTGATTTCTTTTCGGCTGCGTGCAATGACGGTTTCGCAGCAGCAGTAATGATAAGGAATAATGAGCCTGCCCTCTTGTTAGAAAAACATCTTGAGCTTGAAGCAATTGCACATTATCATTTAAATTAATCAAGGAAGCTGCATTAACCAATGGAGCGCTTACTACTGAGTTAATTGATGCTAGTATGCCAGTAGCTATTCCCTCTGGCGATTTATGTGCGACTATTCCCTTAGGCGAGTTATTCACAATAGAACATTTTAACTAAATTCTCATCGCTCTTACCGTTTCCGCAGGCAGGTTAAAATAAAACTAAGCTTTTGGGATAACCTGACAAGGTTCTTTTACACCTCGACATGTTAGGGAAAATTGGACCAACCAGGTTTACTTGTCCGATTGTAAACTATTACTATTGGACCAACAATCCACGATCTCAATACTACAAAATCACTAGTGAGTTTATTTGTCTATATGTTAGGCACAGACACACTTAAATGAAATAATACAGTCTGAAGCGGCAGCGTGCTGGTCCAGGAGACCTGCCATAACTAAACACTGTCTGCGAACAATTGTTCAGCTTTTGAAGTGGTTTCGAATAACATTCAGTCAGATATTTTCAAACTCTTCTGTTCTTTCCCTGACGAAGTGAGTCAAAAGGGTAATCCCGAGAAATCTTAAAAGGGGGTCAAAGAGAGGCTACAGCCACTGGCTAAACCAATGGGTAGATGGCAGTTACCGCCACCTAGTCTAGTCGAGCCACCGGATGCAACCTGAAACCAACATACCTCCTCACTAGCAACTCGGGGTACAGTGTAGGAACGGCCAAGTTCTGTGGGTAGCTCTGGTCTGAAGGTGGAGACGTCTTGGGGAGCAAGTAGCAGCTGTCATGCAACGACAGCAGCAGCTGCCACAACCAGCTTTATTCCTGGTCGTACAAACACCAAGCCCGTTATTCACCCTGTTCACCCTTCCCTTTTTCCTTTTTCTCCGCTTAAATACCTAGCGGCAACCCCCAGCGCCCAGACCCTCGACGATGAGCAAGGCCGGGCTTATTACTGCATTATGACGGACGAGACATAAGATGCGAGTAAGATAGAGTTGGCTACTGTTGTGAACAGTTTCGTTCAGGTCAAGACAAGAGTGTGTGCTGCACGAGGGATTCGTCGAATTTAAGCAGGTGAGCAAAATCTGCGCTGTCTTCTACTCTGTGCACTGCCATTGCTGAAATTCAGACGAATATATATAATTCATTTATATAGCGCCCCAAGAGAACTTAATCTCTATTCAGGCGCTTCACATATGCCTCGGGGCTTGAGCCCACGACCTTAGTCAGACCTTGGTCGGGGCGAGCACCTTAACCGCTAGACCAAACCAGCTCGGCATAGAATAACCGTCATACTATTGCCAATTGTCGTGGACGTGGTTATGATGGTGGGGTCAACATGAGTCAGAGGCACAGCGAGATTTTTTGGCACCCGGGAACAAAGCTATAGATGGCACCCCTCCCCATGCCAAAAATTGCAGAAAAATAGCGTCACCACAGAAGAAATACAAAAAGCACACGGTAGCAAGCATATAGAGTCAAGAAAGTTTCATTAACTTCAGTAAAGGTACAAGATAGCTATCTCAGCTTTAACTTCGAGGAACTTTTCTGGCCTTAAGCGTGGCAAACTAATATATTACAGTATAAAAGACAATATTTTTTAGGGTTTCACTCTCTATGTTTAACAAGGTGAAATTGGAGAGTCGATCTTACCCCATTAATGCTCTCAGATAATACGATTATCTTCAGCTTGCCAGGGGAATATTCACAACTAACAACTGATATAGCTATAGTAAGAAGAACTTGCAAGGCGACCCTCCAATTAGGAAGCACATCTTCTCCATGACTGACATAGAAAGACATTAGTTCCGGTGGTTCCTTTAGTGCCAAGCGGTAACGCGTGGCAAGAAGCAATTTTCAGTCACATATTCTTTGACAGCTCTATTTTATCAGCGTCTAAACAATAGAAGCCTCAAAGTTATAAACATTGGTGGAGAGGTGCTTTCTGGTCAAGTGTCTTCAAAATCTGCTCAAATTCGAACAAGAAACCAAATTTGAAATTAAGATCAGTGAGCCATGAAAAACTAGTTGTATTTTCTGGTCTTAAAAAATCTACAATGTCCTTTACGATTCTTGAAGTCTCATTCTCTGCAATGAGACAAGAAGCTATCCAGGAATTTGTGTCCTTCGGCGGATTTTTTGTTCAACTGCAACTCCCCACAATTCACATATCCTTTTAGCATATGGTAGTGACTCTTGGAACAGTTCCTCTCAAAGTCTCGACAACTCAATCTCAAGAGAGTGAAGGTCACAAGAGGCGTCTTTTAAATTTATCTTTGGGTCATGGAGTCTTTTTGAACGCGGTCAATCTTCCTTAAGATGCTTTACAAAACTGGCAACAGAGCCAAACAATTTATATTAATAATAAAAACAATACACGCGATAAAGCGCCGTCAGAGAACTCAATCTTTTTCTAGGCGCATTAAATTGTCTGCAAAGAAAACACGATTGAATGTTGAGTGGTAGCACGCTCGATAAACAGCAAGAATAACACGGTTACGGATGACATGCACCGGGTCAGCATGCAAGTATGGTTACTGGCAGCATACACGGTGTCAGCACGCATTAGCACATAAAGGAAGAATCCCAGTGACCCACTAAATGCTGTCAGAAATAGGTGCGTTTTTGATTTCTTTTTAATGTGGTCAAGTCACGAGATGTCGTGACGTAAGTCGGGAGTGAGTTCCGGGCTTAGGGAGCATTAAACTAAAGGCACGGTCTCTGTAGGATTTGAGATTTGTATGAGGTATGGGTAAATTGTTTAATTCCGAAAAGCGAATTGTACGATGCTTAGCCTGTTGGTGAACTAGATCTGATAGGTAATCTGGAAACAAAGAATGAAGGGACCTAAAAGTGAGTTACAAAACATTGAAGTCCATGCGGTACTTTACTGGGAGCCGGTGCAAGTCGGACAGAACAGGTGTGATGTGGCAACTGCGACGCTCACGACAGACAAGCCTAGCTGCGAAGTATTGCATCAGCTGTAAGCGACTGATTGCACATGCCGGTAGACCAGAAAGCAGTGAGTTACAAAAGTCAAGACTGGATGTCACAAATGCATCGACCAATTTAGATAAAAATTTAATCATAATAATTCACTTGATAAAGCGCCCTCAGAGAACTTAATCTCTTTCTAGGCGCTTTACATTTGCTGTAAAGTGAAATGCAATTGAATGGTAAGTAAAATCATGCTTGAAAAACAAACGAAATGAATAATATGGTTAGGGGTGACATGCACAGGGTCAGCATGCAAATGTGGTTAGTGGCAGCATGCACAGTGTCAGCACGCATAAGCACATCAAGGACGAATCAGAGGGACCCACTAAATGCTGTCCTAAATAGGTGTGTTTTTAGGTTCCTTTTAAATGTGGTCAGGTCAGGGGATGTTTTGACGCAGGTCGGGAGGGAGTTCCAGGCTTTGGGAGCATATGAACTAAATGCACGGTCTCCAAAGGATTTAAGGTTTGTATGAGGTATTTGTAGACTGTTGGATTCCGAAAAGCGGGTGGTACGATGCTTGGCCTGATGGGGTAGTATATCTGAGAGATAGGTTGGAGCCATAGAATGAAGGGACCTAAAAGTGAGCGACAAAACCTTGAAGTCAATCCGTTGCTTGACTGGTAGCCAGTGCAGGTCGGCGAGAAGCGGAGTAATGTGGCAACTGCGACGTTCACGACAGACAAGCCTAGCTGCGGAGTTTTGCACCAGCTGCAATCGCCTGATCGCACATGCTGGTAGGCAAGTAAGCAGTGAGTTGCAGAAGTCGAGACGGGATGTCACGAATGCATGGACCAACTTGGATGCGATATCCCTGTCTAAAAAAGCCCGAAGTTTAGCTATGTTGTATAGCTGAAAGTAGAGAGAGATTATTCTGGAGCTGACTGGTCGTCTTACAAAAGGACACTTTGGAACATGATACCTAGATTTTGTACATATTTAACAAGATATACGCTGGCAGAGCCGATTTTGAGCGTTAGCCTTTCCAGTTTCTGAATCACACTTGGTTTGCCCATAACTATTAAGTTGGTTTTTATCATTGTTCAATTTAAAAAAATTCTTAAAGTTTAAAATACGATGTAGGAGACTGCCGGCTTCACTTCCTGTTTCAAGTGTTCCACTTGTGTCCCCAGAAAGTTGCTCCAAAAGACCTACAACGAACGCTGTTCAGTCCACCATTGATAGCTTTCACAGCCTCTACTCTCTTGCCCTCCACATGGTTGCAGAGTCACGTTTGACAATATTGTAATGCAATGTAATGTATCTCCGTCTGTAACTCCACGACGGCGCAACGACTATGTGGATTTTACGCAGGAGAGTTTTGTGTAGAGCACTCTCAGCCTAAGCGGCTTGTGGTACGCATTCGGTAGCCAACTGACTTCAGCTCATGCAACAAAGAGAAACAAGGGAAGAATGGCAGAGTCAGGAGAGCAGTTGAAGTAGTGTGTAGCATGGAAGTAGCAGCTCATGACCGCTGGAAAGGATGGGCAATTGCCAGCAGCAGGAGACAGTTGTCGTGCCGTAAGAATCGTGAAAGCGAGTTCCAACAGTCTAGGACCTGCAGAGCTAATGCTTCTATTGCCAACGGCCTTTAAGCGAAAGAATGGAAAAGCTAATTTATTGTCTATATAGGACCTGATGGCACGAGGAGGCTGAAACTAAAGCAGCAGTTCAGCTAGGTATGGAGGAACCAAGCTGTGGTGGGCTTTCTGCAACAGCTTAAGAACTTCGCTCTGTATTCGTTGATTAGCCGGCAGCCATCCTAGCTCTTTTAGCAACGGAGACACATGGTCAAACGCCTGGGACTTGAAAACCAGTCTTGCAGCCATATTTATAGCCATTTGCAATGGCCTAGTTGCTTTTTTTGGTAGCCCAACAAAAAGGGAATTAGAATAATCAAGCCGAGAAAGAAATAAGGAGCTAGTTCAATATTTTACAAGCCACCGTGGAAGATAACTCCTTATCTCAGATAATCATCGGACGTGATGGTTAGCTGTAGAAGCAGTCTTCTGAATGAAGCTTTTAAAATTTAGGCAGCTATACCTATACCTTGATTTAGAGCACGTGGTGATGGTCGCACAACAGCATCACCTATTAGAAGAGGAAAGCCTTCCAATCCAGCCACACGCTTAGGGGTTCCTAGGAGCAGCAGCTTAGTTTTATCGTCATTTAGTTTCAAGAAATCTCTTACATCGAGGATCAAGTGTCGGCAAGGCATTCAGCTTATCAGCTTCTGCCGCAGATTCAGAGATTTGAATGACAAATACTGCTGAGTGTCTTCAGCATAAAAGTGATATCTTATTCCATGGGCCTTAATCACTTTTCTCAGACGTTTAGTATAAGTGGAGAACAGCAAGGGACCGAGGACGGACATTTGACGGACTCCACCGGTAAATCGTCTCGTGGGTAAAACCTAAGCCCCGCGCGACACGGATTCAACACGATCCGACAAGTAAAATTTAAACTGCTCCAGTGCCCCGTCTGCCAGATCGATCGTTGTTCCCAATCATTCAAGTATAGAATCGTGATTAATGGTATCAAAGGCAGATGATAGATTTATCAGAGCTAGGGCAGTTATATTCCCGTGGTCGTTGCTGTATTGAATGCCATTGTTAACTCGGAGGAGAGCAGTTTTAGTGGAATGCTGCCTCTTGAACCCCGATTGAAATGTTTCTGACATTCCATTCTTTTTGTAGTTTGACATTCTCTAAGCGGCAGCTACGCGATACCACACAGAACACTGAAGCGGGCTCAAAGACGTTTATTCACACAAACGTTGCAGCGGGCCAGAACGCGACTGCCCGCCCGGTGTCCTCGAACTGACTCCCTGGGCCTTTGCCGCCCGTTACTTATATACCACTGCCATAAATCGCAATAGCCCATAATCCAACAACAGGGTCATAATCTCAAAATAACCACACTTTTCAATGTGTGCTACCCGCTGCTTAGCGATAATTTTTTCAAGAATTTTTGACAAAAAAGGAAGGAGGGAAAAACTAGACGATAATTTGCAAGGACCTCTCTATGTAATCCAGGCTTTTTAAGTTTCGGTCTAACGATTGCCAATTTGAAGGACTCAGGTATGATACCTTTTTCCAGAGAATCATTAAAAATCTCGGTTATCACTGGGCTAAGTTGGACAGTGATGACTTTGACTTTCTTCTGTTTTTCCCACCTCAGAGTTGATCTTGAAAAGAAAAAGTAGGGGCTCTCTATTGTTCCAAAAAGGTAATGACAACGGAATCTTGACTTTGAGTATGAACTCCTGCCAGGTTGAAGCTGTTGTCATCACAGTTTACAAAAATTGCCTTCTCATTTCTGGACAGTATACTCTTTGGACACCTGACAAGTGGCCAGAAATGACTGCTGCTTTTTCGTAGCACAGCCAGTTAAGTAAATCTAGCCTGTGTGATCTAATTGTGTGTCGGTGCTCAGCCACGGCAGGCTGGCTCGCCCTTGACGCAGCGTAGCAGGCCGGGCTAGCCCTTGGCGCAACGAAGCCCGCCTGTGGCAGGCAGGATGGAGTGAGTGATAGGTTGGGCAGTTGGAACGCCGACGGAGGGATGAACGGCCGTGTGCTGGATTCGCTGCGAGCAGCAGCCGAATACACGGTGGTTAAAGCCCCCTCCATGTTTCCGTGTCGTCACGTGTGTGCCGCCAGAGCATTAAGCTACAGGTTGGTCTGAATCTGTAAATTAGCTCAAACAGCAATAGTCAAGTCCATTAAAACAAAGACTTGCTTGAAATCAAGATTGGTGTTCTTGCATAAATATCCTTTTTTCAAATATGCACCATCCATTTTGCTTTTAACGGCCTCTTGGCCTTGGCGCCCGGGGACATCTGTCCCCCTAACCAACCCTTTGCTTCGCCTTTAATATGAGTAGATAGAATTGTGGTCTTCAAGCTTTGCTCAAGCAACTGAACGGGTTGGCATACTAAGGGCATTGTAAGCAGACGAGCACCTCCACCTAGCTTGGTTTGGCCGGCTCTCTGGGCGCCGCCAACATTGCCATCTTTTTCGAATTGGTCAGTGACGTTATCAATCATCGACGAATTCTTGCAAGCGAAACGACGAATTGTTTAGTACACAAAGTAAGATCATACGTGACCTTATCAACGAGCTACAGGTTGTGACAGGCTGCGACCTGAACCAGGAGACTGCACTGGCGAGCCCAAGGTATGCTCAGCGGTCATCATTTTTCCGTGCTACATCGCTTAACAGAAAATATTATACACTACATGTCTCTCCCCTCCCATCAAAATTATTCATTGAGGTCTCTAATATCTACCTAAAAATGTAAAGAAATTACATTTCCACTTAATCATAGCGTTGGTACTTACTACCACAAAAAACAACAGGTTTTAGTGAGAGCAGTGAACCGTAAGCAAGTGATGTTTGCTTATGCCTGGCAAACCGGCCTACCGCTACCGCTGCCCCATCCCGTGTCCACCTATTTTCTAATTAGATTATGCAAGTTATTCTGCTCCACCTTCTTCCTCCTCCTCCTCATTTGTACCATCAGATAACTGTCATTTTAAACAAGGAATGTTATTAACAATTTAAAGCTTCCAATCGTAGTTTGGGTAGATCTTTTTTAAGAGATTTTGGAGCTGTAATATGGATCTTAATATGTTTACGAAATTCCACATAATTTAATATTCGTATTAATTATGAACTACATAAAGGAAATAATAATGAACTGCATATACAGTGTATTTGAATATTTGGGGCGCTCTCTTCCCACGGGGTAGCACCGGCTAGCGGATCAACAGCGGCTTCCGGTCACGGGGCGCGCATACAAAGCTATATAAATATAAAATACAATTCATTTGTATAGCGCCCCAAGAGAAATAAATCTCTATTCCTCCTAGTCAGGGCGAGCACCTTAACCGCTGGACTAATCCAGCTCGGCATAGGGCGATGGTACTTCTAGCTGGAAATTTAGCAAGCAATAAGATCAGGGATTGTGGTTTTATTTAATTGATGACACTGCCCCTGATTGCTGTACGAGTGGGCTGTGACACTCGATGTGGTAAGCAGTCGGGCCGGGCTATTAGTGGTTGTTTTGCCAAGGGAGTCGGGGGACTCCGGTGGGCGAGAGGGGCAAAGAGAATCGTGCTTCGCCCTGCTCCGTGAGTAAGGAGAATAAACTGGCGGTGTTGCTCGTCGGCTGGTGTTCTGTGCCGTTCGCGACGATAATTCAGTCTACAGGGATTTTGAACATAACTGTTACCTGAACACTTATAATATGTACTCGCATAACCAGCGAAAAAATTCTTAGCGTTATGCTACTATTCAAAGGTATTTTGTAATAAGAGTTTTGAGAAGCTGATGTGTCATAGAGCGATTCATCTTACGTAAATGCACGGTACAAGTCACCCCTTATTTGCATTTCTTTAATTCTAATGTCAATTTATATTTGGTGAGTGTTTTTCAAAATTATTTCATTTCGACTACATTTGTATTTTATTAAGTTGCTTTCATTGTTTCCCTGATCCAGTCAAGAATTTCATCATGCCGAGTCCCGCTGATACGAAAGCGCTTAAATCGCTCTTAAAAATCGCATAAACTTAAATTACCCTTGATGGTTCGGTATGCAAGCTGTCATTCTTAACGCTCGATACATCACGAACAGTAATAGAGTTTATCTATTGCAAAGAGCGAAAATAACCCTATCAATCATGCCATGAAATTCGAGCATAACGTCTTATCAGCCTTGTTTTCGCATCGGAAGTCGCTCCACAACAGCTTGCGGGTGTGGTTACCGCATTGCGCACCAAGACAGTAGGGTGGCATCCATCCTTCAACGCCTACTGATTGTTTCTATCGTCTGCTTAACAACGTTGACAAGTTACCTTCCCATTGCTACTATTCAAAAAGGCTGATCGCTTCATTTACACCCAAATAAAATGAAGAAGAACCAACGTTTTATTAGAGCGACTTGGCTCCCGGTGAGCAGAGGGCAGAGCATCGTGTGAGGACGAGCACCGTGTAGAACGCGTTTTATGCTTTGCGATTGTTTGCCTTACCGTGATACCCCACTTTTCCGTCATGTTTTTTAAAAGTCCCATAAGTGAGGAGCTGAGTTTCTCGCGCTCAGTTAATAACTCCTGCAAAGTGTGCATGCCAAGTATCGTGCGTAAAGTCGTCTGCGCCAGCAGATGCGTCGAGGCGTGAGCGTCAGCGACGGCCGTGATGCAGCGTGTAGGGTCACTGATTCGGAAATACACAACTGCATCCACCATAACCGTGACGCCGTCCTTCGTTAGTATCTTAATATAAAACAGAACGACTGCCAGAGTCGCTTCGGCCTATGACCATTCCAAGGCCGGTCTCATGCTGAGCATCGCAAATACAAAATCTTCAATGAAATGCAAAGATATTATCGCCAGCGCTTTCTTGGAGAAGCATTGAAATAAGGCTCAACATTCTCGCCTCCTGACATAGAGCGCTCTAACATGCGTTCATGTTCGTTGCAGAATTCTTCCGAAAACCGAAGTTCTTGCGAACATCGTATACGGAAGCGATACAGCTAAGACCTGTTTAAAGTTATTCTGATTGTTATTTGACCGTAGCGCTTAAGAAATTACGTGCTTATGGATATCTAAACGCTTATCTCTTCGGGCAGCTGGGTCTCCCACGCCGGCGGCTGCCTTAGCTACGCCGGCAGCTAGTAACCTGCATGTTGGTTATGATCGTCAGCATCTGTTATCGATTCGTCATCGTAGATCAAATGCATTCCTAGATATTGATGTTTTTGCTAAGATTCATGAACTATGCATTAACAAAAGAAAAGCACCCTGTAGCGGCCGCAGTGGCCGGAACCACCAGGTCAGACGCCGCTCGTTGGGCGGGAACTGCGAGCCGAGTACCCGCTCGTTTGGTATTCCTAGCATTGTCTCGAACCGCTCAGCACGCTCCCCCACATGCGTCACTGTAAACCTCTCTAACTTAGTGGTCATCAGGCCTGTTGTAACTCTATCGGCCAGACTTAACGCTTGCCTTTGGAATCCTCGCTCAATGTGCAATAAACCTCTGGTAATAAGCGACCTTATTTCTGAAAATGGTATCGACCTGCTCGCCCTAACTGAAACTTGGCTGAAATCGATAAACTGCCCGACAATTAAAGACGCTACCATGTATGGTTTCTCGTTCTTTCACACCCCTAGATCAATCAAAACTGGAAGTGGAGTTGCTATTATCGGGCGCTCGAAATTCAACTTCAAGCCATTTGCAGTACCCTCGAAGCAGTCTTTTGAATCAATTGGCTTGGTCTCATCCGAAAACAAGCTACCGATAGTGGCAGTAGTCTATAGCCCACCAGGTACCAAATCCTCCTTTATCTCAGATTTCTCCGATCTCATTTCGATCCTGTGTGCAAGAAATCGATCCTTCCTCGTTATGGGTGATTTCAACGTTCACTTTGATAACTTATCTGACGCTTTCAGCACCGCATTTCGTGCATTGACTGACTCATTGTCACTTGTGGCTCATGGGCATGGCCCTACTCACATCAAGGGTCACACACTCGACCAGATTTTCTCATGCAACTGCACTTTGTCATCACCAATAATTATTTGTCATTACCAATAATTACCGAATCCTGCTTATCTGACCACATGCAGATCTTATTCATCCACATTGTGTGCCCACCTCTAAAATAACCTGTGAATCGTGAAACCTCAAGACCCTTGACATCGATGCTGTCCGTGCAAGAACATCTGCTTCACCTCTGCTGCTCAGTCCTCCCTCCTATCTGTCATCATTGGAAGAAAGCTACAGCACGACACAAGCTGACACGCTCGACGAGTTTGCACCTCTGACAAAGCGCACTGTGCGCCCTCGCCACGACGGCCTATGGTTTATCACAGACATTAAACTAGCCAGGTCTACTAAGCGAAAGCTTGAAAAAGCAAACAAAAGATCCGGACTGACTGTCCATCGACAGGCATATGAAGACTACTGTAGGTCTTACCAATCGATCCTAGCAAACGGCAAGTCTAGCTTCTATAGAAACATTGTTGAATCACAGATGCACAATCCAAAAATGCTGAAGTCGACGATCAACCATCTCCTCAACCGCTCCCAGATTAGCTCCTTACCTGGTAATCCTTGTAATGATCTAGCCGATCACTTCTCTCGATTATTTGTGCAGAAGACAAGATCAGGGAATCCATCCCTGCGATGACAACATCCCCACTAGAATGCTGTTCCCCGATTCCTGGCTACAGCTCAATGTCTACATTTAAGCAGGTCACTAGTGATCTAGTCCTGAAATTCGTATCTCAATCAAAGAAGACAACAAGTCCTCAGGACCCTATTCCTACTGTCCTGCTCCTACGTTGCATTGATCTGCTGCTGCCATGCATAACTAACAACAATAATATGTCATTAGCCTCAGGTCATGTCCCAGCACCTTTCAAAAAAGCTGTAGTCAGGCCACTTCTTTAGAAAGCGACACTAGACCAAGAGAAAATAAGCAAATACCGCCCAGTCTCCCTTCTACCATTCCTATCAAAGACACTGGAATGGGTCGTGGCAGACCAGCTGAACTCATATATCGAAACCTCACACCTTGCTCGTAAGTTCCAGTCTGGCTTTAGAGCTTATCACTCCACAGAGTCAGCATTGCTTCGGGTGTACAATGACCTACTTAGGAATGCAGACATGGGTAGAGTGTCTCTGCTTGATTTGCTCGATCTTTCGGCAGCTTTTGATGCCATCGATCACAAAGTTCTCCTAGAGCGCCTCTCATCTCGCCCGGGTATCACTGGCACTGCTCTGCAGTGGTTCAGGTCCTATGTCAGTGGGAGACTCTAGAGTATTGACGTGAATGGACAAAGATCATCTGAAGTACCTCTGAAATATGGAGTACCTCAGGGCTCCGTGCTGGATCCGGTTCTTTTCACGGTTTATACTCTCGCTCTTGCTGATGTGATTGCCAAGCACAATCTAGGCTTTCACTTCTATGCGGATGACACTCAGTTGTACCTTTGCTTTGATCCCTCCCAGCCTTCGAGCACCTCAAATTCTCTCAACTCACTGGCTGCATGCATTGATGACATCTGCACATGGATGGCAGCACATTTTCTAAAACTAAATGACGATAAAATGAACTTACTAGTTATGGGCAAACCCAGTGTGATTCACAAATTGGAAAAGCTGACGCTCAAAATTGGCTCTGCCAGCATATCTCCAGTTGAATCAGCTTGATATCTAGGTGTCATATTCCAAAGCGACCTCTCGTTAGACGACCATATCAGCTCCACAGTCAAATCTGCCAATTTTCAGCTTCATAACATCGCTAAAATTCGGGCTTGTTTAGATAAGGATATCACGTCCAAGTTGGTCCATGCATTCGTGACATCCCGTCTCGACTTCTGCAACTCACTGCTTACTGGCCTACCAGCATGTGCGATCAGGCGATTGCAGCTGGTGCAAAACTCAGAGGAGCCTTAACGGCTATCATCTTCAATCTCGCAGCGGGCGATAAAATAAAATTGCCCACTGCAGAAATCCAACCCACGACCTGGTTCGTGAAGAGCGAGCACCTTACCTGTCGGGCTACGACCCAGTACAATGACAGCCTCTACAATCTAGCGTCAGCTGAGCAATAGCGCCTAGGCAGACCTTCGTGAGGATTCTACACTCGAGAGCGAGGAGCCTCGTTTCATTACTCGCTACCGGCTCGTTGCACCGCCAGCTGAACGCTACAAAGACGATTTACTGGTGTTAGCAGGGACAGTTGAACCTCCAGTCAGTGTCGGAGCCAGGATTTTCGTCTAGAGAGGGTGCAATGCCTACACATTTGTATTTGGAGGGCAATAACCCCGTGATTTTTAAGTAGGCGCGGCCAGACCGGCAATTAATACAAGATTATAGCGTAAAATCATAGTATTCATTCGACATGAACTCGGCGGTTACTCACTGAGTGAAGTTAAGGAATAATTTCTTCATTGGTGGCGGTCAGGTGGTGTATGGATGGGGGGGGGCGGCCCAGTTCACTAGCCCGCTGTAGGGGGAGGGGAAAGGCCCATACAGTGCCTATAACACTGACGTGCAGTAAGGACAATTAACTGTTTTAAGCAATGGTCGCTTACCAAATAAGCCGAAGTTGTCTTTTCAAATTGATTGGTTTTTATGGAAATAAGAAATAACTCTACGCAAGCTTGCGGTCAACTTAAAGGCAACATACGCGTACCTCCTGGGACGGCACGTCAAAGTTCACAGTCCGCAAATCCACAATCCTGCATTGGTCGACACAAGGTATACTGAAGAATAGCCCTGTTTACAAACGAAATGGCATTTCATCACATCTGGTAGTAAAAAGAGAGAGGAATATACAAGCGAAGGACGCACAGCATAAACAAACATTCTTTTCTCTAACCTACAATGACTGTCAAGCTTGAGTGCCGCGTACCTATCTGATTTGCTGCAGACGCCTAAGCCCTTCTCGTACTTTCCTGTCCTCTCAGGATAAATATTGGCTAGTTCTTTCTTTTAAGTCTCTTTGCAACTGAGTTTTTGCTTGGCGGATCTTAGACCACGTAACTTACTTCATAATGGTGAGCTGTAATGGCACACTGGGTAAGGCGGTTGCTTTCACGTCCTCGGTCATGAGGTCGTGGGTTCGATTCCTGCGGTGGGCGATTCTTTATCGCCACTGCAAACGGTGGTGATAGCCATAAAGGCTCTTCTGTTGCTATACAAAAAGAGGCTGTTTAATAAGCTAGGATTTGTTTATTTATTTAGAATCTGGGCCCTCGACGGTGTCTTTTCTTCTATTTTCATGCAGTATACTTCATTTCCAGCTCCCATTTAGTTTAATAATACATATTTGTTCATCTGCCCTTCTAGCTTCACCGTTCGTCTTACTGCTTGTTTGGTATGACAAATAAAGGATTTTCTGCAGCTGTATACCTAAAGTTGCTCAGATTTTTAGTGCACAGTACACATTTACCGGTAGCAAGTATAAGCTGTTCATACAGCAGAGAGTAAAAAGGTATGTTCTTAATATCTGTATACGTTCATATAAACGGTATAAAATTAGTTGCTTTGAAGATTATTCCGCAGTGTTGCTGATTGTCTCATTGAGAGGGTACCAGTTGAACGTTGACAGTCTATATCAGCGAGTTAAAGAGAGCCAAAAATATGCTTAACCGCTTTTGGAATTCCAGTCTCTAGAGACCGAATATTGGGGGTGGGCGCGCGGGCGCTCGTGAGAAGCGGCGAAAAGAGACGATACACGAATGGCATCACATCGTGTACATGTGCGTGTCACCACGTACAGGGTTTTTCGTGTATTTTCACGAACGTATCTAGTGGCATTACATAGCTGTCATAGCTGTTGACGGTATCACGCGTCGGGTTGGCTGCTTAAAAGTAGATTAGAAAGAGAGGAGAGGATATCATCCGCTCAGGCCTGCAGACTAAGTGAGGAGCTGGCGAGGATAAGCGTCATTCGACCCGCTTGGTAATTTATCGACCCGAACTAGCAGCTTGCTTTAGGCTTAGCGTACGGGTATTGGGAATGAGATCAGGCCACTGCGATGAACGTTCTGGGAAATAGAATGTAACACTCAGGCCGCTTGAGTGATTCGTACGCAGATGCCGATGATTTGTCACCAACCCCTACAATAAGCTAGGTTAGTAAGTTAGTCGGTAACTGGGTCACTGACGTCACGCTTACTGTACATTATTGCACCCCCATGGACAAAGGGAAGTACTTATGGAGGAGGGGGCAAGGGACTCTTGCCCCCAAACCTGAAGCCCTGCCCCCAACCTGAACCCCTGCCCCAACCTGAAAATTCTGGCTTCACCCCTGAAATCTATGCAATTAAAATTTGGTATAGACTTTTCCCGGGCTGATTAATTTCCCGCGCTCCGTTGGTTTGGCACTATTGACTTCCGTTAACATTTTTATGTACGGTTAGTTCGGTATACCTATACATATAAAACAACTCGCAAATTAGGCGTGTTTGATTAGTTATGTAATAACACCTTTTTTCAAAGTTGTCGGATGCATCACAAAGTTAAACATATTGCAGAAATTCAGTTATTCGAAGCTTCTTGCATCAGTTATATAAACTCAATGTACCTGGACCCTTAGGGCCGCCGTTCAAGATTCGACCGACACGTAGTATCACTGCCCGCTGATACTCTTGCACAATCTGCAATGAGATAGAAGTGTCGCCGAGTTGATCACTGTCTGATTTCCTCACTTTAATAATGCATCATCATTTGACAGTTGAAACTTGAATTACTTCCCTTCCAAATGTATAGCTTACGGACGTAGAACAGCTGGCTAACACGAATTTAAAAACATGCATACTTAGCAAGCCGTCTCACGAGAAGTTAAATCCAGCCACCAAAGCAATTTTCTGATTCTGTTTCAAATCTGCTCGAACCTAAGAAGCATGCACATATTGGTAGAATTGACCTAATCAAAAAATTCCTACTGCCAAAAAATGCTGAGAAGTGCCATTGATATTTTGTTTAAAAATGAGTGAAATGAGTTTCCATATGAGAAACTCTTAAAGGCGTCTATTTTCTCGTTTTGGATTATAGTGAAAGGCATTGGTTTGCTGCCTGCTCACAACTCTAGTTAAAAGCTTTTCTGAAAAAGCAGTCAATTACTTTTACAGATACAATTATTCACAAAGGCTGAAAATCTTGTTTAAATTCTAAATCTATTAAAAGAATGCAAGTATAGGCTACGAGAAAATCACAGCATATATTCAGTCTGAACGATTTCTAGTAGTATTCTGCAGTGAGCACGTCCTAATTTGTTTAAAGGCATATGCAATTTTAAAGAGCATAGCAAATTGGTCCAGCTCGATAGGAAAAGTGCAACATAGTCTTACCTTTATACAAAAAAATAGTGACAATGGAAATGTTCCAACGATAAGAAGTAGCGAGAGAGCTTTTAAGAATAACCCACAAAAACCGAGTCCTCCTTGATCTTCATTACCTAAAAATGCAGATGTAAGTGGTGGAAGTATACCTTAAATGCGAAGGTTGCAGATTATCTTAATGGGAGACTATCAACTTATTATTGATGCATTGATGACGTCCGCATATGGATCAACGCAAACGTTCTTAAATTGGATGATGATACAACCAAGTTACTAGTTATTGGCAAACCAAGTGTGATTCAGAAATTGGAAAGGCCAGCGCTTAAAAATCGGCCCTGCTAGCATATCTCTTGTTAAATCTGCACGAAATCTAGGTGTCATGTTCCAAAGTGACCTTTCGTTAGACGACCACACCAGCTCCACAGTCAAGTCTGCCTACTTTCAGTTACACAACATTGCCAAAACTCTGGCTTTTTTTAGACAGGGATACCACATCTAAATTGGTCCATGAATTTGTGACATTCCATCTTGACTTCTGCAACTTTATGTATGTTCCATCTTTATGTATACTCCATCTGTAACTTCACAAAATTACAAAGACTGCGGATGTTACGCAGGAGGGTTTTGTATTGCGAACTCGCAGCCTGGGCGGCTTTCGGTACGCATTCGGTAGCCAACAGACTTCAAATCACGCAACAAAGAGAAGGTGAGAGAAATAGTTTGGGTTACGAGAGCATTTGAGGTAGTGAGTAGCATAGAAGTAGCAGCTCAGGACGGCTGGAGAGGATGCGTATTAGTCGGCAGCAGGAGAGTAGTTGCAGTTGCGTAAGAATTGTGCGAAGCTAATTTATTGTCTGTAGAGGACCTGAGGACATAAGGAGGCTGAAACTGGTGCAGCAGTTAAGTTAGGTATGGGGGAGCCATGCCGTTGCGGGCCTTCTGGGTCAGCGTAAGAACTTTGCTCTTTATCCGCCGATCACCCGACAGCCATCGGAGCTCTTTCGCCGAAGGAGGCAATGGTTTTCAAGTTTAAGGTGTAATAAGTTCGACCAGGTTGCAGGCCCAGCCGGTTCAGTCGTCATAGGGTCTACTGAGCCAAAACTCCACTGCCTTGGTCTACAGATAAACTGACTGCTCGATTGACAGTGACCCTTTGCTTTTGCTCAAAGCTTGTTGGTTGCCTCCCCTGTTGGTCTTTCCTACTTGCTGATAACAAGGCGCCCTTAATGGTCTGCATACCTGTGTCCTTGAGCTGTTATCCAGATTGTTATGCCGCCAAATTACCACCGACTGGTACAGGGGAAGTGAATTCATGCAACCTGCAACTACGAATGCGAATTAGTACAGTCGCAGTGTCTCGGATTTGCCTAACTCCCCCAAAATTTACTAGTATATACATAGCTCTCAAACGCAGATATTTTTATGGTGGAGAATTGGCGCACTTATGATCTTGCGTGAATTTTTACACATTTAGTCAGTACTTACAATAAGCTGAAAGCAGTGTCGTGCCCAGAGACTTCAAATAACATGAACACATTTACTTAGACTGCATTTCATTCATAACCACATATGAACTTTAAAATCATGCATTCATTGTATCTAGGGCAAGCCTGCAGCGCATTATCAGTTCGATCGGTCACGCAAGGCCTACCAGAAACTGTCCGCTCATTGGTACTCCCTCCAACGGTTGAGGCCATTCCAGCGTTCGCGACGGCTGGTTGCACGGCAGTCATAAAGTCGTACAGAATATTTTCACAACAGCAAGCGTGAAGGATGAATCGAAATTCTGAATGATTCTTTCCATAGTTGCGGTGACCGAGCAGTCCGTTCGCAACTAATTTCCGAGTCTCCGATTTCGGTGCGCGTTGCACACTGCTTCTCGTTGTGCGATGGCTGGATTATTGCAGGAATAGCAATTCTAAACAACGGTATTTCTTGAGCAATTTCACTTCAACCGTAGTTATGACTCATTTGAGCGAAGAAAGGCTTTGACCACAATCATCTAACTCATCTAACTGCACCTCATTGTTGGCCCTTAAACGCATATTTACATACATGGCTTAATAACAGAGCACGAATTTATCAGCAATACCTAAAGGCAGCTTCATAAATTCCCAAAGGTTACTCCTTGCAATAATCATTCAACCTTTCCCGATCGTCAGATTTTTCTAAACTAAGAACGAGATATAGGAGATTTCTTATTTGAGGTACGATCTCAGGCCCAATATCTGCTGTTAGACAATGAACGTTTCTACTAGAGCAAAAGAAAAAGAGAGAAAGGCTATAGCGTATGCTGACCCTGTGCATGTCACCCCTAACCATGTTATTCATTTTGTTTGTTTTTCAGGCATAATTTTTTTTTACCATTCAATTGCATTTCCTTTCGCAGCAAATGTAAAGCGCCTAGAAAGAGATTAAGTTCTCTGAGGGCGCTTTATCAAGTACATTATTATTATTATTATTATTATTATTATGCTTTTAATAATAATTATGAAGTCTTTTTATAGCTTCTGGAACGCTCATTTGACTAAGTCTAGTCTTTATAAGTCGTTATACATTTTGTAAAACTACAAATTCTTTAAATCCTCATCCCTGCCTCTCTGTGTAACCCTTTTTAAACCCACAATCGTATAAAAATGCAATCGAGGTATTATTTAAGCAAAAATAGTTTTGACTCAGAAAAGTCATAAACAGTCACACCTGCTTACATGCGCTACCCAACAGACAGGCCAGAAGTGGCGCATACTGAAAGCTGGTGCATATATACGGGTGCCATCCAAAAATGTGCTCATGTGTTAAATAAATCAATCATTATTCACATCAGCACGCACACCACTAACTCCAAGTGAAAGCAAAGTTAGAATTACGCAAAAAAAGGAAAACATGGTGGATTTGGGTTTACTTGACAGAAATGGAATGCACCTTTAGTGAAAAGATTTCATAATTTATTTTCTGATAGCACGGCTTCGTGATGCAATGTAATATATCCGTCAGTGTCTCCATGAAGCCACAAGGACTAAGTGGGTGTTACGCAGGAGAGTTTTCTCTAGCTCACTCGAAGCCTAAGCGGCTTTTGGTACGCATTCGGTAGCCAAGAGACTTGATCTCACGCAATAAAGAGAAAGTGTGAATCATAGTTGAGTCAGAAGCGCAGTCAAGAAAGTGAGTAGGATAGCAGTAGCTGCTAAGGAGGCTGTAAATGATGTACAACAGTCGGCATCAGCAGAGTAGATGTAGTTTCTTAAGAATTATGGAAGTAAATTTCACAGCCTATGACATGCATAGCAAAAGCTTCTGCATCCAACGGTCTTTAAGCTGAGAAATGGAGCAACTAATTTACGTGTGTAGATGACCCGAGGGCACGAGAAGCCCGAAATTGGTGCATCAGTTTAGCTAGATATGGAGCCAGTGCATAGCCTTGTGGGTCAGATTAAGAATTCCGCTCTGCAGCCGTTGATCCACAAGGAGCCATTGCATCCTTCAGCAAAGGAGGCACAAGGCTGAAAATCCGGAATTTTGTGATTAGCTTTTCAGGAAAATTCAGCGTGAACTGCATAGACTTAATGGTTTTTTCAGTAGCCACAACGGAATAGCAGTAGTTCTGACTAGACAGAACCAGGCATGTGGTTAGATTTTTAACGCGACATCGTAGTAGACGTCACTAATCTTGGACAGGATTTGGACTTGGTGGCTACTTGTGGAAGGGGTCTTCTTAATGAAGGTTTCAAAATTTAAGCAGTTTTTAAAGAGGAAATTTAAGTCCGAGCGTTCATGCATCTCAGTATTGCCAGTATCTGCAGTTCCATAGCGCCAGTGAGAAACGTCACTGAACCGCTATGAAGAGTAAATGCCTGCAGATATTCCAGTCACGCGGTGCCAGCCTTCTCTAATGACGTTGATGTTTCGCGTATATTAAGTGCATTTTCCTCGTCCGCAATCTGTGGAGTGCTATTTTCTATGATCTTAACTAACTCTTGAGCAGGCCTGGTGAAATCCATTGTAGCCTCACATGTGTGGATGATACCTTCACTATCTGGATTATCGGTGAAGGGAACACCAAAGCGAGCTCATAGAGCCACGGGCACCTTACAGGCTCACCAAGAATTATTAGTGCAGAGGCAGGAGTAGGATTTTCCAATACTATAATTCAGGCAGAAAATCGAGCGTGGATGAAACATCTGCAAATGATAGATGCCCTCATTCAGACCATGCCTGGCGCAGCCAGTACACGGTTTGCAGTAATAATAATAATAACAATAATAATACATCTATATAGCGCTCTCAGAGAACTGAATCTCTTTATAGGCACTTCGCCGATACTCTTAATAATCCTCGGTCCTGAGAAACAGACCATTTTTTCCAAGACAGTAATGACGTAAATCAGCTGTTTGCTTCTGTATTTCAACTTAGCGGCTTGAATTGTGCCCTGGTCGATGGAGCTGACACACAGACGTAGTATGAGCAACAAAGTATACTAGCTTCACATGCGCCCTCTCCAGTCATGTGCGGCTTGAAGGATCTTCAATAAATAAGATCACACGCCTACCTCGATGCATTATTTTTCATTGAATGAATTTGATCACTCTTAAAATAGCTTGAAAATCGTCCAACCTTTTGCGATATCACTATACCTCACGGGCAGCTGTGTCAGGTAAATAATTTTAGATAATTTGGGCTGCGTCGTACGTTTTATTTCATGCACTTGGTGAATCTGAATAAGAGACCAGTTGCATCTATTTTCAATATACATTCATATGCATATAAATAACTAATATTCGGCACATAATTCTTGTATTAAGCAGCACATTTCTACTTCCACCACTCCACCACGCCGCTATAAACTTCGCCCTTCCCACTAAATATTTTTGAAAACGTTATTTTATAACTTTTAATGGAGCTCTCTAGCCAGCCATTTGACGCAGTAAAGAAATTTAGTTTTAGCCACTCAGCAATACTTAATGCTTCCTTCTGACGAATTATAGTTATATTGGAAATAATACATTTGTATAGCACTCTCGGAAAACTCAGTCTCTTTCTAGGCATTGAGGTATGAATGAGAGGTCAGCTAATGGGTAGCCGCTGGGAAACTCAGTCGCTGAACCTCACCCAGCCTTGGGCATTGATATTTTCGTAACCTAAAATACCACTAGTTCACGTTATTAGCAAGTTTAAAGCAAGAAGGCAGCATATGAACATATTTCTTCCAATAAATATGTAGGTAGCTCGCAGAAACACTGAATATGAATAAAAATATATATACTATAATTTATTTGTATAACGCTCTAAGAGAACTGAATCTCTTTCTATTCAAGATTTATTTCTATTTATTTAGTTTATATATGTAATTATTATAATAATTATATATATATATATATATATATATATATATATATATATATATTCTATTATATATATAATAAAATATATTTATTATTATTATTAATGCATACGTATATAATATAATTTATTTCTATTCTACTCGAATCTATTCAAGCGCTTGACATGTGCCACCGAGCTTAAGCCCACGACCTCAGCCAGACCTTGGTAGGTGCGGTCACCTTAACCACTGGGCTAAACCAGCGCTGCCTAGCGGGCAGACAAGCACACGGCACGAGCCAAATAAATACCCAGGCAAAACTAGCGCGGGATCAGCAAGAACCACTCGTTTGTAAATGATTATCTAAGTAAGTTGCCATGCCAGCAGGCAAGGAACAAGAATTGTTAACTCGGTCACTACTACTAGGTGGAGTTGCTATTATCGTGCGCTCGAAATTCAACTTCAAGCCATTTAAGGTACCCTCAAAGCAATCTTTTGAATCAATTGTCTTTGTCTCACCCGAAAACAAGCTACCGATAGTGGCAGTAGTCTATCGCCCACCAGGTACCAAATCCTCCTTTATCTCAGATTTCTCTCCGATCTCATTTCGATTCTGTGTGCAAGAAATCGATCCTTCCTCGTTATGGGTGATTTCAACGTTCACTTTGATAACTTATCTGACGCTTTCAGCACCGAAATTCGTGCATTGACTGACTCATTGTCTCTTGTGGCTCATGTGCATGGCCCTACTCACATCAAGGGTCACACACTCGACCAGATTTTCTCATACAACTGCACTTTGTCATCACCAATTATTAGCAAATCCTGCTTATCTGACAACATGCAGATCTCATTCAATCTACAGTGTGTGCCCACATCCTCCTCTAACATAACCTGTGAATCGCGAAACCTCAAGACCCTTGACATCGATGCTGTCCATGCGAGAATATCTGCTTCACCTTTGCTTCTCAGTCCTCCCTCCGATCTGTATCATTGGAAGATAGCTACAGCACGACACTAGCTGAGGCGCTCGACGAGTTTGCACCTCTGACAAAGCGCACTGTGCGCCCTCGCCCAGACGGCCTATGGTTTACCACAGACATTAAACTAGCCAGGTCTACTAAGCGAAAGCTTGAACAAGCATACAAAAGATCCGGACTAACTGTCCATCGACAGGCATATGAAGACTACTGTAGGTCGTACCAATCGATCCTAGCAAGGGCCAAGTCTAGCTTCTATAGAAACATTGTTGAATCACAAATGCACAATCCAAAAATGCTGCTGTCGACAATAAACCATCTCCTCAACCGTTCCCAGATAAGCTCCTTACCTGATGATCCTTGTGATGATCTAGCCGATCGCTTCTCTCGATTCTTTGTGCGGAAGATAAACAAGATCAGGTCTGCATTTAGGCAGGTCACTAGTGATCTAGTCCTAAAGTTCCTATCTCAATCAAAGAAGACAACAAGTCCTCTGGACCCTATTCCCACTGTCCTGCTCCTACGTTGCATTGATCTGCTGCTGCCATGCATAACTAACAACATTAATATGTCATTAGCCTCAGGTCATGTCCCAGCACCTTTCAAAAAAGTTGTAGTCAGGCCACTTCTCAAGAAAGCGACACTAGACCAAGAGAATTTTAGCAACTACCGCCCAGTCTCCCTTCTACCATTCCTATCAAAGACACTGGAACAGGTTGTGGCAGACCAGCTGAACTCATATATCGAAACCTCACACCTTGCTAGTAAGTTCCAGTCTGGCTTTAGAGCTTATCACTCCACAGAGTCAGCATTGCTTCGGGTGTACAACGACCTACTTAGGACTGCAGACATGGGTAGAGTGTCTCTGCTTGTTTTGCTCGATCTTTCGGCAGCTTTTGATGCCATCGATCACAAAGTTCTCCTAGAGCGCCTCTCATCTCGCCCGGGTATCACTGGCACTGCTCTGCAGTGGTTCAGGTCCTATGTCAGTGGGAGACTCTAGAGTATTGACGTGAATGGACAAAGATCATCTGAAGTACCTCTGAAATATGGAGTACCTCAGGGCTCCGTGCTGGATCCGGTTCTTTTCACGGTTTATACTCTCGCTCTTGCTGATGTGATTGCCAAGCACAATCTAGGCTTTCACTTCTATGCGGATGACACTCAGTTGTACCTTTGCTTTGATCTCTCCCAGCCTTCGAGCACCTCAAATTCTCTCAACTCACTTGCTGCATGTATTGATGACATCTGCACATGGATGGTAGCAAATTTTCTAAAACTAAACGATAATAAAACTAACTTACTAGTTTTGGGCAAACCCAGTGTGATTCAGAGATTGTAAAGGCTGACTCTCAAAATTGGCTCTGCCAGCATATCTCCTGTTGCATCAGCTCGAAATCTAGGTGTCATATTTCAAAGCGACCTCTCGTTAGACGATCACATCAGCTCCACAGTCAAATCTGCCAATTTTCAGCTCTATAACATTGCTACAATTCGGGCTTGTTTAGATAAGGATATCACGTCCAAGTTGGTCCATGCATTCGTGACATCCCGTCTCGACTTCTGCAACTCACTGCTTACTGGCCTACCAGCATGTGCGATCAGGCGATTGCAGCTGGTGCAAAACTCCGCAGCTAGGCTTGTCTGTCGTGAGCGTCGCAGTTGCCACATTACTCCACTTCTCGCCGACCTGCACTGGCTACCAGTGCAGCAACGGATTGACTTCAAGGTTTTGTCGCTCACTTTTAGGTCCCTTCATTCTATGGCTCCAACCTATCTCTCAGATATACTACCCCATCAGGCTAGGCATCGTACCACCCGCTTTTCGGAATCCAACAGTCTACAAATACCTCGTACAAACCTTAAATCCTTTGGAGACCGTGCATTTAGTTCGTATGCTCCCAAAGCCTGGAACTCACTCCCGATCTGCGTCACAACATCCCCTGACCTGACCACATTTAAAGGGAACTTAAAAACACACCTATTTAGGACAGCATTTAGTGGGTCCCTGTGATTCGTCCTTGATGTGCTTATGCGTGCTGACACTGTGCATGCTGCCACTAACCACATTTGCATGTTGACCCTGTGCATGTCACTCCTAACCATATTATTCATTGTGTTTGTTTATCAAGCATAATCCTACTTACCATTCAATTGCATTTCTTTTTGCAGCAAATGTAAAGCGCCTAGAAAGAGATTAAGTTCTCTGAGGGTGCTTTATCAAGTGTATTATTATTATTATTATTATTACTACTACGTGCATATAGGCAGCCAGGAGGCAGGTCACGGAGGGGTTTTGTCGCTCACTTTTAGGTCCCTTCATTCTATGGCTCCAGCCTATTTGTCAGATATACTACCCCATCAGGCCAAGCATCGTACCACCCGCTTTTCGGAATCCAACAGTCTACAAATACCTCATACAAACCTTAAATCCTTTGGAGACCGTGCATTTATTTCATATGCTCCCAAAGCCTGGGACTCCCTCCCGACCTGCGTCAAAACATCCCCTGACCTGACCACATTTAAAAGGAACCTAAAAACACACCTATTTAGGACAGCATTTAGTGGGTCCCTCTGATTCGTCTTTGATGTGCTTATGCGTGCTGACACTGTGCATGCTGCCACTAACCACATTTGCATGCTGACCCTGTGCATGTCACCCCTAACCATATTATTCATCTCGTTTGTTTTTCAAGCATGATTTTACTTACCATTCAATTGCATTTCACTTTACAGCAAATGTAAAGCGCCTAGAGAGAGATCGAGTTCGCTGAGGGCGCTTTATCAAGTGAATTATTATTATTATTTATTATTATAAAGCAGGCTAGGAATGTGTGCAATGCACATCCAGCTAGCCAGAACAAAGGCCAGCCCAAGACGAGTAGTCTGGCTGTCCAAGAAAGAAAACGCGTCATGGACAGGATGCGGCAACGACTCGATATTGTTCTTGACAGCTGCACCGACTGGCTCGACCGAGATGCCAAGACCTGACTGAAACCTTGGAGCAGAGCTGGCGTGGATGCAACTCCACTCGTTCTCTCTGCAGCTGGCCAAGCAGATTTGACATAGGATTTCACATATTGGCCACTCGAACATTGACAGGGCAAGACAAAGCCAGACAGCCAGAGCAATGTGATGACCATGCATGCCTGCTTCATACATGCAACGCAAGCCAGCTCTCCCAAACCGTGTCTCGAGGCTTGGGATCAGGTGATCAGCTTGCCTGCCAGTAGAGTTCACCACTTAGAGAGGATCTATCAGCTGCATCGCATGCCTTCGGTCTATCTGTATCACATGCCTTGACTGCACGGCATTTGAGACTACGACGGTTGGTCTAGCAGTTCAAACTTAACATCACTGGAAAGCGGACAAAACCTACATGTGCCAAATTTTCGATAATGACGAGTAGCAAGCTTTGATAAATAGCTAGCACAAATGCAGAAGTGTGGTTGGATTATCAAATCAGGACAAACCAGACGGTAATGTGTGGGTAACGGCAATTAAACAGAGAAGCACGCGGGGCGAAACCAACGCGGCATGATGAATAGGAAGGAGGTGGGAAGATAGTTCCTCAAAATCTGGAATTTATCCCCATCACATTTAATTATCAGCTACCTAACCGAAAACTATGGAATATTGTATGTAAAAATCGGCCCAAGCGCGAATAGCTGCTTTGAATATCTTATGATGTAACGATGGCACTGATGTTTATCCTCTTGACGTCTTTGGATAGTTAAGGTCATTAGGGTCAGCTACTGAGTGAGCATTGGAATCTGAAATCAACAGATTCCAAAGTACTTACAAAAAAGAATTTTAACCAATCAAAAGCTGCAAGACACTTAGTTCTACGTCTAGTTCGCCCTTAAAAGGGATAAGGAATTGAGAATAACAAATCCCTATAACAAGATAAGGTTTCGTTAGTAAGTCGTCGGAGTCGTTGGTTGTAGTAAGTATTCACAGTCATTGACATCATGATTACACGAAATCCCTTGCGATATTTTTAATACTACTGCAGCGTTGCGGTAACAATGATTGTCGTGTCAAAAATGGGGAGATAATTTTCTAATTTGCTTATAGCATGCGCTCTCATAATTGAAATTGAACATGCCTTATTGTGCCTGCCTTTGGTTAGTGATCAACGTGTATAAAAAGAATCTGCCCGCGATTCTTCATGAAGGCTTAATAAATTAATGTTTTTGCTGATCGAAAAGCCATAAAAGCTTGCATTGCGGCAGAACAGCCGTGTGTATCTCCGTCAGTAACTCCATAAAGTCATAAAGACTATGTGGGTGTTACGCAGGAGAGTTTTGTATAGCGAACTCACAGCCTAAGCGGCTTTCGGTACGCATTCGGTAGCCAACAGACTTCGTCTCACGAAACAAAGAGAAAGTGAGAAGCATAGCAGAGCCAGGAGAGCAGTTGAGGTAGTGAGTAGCATAGAAGTAGCAGCTCAGGACCGCTGAAAAAGATGCGCCATAGTCGGCAGTTGGAGAGTAGATGTCGTTGCGTAAGAATTGTGGAAGCGAGTTCCACAGCCTAGGACCTGCAGAGCTAAAGCTTCTGTCGCCAACTGTCTTTAAGCGGAGGAATGGGACAGCTAATTTATTGTCCACACAGGACCTGAGGTCGCGAACAGGCTGAAACTGATCCAGCAGTTCAGCTAGGTACGAAGGAGCCAAGCCGTGTCGGGCCTTGTGGGTCAGCGTAAGAACTTTGCTCTGTATCCTTTGCTCAACCGGCAACCATCCTAGCTCTTTCAACAAAGGTGACACGTGCTCAAACCGCTGGGACTTGAAGACCAGCCTTGCAGCCATATTCATAGTCCGCTGTAGTGGCATAATAGCTTTCTTTGGTAGCCCAGCCAAAAGGGAATTACAATAATCAAGCCGAGACAGAACTAAAGAGCCTTAACAGCTGTCACCAACGCTTCCAGCGGGCAATAAAGGATCACCCACTGCAGAAATCGTACCCACGACCTCGATAGTGAGCACCTTACACCTGGACTACACAGTTTAAAGATGGTCAGCACTTCCGTACTTTCCGTACTCGCAACTTAGTGTTGAATCTCTATCCGACGCTGATGAATATATTTCGTAAAGTTTGATTTCTTTTCGTTTTAGAAGAACATTATTAAAATTAATTTGAAATACATTTTATAGATTCTTCTATACACATTTTTCTCAATTAACTAAAAACTCTCAGCTTGGCAATGGGTGGGGCGGGCACACTAGCTAGGTTGGTGGACTCTCGGGCCCGCCTTCCATAGCAAAGTGGGAGTTTTCCGTGATTTTTCACTGGTGTAGGCTAAGACCTGTGTTTTCACCTGCCATTCTAACCGGCGAGTTTTCACAGCAATGAATTGGGAACAAAAAAAAAGAGAAAAGCCAGCAGAATGTAAGGAGGAAATCCGGTAGAATATAAGTATCCCTATTGCAGACAAAAACGAGAAAATTAAGCAGCAAAGGAAGCCACTCAGTGCATCACTACCGAAATTAAACACATACGTCACTTAAAACTGACTTTGCAACTGAAAGAGACTAAAGAAGATATCCGTGAGCTTGGTGCATTCAAAGCTCAGCGAGCGCAGTACTCATGACAAGGTCGAAAGCAGAAAAAGACTGGATGTAAGATGCGAGCACTTCACGACCCAGGTCGTGGTATGGAGTCCTTGGCCGACAGTAGGCGGCCCTAACTAGCTACACTGGGCCTATCACTACGTCAGCGGACAATCATACGCACGTTGTAATGCAAGCCTGAAATTTTCCGTGATATTTAGCGATCATAAGCTAGAGAAGCATAAAAGCGGAATATAAAATGCTAGAAAATTTGAGAATTGAATTCATATATTAGTGTAGTTTAACTACTAAACACGTTTGCACAGCTTAATTACTTTAACTAATTGACTTACCTACTCCCGGTACACGACGAATCAAACAATTATCTGGCATTGTAGCGTCCTGTACAGGCATATTTCTTAATGAATTCAAAAGCTGCTCACATAGTCCTCGAAACGTTTCGATCCTCGGACGAAGCTATGCTTTTAAATTATAAGCTCGTCTATGCAATTACAGTAATGAGTGGTGCAGCTAATGTAAGAAGCCTAACATCGTTCTTTGCTCAATACTCAGGCTTAATCATATATAGCTTTACTGCGCATTTCTTGACTGCGAAAACAATTTGCTTCTGAATCGATCGATGAACTCGGAGCAGTCCAACTAAATCGATCGATGCCCACGGAGCAGTCAGAATAAATCAATGTTTCTAATTCGCTGTGCACCTATCTGTATTCCTGCTCAGCATACGGAACGTGGCAGATATTCTTAGGAGTCAGATAATTTATAGTTGAAAAGAAATTAAAGAGCAGCACCTGCTCCGTAACATATGAATAACAATCGCACGTGCTCACTTCAATGAGAAGACTGTAGCAGGACCGGATTGGATAGCTTTTGCTTGGTACTAAGTAGCGAATGCTGTTTTCAATGGTAGAATGTCATAGTAAGTGCTCTAGTAAGTGACTTGACCAATGCGCCTACTCAGCACTGCTTACTGTCTTGCTCAGCGGCCACTAAACAATATTTTTTCAGCCCTAATTTATTCACTGAAACACGTAGGCGACTACTGGAACAACCAGACTTTTCGTTTGCGCAATTCAATTCTTTGCTACTGCTCTGCGACGATGCTGAATGCTCGTGCGACCATCGCCAGTTCACGCAATGTCACAACGCGTGCAACGTGCAAAGTCCTGACGCTAGCAACACGCCGACGATAACAAGACAGCGCTCGATATTATGCACGCAGCGCTAATGACAACACCGTACTTAGAAAACCACAATAATAGCTTTATATTACGGCTGATATGACAGGTGACTTCCAGTCGACTCGCTGCCAGGCTTACAGCAGCTCGCGCCCTCAGCTCTAGGACTCACTGATCAGCAGACCGTCGCTCCAAGAGAGCGACAGCGATCAGGACCGTGCCTTATTTAATGGCCAGGTCATATCTCATGCCATAATCTCGTTCGTACACAGCAATACATCACGCTGCTCATAAGCATCGGCTTAAACTCTTTAATAAGCTTCTCTGTTCTAATTCAGTGGCAAAGCTCATAGCTCGTAATTGAGGTTCAGCTGTCGAACTAACGGTCCATAATCGCGGGGCATTACAATGTTAAATAGTAAATCACTATAATTTACTAACACCCGTCAACGCAATGCTTAAGTTTCGAAATTTTTAATACAACCACGGAGCAAGCCTGTAGCTTTCAATGAGGCAGTTTTGATGTTACGTAGCTGAAAGTGTGCAAACTTGGCTGTAGAGTTTATCTCAAATGACCTTTAGCAGGATGAGTAACTACTTATTTCACTTCCATTATTTCCCTTCTATTCAAATAAGCCGACTAAACGTGTTAGACGTTGGCGGAATAGGACCGCTCACAAAAAGAGCGTGCTACTGATCGGATTGTGCGACCAGCGACACGAAATCCTGTCCGGAGCGCGATAGCGGTGCAGCTTTGTAACCAAGCCTCCGGCGTGGGGGCAGCGAGAAACGTATCTAAACCGACCCCACGTAACCGCTTTTGTCGGAAAGCCGGCCAGCGGCCGATGTTGGTTAGGCTTCGCGTCCACGGCTCAGAAAACAGCCGGGTTCGTGTCAGAATTTACGCTCTAACAAAATGCGCACACAGTACAGCAAACGTGCAACTAAACAATTTCCCGAAATCCAACTACACTCACTACCACTCGGAATGAAGCAGACAGAAAGTGTAAACCTCGTCGACCACGCGGCACTCGAGTCCGTTCGCTCTTCAGCGGAGCACGGGCACGTCGCTAAGGACACGCGGCTACCTCACCAGGTGCACGGACAGGTGGGCGGAGCGGAGTCGTGGGCCGATGGATTATGCCCTCCTATGAGCGCTAGCAAGACCGACCGAGAAAGAACTCAAACAGCGACACCAGATTACGATCGGATAAGTGCGGGAACTCGCTCGCCCTACCAAGAGTTGAGGCTTCTTAAGAAGCCCTCCTTAGCCAAGCCGTTCGCTAAGCAACGCACCGTCGCCGGTAGCTCTGCAGTGAACTCATTTCCGGCAGAGTTCGTACTGAGAAAGGTGCGGCATGTCCAGGCAGGAAATAAATAAATAAAATAAATCCTAGCTGATTAAACAGCCTCTTTTTGTATAGCGACAGAAGAGCCTTTACGGCTATCACCACCACTTGCAGCGGCGATACAGAATCGCCCACCGCAGGAATCGAACCCACGACCTCGGGACCGAGGTCGCGAAAGCCTTACCTAGTGTGCTTACCACGCTTCACCGAATGGCGAAAAGTCAAGGCCGCGCAAGCGCCAAACGCCGCAAACGATACAGCAGAGACCGCTTTTGCGAATCCTTACAGTCTCTGACCCTGGCTCTGTAGGCATTGTGTACGGATTGTATATACTCACCGCCTGCCGCTGTATCTTCGTCGCAAAAGGTCTGCTCGGTGCATGCCCGGTTTCGGCGCCCGGAGGATGCTGCCCGAGAGCGCTCGCTTGCCACGTTTCGTGGTCGTACAGATAGTACGTACTGTATGTATGTCCCTACCAGGGCTCACGGGTTAGGTATCGCTCGTAGGATACGCTGGCGAAACGGCGGCGTGCTAAATCAGCCAGTTTACGACTGACATTTAGTATTCACGGTTCCTGAATTATAAGGGCTAGAAATCAGTTACGCGATAATCTACGGCTAAGGCAGCATACAATTCGGCGCCTTGGCAGCGGTGCTGCAATGCACTCAAGACAGCTGAGCCTCATTATAGTTGGTGTACGTTATGGCTGCTGTTGAATGCCTGCAACCGTCCGTCGCTGTCGAAAAGACTTGTATGCCCTATAGATATCGACCGGTTATCTTACGATAAGGGCGCTCTTCGCTGCTGCCGCCTTCCTCTACCGTTGGCATACTTGCATGCATCGGTGCTGGACCGGTAGCCGCGATTCCAAGGCCACCGAGTCTTGGCCTCGGTATTCGTTGCGGTTCGGCTGCTGCTGCGAGTGCTCTGTTCGCAGCCTAGTTCCGTCGCAGATTGAAAGCCGCTTTGTAACACTGAGTACCAGACAGGGGTGCCGGCACAAAACTAACATCTGTACAGTTGTATCACAGGCAAAACATGTTCGTCTGTTAGAACAACTGATAGTTTTACATACACTCCGCACGCTTTTCTGTTTGAGCTGCTGCTACTTTCTCAAACCTAGCATTGATGAAGTCGACGCTTACCTCGGTGACCGCTTTGAGCTTGCGCCTCTGGAATGCCGCTCTTCTTGATGCAACAGACCGCTAATTGATAGCTGAATGATACTTGAGGTCGCTGTTGAGATTTCCACTGTTACTGAAACCTGGCTGAAGTCGGCGACCTGCTCGTTATCACCAATAATACCCTATAAGTTTTCTCCTTTTCTGATATTCTGAGATCGATAAAAACCATGCGATGGAGTAGCCATTTTCGCCCCAACCTCGTTTAATTTAAAAAATGTATCAGCTCCTACTAAATAATCGTTTGAGTTTCTGGTTTTCTGTCCAGCTAGTGGTATGTAGCCGTGTAGCCGACGGTGGTGGTAATGTATCAACCACTGGACTCAATAGACTCACTCTCAGTTCTATGGAAGGAATCGCCCTCCTCTCATTCTGGTTTATTTTTATGTCCAATTTGATTGCTCATCGGATCGGATGTGTTCTTTTTTCGCTAGCTATACCTTTCCTCTTGCCGAGTCATCGCTAAACACAATACGGACTCTCATTCCTAAGCCGACGACTCTCAGCTCTATCCATCCTTTGACCCTTCTCAGCCTTGCTCTGCATCCGACTCACTTACCTCCGTTGCAACTATGTTAAGCGGTTGCTCTTCATGGTCTAGGCCTCAAGGTCGTGGGTTCGAATCCTGTGGTGGGCGATCTTTTATTGCCACTGCAAGTAGTGGCGATAGCTTTAAAGACAAATGGCGTTTAATTGCACACAAGATAGACGAGGTGCTCGAACGAAAAAGCCGCACGTTACTGGCTGCGGCTACCGCGAGCAACCATTTTCAGGAAGGTCTTCGCTTGTTTAAGTCATCTGGCGCTTATCAACCGCGCTTCATCAAGCAGCAAAGGACAGGTGGCTCGTCAACAAACACGCAGTTGCATGAAGTGTATTTCACCAGCAACTGTGTAAATACGCGAGAGGTGCAGCTAATGAGTTAGCGCTGCCTCGCTTAGCCCATTAAAAGCATATGGATTTCCTCCGGCGGCGCTCCAGGCGCGGGTCGTCGGCATCGTCGTCGTTTCGCGGTTCGGTCGCGGTCATCAGTGCCAGCTGTCGTCAGAAAATGGCTAGCCTGAGAGAGAACTCGGTTGCCGGCGCGACGCCGCCGTGCGCATGCACTCTCGAAAACGAGCGCGGCGAGCGCATCGCCGCCGCCTGCTGGAAGGAGCTGGACGCTCGCGCCGGTCCGTCGATAGGCGCGCAGAATCGCAGCGCCCTCTTCAAACACGCCCGAAAGTTGTTGACGCAGTGACGCGCATCGAGCGTGAGACGCGCTGCGGCCGCGCGTCTTTAGCGCGAGCCGCGGCCGCGCGAATTTTCCGGCGGCTCGTTGCCAGTCAGCGCGAGTGAGCGAGCGTGCTCGAGCGACCGTGCGAGCGCCGATTAGCCAGCGTCCGTCTTTTCATCCTCTTAATTCTAGCTCCTTAAGCCGGATGCACCCATTGCCTCCGAGGCTGCCAACCCTGGCTCGTGAGAGCGGCCGCCGCTGGGCGCAGCTGCTCGACCTGTTTGCAGGCGCAGAGCGCTCCGGCGAGGCGTTTGCAGTGAAAATCCAATACGTCGCGAGCGCGCATTTAGACACGCCGCGCACCCATTAGAGCATTAAAGAGCCAGCGCGAGCAATCTTTTTCCGTCTCGCCGACAATACCCCCCCCCCCCAGCCTTTACGTTCTCGACTGCTCGCGGTGCGAAGCAGACGGCCGGCAACAGCGGCGGCAGCAGCAGCAGCGGCGCATGGCCTCCGGTCGCCAAGGTCGCGTGCAGCCCTAGCGGACGTCTTCGTCTCCCCTCTTCGAACCGCGAACGCCTCGGGGCGTCAGCCGTCACGACACGATGGGGCACGGTCAGCGCTGGCGACATGAGCTGACGGTGGCGGTGGCGCTGGCCGTCACCACCGCCTGGCTAGCATGCTGGCCCGCGACGGCGCAGGCGGCGCCGAGAAAGCAGGGTGAGCCGCGCTAGCGTGCGCAGCAAACGCCGCGCGGCCTCGCGTCGCTCGCACCGCGTCAGAGCTGCTGCGACGCCGGCTGACTGTCGTATCTGGCTTTTGTGCCGACGACTATGCACGCTCGTCACTTCAGCCAGCGGCTGACGACGGCGGATCGCCGGAAGTCGCCTACGAAGCTCCGCCGGTCCGCTCCGGACGCTGCCTCGCTGCCAGGCCAAAGGCCCGCGGGTCAATCTGCCTCCGCAGCCTGGTTGCTGTTGCTTTATTCCCTTATCCGAGTAGATGCGAGAACTGATAGACATGAGCCGGCTGCCGCCGCCAAGGCAACGGAGACAGCGTTAGCGCTCGACGCCGCCTTGTAGAAAATTCACGAGAGAGCAGCTCCTCGTTTTCTCATTGTCGCTTATGTTCGTTGAGAGACGAGACGCTTGACTGAGTTGCTTTAAACTTATGTGTGCGGCGGCACATTTAAAGTAGAAGTGATGCAGCGCTTTCATGTTTGAGGCTGACTCGCTGCGATACTTCCCGGAAGGAAGAAAGAAATTCTGGTGCAGCAACAAATGACAGCAGCCATGCATAAATTCAAATTTTTTGCGGCAGCAGAAAGCTCGCTTAACTTAGCCTGCAACCTTTCGTTTATGCGATTACAATATTAGAACTAGCCATTTGCTGACTTGTAGAGGATATCTTAAAATCAAATCGGTTTTGAAAGTTTCAACTTTATCATTTGTATGGTTTTGTTTTCTAAATTTCACATACTTTAGTAAATGCAGCCTAATAATTGCGAAGATATGACAACGTGCCGAGTGAACTTCCCAGCCTGTGATTACATTCGGATAGTGTGATACAACCGCGGGGACCCCGCGGCGCTAAGATTAAATAAAAATTTTCAGAACTTCTAAAAAATTAATCAAATTATAAGAATGTCTTAAATGTATTTTACTGAAATTTTAATTTTGAACTTTAATGTCTTGGCCCCTTTAAAAAACGCTTCTTCGTTTTCCGTTGGTTTTCAGAATCAAAAATCAAGGAATAACCAAGCTTTTCCTAACGTAATTTATCATATATATATATATATATATATGTGTGTGTGTGTGTGTGTGTGTGTGTGTGTGTGTGTGTGTGTGTGTGTGTGTGTGTGTGTGTGTGTGTGTACAAATGAGATTTCTAAGCGTATTAACTCTTGCAATTGTATAACTTATTTTTGTTTGGACGATAGTTTGCGTTCAATTAGAGAAAGATTGCACGCTTACAGTCATGTATCACAGCGAAATATGACGCAGTCCCTTTGGGCACACAAAGCGATTTCTTTTATTCTTTGCGTATTCTCTCAAATGCACTGAATCTGATGTGACAACCAAATTATTGGCTGGTATTGCTAATGATTCCAGAATCTCGATTTGTTGTAGCTAAGGAAAACGATACAGAATTCTTCAAAACCAAACATAGGGCTTTTTTAAGTGTGCGGTCAGAAAGTTTCCCTGCATAAAATAGAGAAATTTCATCCACTGACCAATTTCTTTAGAAGCACCGAACCTATACCTATTCCTGCGAATCAAGCATTATCCGATGTATTCATTTATAGGCGTAGGGATGAGGACGGCAACCTTTGCTGTGACCTAACAATGCAGTCACAAGGTCGCAGATCGTTTTCTCGCTGTGAACGGGGTTGTCGAAATTACTCCATCTAAAAAGTAATTTCCAAAGCAAACGAAGAATGAAACTTACAGTCTTAATGGTCCGATGGAGTAAGTACATTTTACATATTTTAATAAAAAAAGTTACTAGAGCAAGAAAGTTCAATAATTTAAAGAAAACTTTGAATTAAAATATTTTATATTTACACTGTGCATATAGCTCACTTACTCGCCTTACGAATATCATCACACCAAGTTGGCTGACATTTCTCAAATTCTTTATGGTAAGTTGGTTACAGTATTTTCAATCGCATTTCATCTGCAAATGCGTGTGAGCCTCTCTAAGCGAGTCAAATAGTTCGCAACATGTCTACGGTACCAGTATGTTAGACCGCAACTGCGAGCTACATTAAAAATTGGAAATGACTCATACTTTTCAAAATAATGAATGACTTGTGGCCCTCTGAACTAGGACTTGATGTAGAAACATTCTCTCGAGCGAGGACTGATTACATGACATCTGCTTGTCCGGTCCTGAACCTCTGCTATTTTGTACTAAACAATGGGCCTAAAGCAGCGCTAACTGTTAATGACCACTCAAAGCTCGAGCTAAATCCATGAATGCATCCGTGTGGACTTAATTGTAATTGCGATCAGCTATTACGTCCACCGCGGTCGACGACAAAAGGCCGTATCTTCTATCTGACGACTTACAGCTAAAGGGGGAATAGCTTACATGAGCGGTCCGATGTTGTGCGAACCTTGGCATTACGTAATACTCTCTTTCTCTTTCCTTCTCTCTCTCTCTCTCTCTCTCTCTCTCTCTCTCTCATCTCTCATTTTCCCGCGATCGGATGGTGATTTATAACGTTCAATCTGATAGGACATGAACTTTTGATTGTTATAAATAAACGCAGCGAAAGTGGTCTCAAGATCTTCTTAGAGGCTACACTGCTCGTAAATTTTTCTTTCAATTAGCACCTCGAACGTGTGATAATGCTCCCAACTAGTTGTACCTAGTTTATACAGTATCAGTGCTCACAGCCTCAGCAAATGACCTTGCTTACACATAAGCTTCTGCGTCTCCCTTTTTCCTTGGAAGATAAAGTGATTAGGCTGAGCCAACAGCCGAAAACCTTAATAGATTTCGCTGCTCTTTTCCTCGACAAGTGAAGGATGTGCCTCACTGTTCTTGGAAGTTGAAGCCAGGAATCGTGAGCAGCAGTCAAGCATCTAACCATAATAACTATGCCAAGCTGGTTTGGTCCAGCGGTTAAGGTGCTCGCCCCGACCAAGGTCTGGCTGAGGTCGTGGGCTCGAGCTTCGACGCACACGGGAAGCACCTGAATAGTGATCAAGTTCTCTTGGGGCGCTATACAAATGAATTATATTTTTTTTATCTCCAAATCTCCTTTCGTACGCAGTCGATTGTGTTGAAGTGCTTACCGTTAGGACGCTCGCACAGTCGCGGTACGCAGGCCGTTCCTTGCGGTATCATCAAATATTGCTTCGTCCACTTCTTGAAGACCTGCATGAATGATGGGCTGGTAGTTAGTGGTGTACATGGGCTGGCTGCCAAATGTCTCGCTGGCTGGCCACTGACTAGAATTTGTAGTGACTGAAAGTAGAAAGGCTCTGTTAACGCTGTCTTTGATAAGGCTGTCTCTTTGGCGTTCTTATGCACGTCGGAAAGAATGAGTATCGCGACATTTTCAGTCTTAATTTAAGTTTAGCATTCTACTGAAATCGTCGTTCCTCGTGTGACTAATGATACTCCTGGTAGCAAAAATAGCCCTCCCGTGATGGACTTGGTTCTCCTCGACTCATCAGTCGATTTTGGTGGCCGTGAACTCTGCTCCTTCATGAGATACGGGGAACGTTGGTCTGTCTGTCGGGTAAGGCTTTTACGTCGCTCAAACCACGAACGTCATCTGAGAAGCCTCCAGACTATGACGGTCAGCTCTCACCTAAAAAGCAAGACAGTCTCTAACGGGTTAGTCCTTGGTTTTCTACTTGCTCCATAAATAAATCATCTTCTTCAGCAATACTCCAGGTCAACTGTTCATCAGTTCTAGGCCTATATGCTAAGCTCTATAAATAGCTCAAACATTCAGTGTCGTCGGCGCCGGTTTAAAAAAAACTAGCCGTTGTCCTGCAGACTTGGCACTGGGTGTCTTCCAATTAATTTAAGCTAACCGATGTAATAACTCACTTATTCTTATAGGAAATGCCTAAAAAAATATATAGCAGTAATTGAGGATTACCGTGAGCCTTTACTGGGCGGCAGTATTAAGCCCATTACCCAGTGCTCCTAATTTAGTGAGATCTTCAGTGACCACGTGATTTCTTTAAATTATGTCCAGAAAACTGCGTTCACGGCAACTCATCACACTAAGCTTTCTTTAGAATTATTGAGTACTTACCACTGTACCTAGCTAAAGATCTTACCAGCTTAGTCGGAAAAAAATCCTCAGCACGCTCATACGAGCAAGCACAGGATTTTGTGGGCATAATGCAAATGGCCTGTCAGATCGATGGTTAACGTGTCCAACTGCTTAGTACTCTGTTATCAACCTGTGAAAACGCATTGGCGTCCAGCGTTATAGTATGCTTCTCGATGTTTCATAGATTCTCTGAGCTACAATCAAGACAGGCTCGTGCGCAACCTCTTCCGACATTACGAGAAATCGGTCGTGGCGCAGCTAAGGAGTCGGATGGCTGTGGTGGTCAGCATGGCCTTCACGCTCACGCAAATCAACAATCTGGCAAGTAGCCAAGAGGAGCTCTCTATTTGATGTCGAGAGAGAGAGAGAGAGAGAGAGAGAGAGAGAGAGAGAGAGAGAGCATTTGCATGTTGTCACGCTGCGTATATTTTTTCAGCTGCTACCGGTAGGCGACTACGAGCAATAAAACACAAGCTGACCAGACCATTCTTTTTTAGGATGAAAAAACTCAAGTCCTGACAACTACAGCGTGGATGGAAGTGGTAAAGAAGAATGTCTTCTGAGATGTGCACGTTCTATTAGCTTCTCCATGCTCTTACTTTTTTATGGTTGATGACATGTTTCTCTGCATATCCGAAGCTCAAGACCTGCAGTTTTTGCTATATACGCGGATGGCTTTACGCATATTTTAATGTTTCATAGCTATTCTTTCCGCTACTACTTCTCTAGTAGTCTATGATCTCTTCACTAAGCTAAGCTGCTACGTCAGATCTGAGCAAGCGGCTACGGATGCTTGAGGAAAGCGCTCGCACCTTGAGTAGTACCCTATACAAGCTCAATGTAACATATCTGATCTTCAAAGCATTCATATACAGAATGTGCTCAATGATGTTCTGTCACTGCATACGCTTTTAGAAAATAGGCGTCACGAACAATCTTTACACATTGATTATCGAAATACTAAAGTAAAATAGAAGAATACTTGTCCCACCTCAAAAGCTATAGGACTGAAGTAAATCCAAGTTTTTCGGTGTATAAGTTCACAATCAAATAATCGCAAACAGTGTTCGTAGAGCAAGTAAGAGAATATTTTAAAGTTACCTTTACATTTTTTTCTTGACTGCGTGGCCAATAATGATGTGATTTCAATCCAGCTTCGGGTAGACCACCACGATCTTAAAGAAGAGTTGGCGGATGAGTAACGGTTGCGCTTATTTTGATAGTGTAGCTGTTGTATACTGCTGCGGCTCCAGCGGCAGCAGCGCTAGTGGAGTCTCACGTAGACACAGCGGGCGCTCGTTCGCGGTAAACGAGACTCTCTTCTATTACTCTCAACGGGCGCATATATGGGAGCCCAACCAATCACAGCAGACGACACGAAATATAATCTGCATCAGTGGCCTGACGCTGCGCCGCTTCAGCGGCTTAGCGATTGGCTGCAGGTGAGGCATGTACATTAGTGTCGAGCGCTTAGCTAATTACAACAGCAGAAGCCGGCGGCGCACACAACACTGCTTACCTTGCATTCCTAAGCATGAGCGGCAGAAAATTGCTGCGAGCATTGTATGCATTGAGCGTGAACTAAGCGCTGCAGCTTAGGCACGAAGTACTCTGGTAGATTAGTCAGGCTATTCACGCTCGCTGACATGCATGCATGTTTCCCTTTGCTTGGAGATCATAACGGCCCGATATGCAGTGCGGCGATCGCTTGTTGCAGCTCTGGACTGACGAGAGACTGGCATGGGATCCTAACGAATACAATGGGACGAAGTCAATTGTTGTTCCTCCTGAAATGATGTGGCTGCCTGATATTGGCCTACAAAACAGGTGCGGGGCTCTCCCTGCACTGATTATTAGGTGCTTTAAACGCAGCAGGTAGAGAGGTTTAGATGAAAAATGGCCGCGAACTTCGCCGAGCAGCATATGCAGTATAAACTAGTTCTCTCACAAGGGCTCTATCTCTTTCGCAATTCCTGTCATTGTCGTCAACTGCACTAGAGCTGAAACTATTTAACTAATTTAATAAAATCATCGCTTATTTTAGAACTACTAGAATCTGGCTTAATTTATTCAATGATGATCCAGTAGAGACACCATGCATTTTGTGAACCATTGCTGCAACCTACCTAATTACACAGAGAGTGATTGAACTTAAAATTTAAATATCTGCTGGGACGGTTGCTTGATATTTTGTGATGACAAGCGGTTAACACAGGGGTATCCCATTGACGGTGTCAATATTTTTTTATTCAATATTGTTGTCACTCCGATGAATACTGTTCGAGTGTTAAAAATACATTCAGAAACTGAGCGCACTCACCACATTTTCTTTTAGTTCTCCCTTCTCTGAACCATAAGTCACAGTGCTCGCTAATACAGCTCTTTGTAAGTGCAACAGTAAGTATTGTATTTCAAGAATAAATAATAATAATATAATAATAATAATGCACTTGATAAAGCGCCCTCAGAGAACTTAATCTCTTTCTAGGCGCTTTACATTTGCTGCAAAGGGAAGTGCAATTGAATGGTAAGTAAAATCAAGCTTGAAAAACAAACAAAATGAATAAAATGGTTAGGGGTGACATGCACAGGGTCAGCATGCAAATGTGGTTAGTGGCAGCATGCACAGTGTCAGCACGCATAAGCACATCAAGGACGAATCACAGGGACCCACTAAATGCTGTCATAAATAGGTGTGTTTTTAAGTTTCTTTTAAATGTGGTCAGGTCAGGGGATGCTCTGACGCAGGTCGAGAGTGAGTTCCAGGCTTTAGGAGCATACGAACTAAATGCACGGTCTCCAAAGGATTTAAGGATTGATTGCACGAGGTATTTGTAGACTGTTGGATTCCAAAAAGCGGGTGTTACGATGCTTGGCCTAATGAGAGAGTATGTCGGAGAGATAGGCTGGAGCCATAGAATGAAGGGACCTAAAAGTGAGCGACAAAACCTCGAAGTCAATCCGTTGCTTGACTGGTAGCCAGTGCAGGTCGGCGAGAAGTGGAATAAAGATCTGCTTACTCAGAGATTAACCTATAGCAAGATACGTCCAGAAACACGTCGTTAAAACTAAAACTGGCATTGTAAGCTTTACGGACAAGTTATAGATGTTTTTATTACTTGTAAGATATCAGTTGAATATAAAGAATAATTTATTTGAATCTGCACTGCACTTGCCTGAATCCATCAGATCTCACAATAAAGACAGTAAAGCTGTCACACACGTCCTCACCTCGCTTATTTATAATTCACTAGTTGGTCACTTCATGTTTTAAAATTTAAAATATCTTTTCAGCCCCTTATGGATATAGTATTAGCCGCAACTAATATTTCAGTAGCCAAGCCTCAATACGAATATACTTTTTTGCAGTGCGAATGAGATATATCACAATTCTTTGGTCGACAGGAAGTTCAAAGTAACATTGTTCAGCAATGGTAATTTACTTTGGACTCCAGGAGGAAAATTCTATACTAACTGTGAGCTTAACATTGACTATTTTCCGTTCGATGATCAGCGGTAAGTAGTAACATAGAATAGTAGATACCAGAATAATTTTGGTTCTATTGGCTCTGTTGTTTTCCTTGTAACCAGTGGCTTTATGAGCACTCATCCACTACGAACCTTGATCCCTTGATCCCACTCTGCTCGTAAGAACAACTGCGGAACAAATAAAAAAATTCCTTCCCCAGTAATCAACCTGCTTCTTAAACGCAGGTGGGCTGTTTTAGAAACGAAATTTTGGAATTCAATCATATAAATTCGTTGTTAGCTATTTTTGCAACTGATTTTGTGCAAAGTTTTGGTACAACATAATGCACCCAGTTATAGTTCCACGAATCCATGAATATCATCCATGAAATCCTAAACAGCTGTGCGCTAGTGCTATTTAGTGAACTAAAAACCAAAGAGACTTCTCAAATCTCAAATGAAAAAATATTAAATCACTCATCAAAGAACAGCAAGAAGCAGCCATTGATTAGGACGACAGCCCAAAAAGTAAATAGTAGATGAAAATGAGAAACGTGGAGGGAATTATGTTGTCACTGAGAAATTAATTAGTATGGAAGTAGCAGCAAAAGAGGCGAAAGGGAAGAAATGTCCAGCATAGCAGAAGGAAAAAGACGGCATCGTTAGGTAAGACTCGCTGTAGTTCCACAGCCCGAGATTCCACGGCAAAACATATTTTATTCTGCCGCTGTTTTAAGCAAAGAATAGCTAATTATTGGTGAGGCTCGTGTGACTGCAGCAATTCTATCGAGAAATAAAGCCCTGAGGTACAGAGCGGGCTTGAGGGACAGAGCTACAGTTGTGGCTTGTATCTTCTGCTGGACAGAGATTCCGATAAGCTCCTTTAGCTAAGGAGGCATGCGACTGATTCTTCAGATTATTTGGATTTTAAGTTGAAGCCAGTTTTCCTCTTTAAGAGTAAATGAAGAGACTTCCATGTATTTTTGGTGGACTTGCCAAAATAGATGAGTTATAATAATTTAGCTTTAAAGAGAACCAGCTATTTAGATGTTCAGCTGGTCGTGACTGTAATTAGGATCACATCTTGGAGAATTAGTTTAGGCTCATGTGGTATAAATACCTATGAAGCGGTCATCTGAATTAATTCTGCTAATCAGTTTTCTTCTGATTGAGGCAAATGGCTTGCAAACGGTGAAGGACTACCGCATTAGACAGATGTACCATAGACAGACGGCTAGAGGCGAGGACATACGAATGCATTGCATCTTATTAATACTATGGGGTATTTTTAGTATCCCATTGTAATTATCTTCAAGAAGCCTTTTTAAAATTTTCATCTCTATGATTGTGTTCTGAAATAAAGCTAGTTAAGAAGTGCTCTCATGTGGCGCTAGACAAATGGCATTACCATTCTTATTGTCATTACTGCTGTGGTTATTATGCAAGGGCCGATCATACTTCGTGCGCTTTTCTGCATCCTGGTTTTTCATCTTATCACACTTTCTTCGTACCAGGAGTGCACAGATGAAAACTTGCTCGCTTCCGTAAGCGTCTTTTGCTAAACTAATTGACCCTCTAATTCTCAAGCAATGGTGATTTCTGAATCATTCAGCAGTCTATAATTAAATTTATTTGCAAGATAACCGAATAGTTCTCTTTTCAAGTTGTTCATTCATTATTCTCGTTCTTGTAGATTTAATAAAATTTAACCCGTTTACAAAAAGTTTGGTATGTCTGATATTAAAAAACACACATTAAGGACACAAGAGATATACTAATCTCGTCATTTTTCTTACTTGCTCCTCATCATTCTCCTCCGTCTCTTCATCCTTTTCCTCATCTTTCTTTTTCTTATTGTTACCGTCATTATTGTCGATTCCTAAAAGTATCCCCAGATGACCTCGATTGTGGAGCATTCAGGCATTTTAGGGACACAATAGCCCTGTGTAGTAAACTTTTACTTTATTGTTATTCCTATGTAGTAATTATTATTTTGAGACTTTTTATGCCTGATAAGTATAGAAAAGAACTATTATTCTGTAAAAACAAATTTGATCAGGATAGGGATAAATTCAGAATAAAATAATTTACCTTCTAGAAAATTGTAAGCAGATACCGTTTGGGTCAGAAGCCATGCGGTACATAAAATCTCATGTTTTATATACAATGTATTTTTGTGCGTAATCGCACTAGTAAATGATTTCATAATTAAAATTTGTCGAATTGTCAGAATTAACAAAAAAGGATTCACTATTTGATTTGTCTACCTGTACAGTTGGTCTCGAGACGTACTTTCATTGCAGCAAAGTAAAGCACCTAGAAAGAGATTGAGTTCTCCGAGTCCGCTTTATCAAGTCAGTAACTATTATTACTATTATTATTCATTGAGGAATGGCATTCATCAGTTGTTCAAGAAATAATGTATTACAACTATTTATACTTTACTTGTTAATATCTTCCAAAAATGTAAATAAATTTGTAAATATAGAAGCCAAGCGGTCTCATTTACTTCCAACTTTATTAGTGAATACGGATCTGCCTTTTCCTGAGATAGCATTAGGAGGCCGCAAGCACCTGACAGAGGCACTTTGCTATGTCTGTAGCCAATAAAACGAAGGTGAAAAATTACTCCGTAGAATCGTCTCTTCAATACCTATCTTTTCTTCTGGTTTACACTGTGCTCCTCCAAGAGAATTAAATAGCGTAAAGACCTTATTGGACGGTGAGGCACAAAGAATTAAGGTGTGAGATCATCGGAGACCACAAAAACGGTGGCATTTTCATGGGGTCTCCAAGGTAGTATCAGTCCGACTCCATGCACTAACAATAATAATAAGAAGAAATTTACATGGTGCTCACAGAGAATCAAATCTTTTTTCTGAGCGTTTTAAATATTTCGTAAATAAAGCATGTCAATTGGTAGTGATAAAATGAGCAGTGACTGCACGAATCAGAGCACAAATGAAAATGACACGGACCGTGGAAATGCTTTGAAGAACATGCGCATTTTAGCGTCTCTCTAAGTAACGACAAGTCAGGGAATATCGTGACTTTTGTTAGGTGCGAGTTCCAGGCAGTAAGAGCCGCGCACTATAGGTCAGGTCTCCAAAGAATTTGAGGTTGGTTAGAGGCACAGCTAAATGACTTGAGTCGGAAGAGCGAGTGGTACGATGCCTAGCGCGATTGTGAGGACGTAGTTAGAAAGGTAAAATGGGTTAAGAAAATGAATGGGCCTAAAATTAAGTGAGAAAATCATGAAGTCGAATCGTTACGTGATGGGTGACAAGTGCAGGTCAGTAAAATGGATTTAATGTAGCAATTGCGACGTTGATGACAAACACGCCTAGCTGCAGGGTTTTTCACCAACTGTGAGCACCTAATTGCACATGCTGAAAGACCTGTATGTTTCGAGCTACACGCCTATTTAGGACAGCATTTAGTGCGTCCCTGTGATTCGCCCTTGATGTGCTTATGCGTGCTGACACTGTGCATGCTGCCACTAACCACATTTGCATGCTGACCCTGTGCATGTCACCCCTAACCATATTATTCCTTTCGTTTGCTTTTCAAGCATGATTTTACTTACCATTCAATTGCATTTCACTTTACAGCAAATGTAAAGCGCCTAGAGAGAGATTAAGTTCTCTGAGGGTGCTTTATCAAGTGAATTATTATTATTATTATTATTACAGGAGGCAAGACGAGATGTCACAAATGCATGGACCAACGATGATGTGGTATCCCTGTCTAAACAAGCCCGAATTGTGTAGTGCTTCGTAGCTCAATGTAGACTTGCCTGTCGATCTGATGTGGTCATCTAGTGAATAGTCTCTTTTGATCAAGAAGCCCAGATTTGTGATTTGTCTAGATGCTAGAAGAAATATGCTGACTGAACCCATTTTGAGGGTTACGTTATCAAATTTCTGAATAACAATAAATTGGCCCATAGCTAGTAAGTTGCTGTTATCCTGATTCAATTTTATAAATTGTGTTGTCATTCAAGTTCGAATTTCAGAATGCATGCTGTAAGGAAGCTGAGATAGTTTAACATATTTGGTGCAGGGAGGAATCAAAGCACACCCTAAGCTATGTGACATCTGAAATCAGCCTTTTCCTTTGAGATAGGAAGCGTCCTTGTGCATTGCGACCAGCGGGTCTCGCCGCAGGGGACTAAGATCTCTGCGAGGAGCACCAGGTTTAAGCGGGGACCACTGGCTGACTCCCGTTCTGATGTCGCACTAACGCGTGAAATATTGGACCTTGTGAAACAAGTTTTCACACCTCTATGTAATGACTCGGAAGCCGTTGAGTGCTTTTGAAACTTCTACTCTGAGCCGTCTGTAGAAAACCTAAAACTGGTTTCTGTGTGGGACTACACATTAAGAAGAGCGTTGATTTCAGTGAATTCCTCAAAAAGCTCACTTGTGCAACTAAAGCGCCTCGATACGGCGTCCGTGCAATGATTCAGGGCTTTTGAGATAAATCACAAGGCAAACAACTGAAGAATAGCTGGTCGTGACTATGGTGAAAAAAGACGACACGGTGGGCTGCCATATTTACTTCAAAGTCTATATCCATGTTACTCGTATTGAGAAATGCCAAAAAGAACATGGAACGACTTTGGTATTCTTATTGAACACGAATACATTTTAAATATATCACTGTCCTGGTTAAAACTGAACGGTTTGCCAGGAATAATGGTCATTTTCAATATTTTGAGATGTGAATAAATACAAAATAACACTTACTACTCGGGAACAAATACAGTTTTTCATAGCGATAAACTGAAAAAGTGTGGCTTCAAAAGAATTTAAAATTAACAGTTCTAGTCATATCACACTCAGAACGGTCTTACCTTGGTGTTTAGTCTGTAACCTGAATGTCGGAGTTAAATGCTTTATAGGTTGTTTTGAGCACTCTGATTTCAAGTATACTCGCCATTTTGATTGCAGTTGCATACTCCATTTTACCAACTGGGCTTACAACGGGAATGAGATGAATCTGACAGTCACGTATGACTCCGTCAAGCTGGACAACTATCAAGTGAACGGCGAGTGGGACATCATGAGTACCAGTGCGCACAGGTCAGTAGTGAGCTCATTCGCCACGTTATTACCCTCCCGGGTGCAAGCTGTGGACTCCAAAGGAAATTACGTGATGTGCAGTTGCCAGTACACGAAGAGAAAATAGAAAATGGCAGATGCTAGCTCTGTACATAATTCGCGACGAAACAGTTTTTGCAGACGAACATGGGTCTCACAGGTTGATGTTACAAGCTCCTTCATCCGCATCTCAAACTCTACAGACTATTGGCTCGTAAAATTCCTCTGCCAGGCAGCCACTGCGGTGATACTTGGTGATTGGAGACAAAGTCTTGACCTGAAAAGCAACTTACATTATATTATTCTTTGGGTCAGCCATAGTTATGGCTCCTTCGACTGAGTATTTTGCTCTTCCAAAAGTTAACCAAGCGCTCGAAAAGCTCCATGGGAAAACAATGTTAAGCCCCCTTTTTGTCACCACAGGTTGATATCCAGAAGCTCCTCGTCAGTATCGAGCTCCGGGAAATATGCATAATAGCATTAGCCAACCAGCGAATGTGTGGCTTGCTTTCCGAATGCTGCCAATATCACAACTTGTCTGATGCATCACGACGACTTCTACGGGCGATCGTCTTCAGTGACTAAATCAAAAGAATTATAATCGTATAGCTCTTAAGAAAGGTTTTAACTAAACGCATACGGGAGTGAAAATTTCTCAAGCTAACTAAATGCAGGATTTGAAAATAACTGAAAATTAACCAAAACTCATTTGTTAATTCGAGCCCATTAAAGCGTATGTTCAGCATGAGATCCCGTTCGCTGTTGGTGGCCAACTTTCGATTCTTATTGGTTGAAATGCAACTTAAACAAAATAAAACTAGGATGCGACGTAAATATTCGGCACTTTTACTTGCCTTATCACCAGGCTCAAGCGATTAATAAACTCTATTGTTCATCTGGGGAAAAGGGCAGCTGAAAAAGCACCAGATACAAAGCTACAACCCAAAAGCACAAAGGTATGCTCGGTCAGCGACAGCCGACCTTCGACCTTCCTATCTAATATCCAAGACACATATCGGTCAAACAATGTATTAGGTTCATTGGAGAAGCAGCAAACTGAGGTATAAATACTCCACGGTCATTTTAAAAATTGTGCAGGAAAACTGTATTAGCATAGTCTGCTGTTGAGCACCAAAGATGATAGTTCTATTGGTCCCTTATGCGGCGGTAGGCCTTTAACGGCATGCAAATTTTGCTTAACAATTTTTGATTAACAATGAAGTTGTGAGAAATCAAAAATAATCTTTGTTTGGTGAAATGTTTTCATCTGAATCAGTCAGTAATCATTGTCATTATTAGCATTCACCATCAGCCACGGCGTACGGCAACCCTCGTACAGCGCCAGAAAACCACAGAGCTACAGACCGGCGAAAAGCCACGGACGAAACTCACTACCTTCTCAATGCCTAGAGCATACTTCCTAACGGTAAAAAAACCGCGTTCACACATGACTGAATATTACATTACTTTTTTTTAAGCCGCCTAGCAATAATTATTTGACAACCGGTTCATAGCCATATAGTAATTCAGGAGCAGCGAATAACATCTCGACAGTCATAATCTGGCTGATCTATCGCGGTGCAGTTTCAGTGCGAAGGCCAAACTGGTATCCTGGTGGCAGGTATTCCCGCCGGAGAAAACATGGCGTAAAAGAGTATTGCGCTTCCGCACACCCTTACTTGCTTAAAGTGTAAAAACACGTATGTGCATTTCAAATTTCATTGCGCGATGTTAAAATCAGCTAATTTTTCTTGGGGTCCGAGCGCGAGCCACGCCAGAGGTAGCTTCCGGAAATAAAAGAGGGCGGTACTTTAGTGATCATTGCGAAAACTTGCGTGCCCAAACGCCTGTGACGAGTAAATTCCCTTTCATCTTGTCCGTGTGACGAAATCTCATAACCGAGACTTCTGACATCGGAACGCGAGAGGCCGAAACGCCCTGCTACCATGGACGCAGACCTACTTTTGTTTTGCGCCTCCATACATGCGCCGTACGCCTACTTAAGATAATCTCACAGCCGGGTGGACCACCTCCTCTCCGCTAGATGCCCGACAATCCTTCGTAGGGCTACCACAGGGGCTACTAGGACAGTGGCTTTCTGTCAGACGGTACTCCGCTTCCAAGTCAGCTTTCGGGTTGACAGGAGCCCCGTTAACTTCACTTGCACGTGGGTCATCTTGGCAATGCGATGAATCTAACCTTCGGCAGCCGTTTTCGAGGACAGTCCGGTGTCTGCACCTTGTTCCTGGCTAAGGCGAGCTGAGCCGCGCGTTTCAGAGTGGACAAGTACTACGCATGTTGCGGGGACGTACCCTATCCGTCCGTCTACTTCACCATTCACATGAGACGCAAGTACCTCTACTACGTGATGAACGTCATAGCACCGTGCATCATGCTTTCTGTGCTAGTGACGCTTGTATTCTACCTACCTTCCGGAACTGGAGAGAAAATTTCCCTCGGCGTCACAATATTCTTGGCGTTCATAATATTTTTGCTCATGGTTGCAGAAAGCATTCCTCAGAACTCGGACAGCGTTCCCATCTTAAGTAAGTGTTGGCTGTCCCCAAAAATATTTGCCGCGCAAACGCCTGCGAGCAGAGCATAGAAAATCAACTCTTGCTAACTTGAAGGCTCTAATGCTGCGTTGATCACCTGCCATCTTGCACTTGCATTATTGACACAGAACTACATGAATTTCACGTTTGACCCACGAAAGATTTATAGACTTCTAGCGCATGTTCATTCTAATAGGTCAGGAATGACAGGGAGGAAACTTTTTTCTGCACGTTTTCCGAAGCAGTCCTTGCGCGCTCTGCTGGCGGCGGGCAAAGTCGTATGCGGCTTTTGCATTCCCGGTGTCCATAACGACGTTCCTTCGTAATTTAACTGATTAAAGTCGCACGAGCAGCTGTGGCATCCAGCGAGTTACTAGTGAAGCAGCTGATGGCCAGGTATAAGTAATACCCACCCGGTTAACTCAAATGCGTACCAATACGCGGCGACCTGAGTATCTGGTGCGGAAAGAGTTCGGCGAGCTAACGACTTCCATGCCATTCCCGTATTTTCATGCATTAGCTCGAGTGTGTCCTCTCAATCGCCGCTTGTCGACGCCGGTCACTGAAAGCTCAGCCATTTTGTCACCTAGTCTCTGGACTGCTTTGGTCTGGTACGGCCTCAGGCAGCAGGCCATGTACTTAAACCTATGCCATTCCGTATTTTAGCCCAGGAAAGGTTGTATGCATTGAAATAATAATCATTATTGCAATAGCGAGTTGATTTTTTTTGTCCTTACAAATCGACCTTGGAGATCGATTACCTACGAAAGAAGCGTACTGTGGAAAATTGTCGTGGTGTCAATTAACACCGTACCTGTCACATTCAACCTTTTCTCGCCAACCTTCCTCTGGCTAATATCAACGTCAAGGTCTAGTCATTCATCGTGTTCATATTCTTTCATCTTACTTTATCTCTTACCAACCTCGAATAATTTCTTCCCAAACCTTGTCTTCAGTTCCGACATGCCTACGCAAGTCGACTGGAGCTCTCTAGCCACCGACACCCCACTGGCCTCTTGACTATTAAAGAGTAGCTCGACCGCGTGCGTTCTTCATCGCCAAGTCCGAGTGATCACACCCCCCCCCCCCGTGTGTCCCCATGCATGCTACAACTGAGCTTGTCATTGTCAGCTTGGCTCACATAGTCTCGTTTCCTCGACTCCCACCCCACCCCACCCCACCCCGCCCCCCGAGAGGGCGCAACGACCGGCCGACCGCGCCAAGCTGTGCCGATCTCGCTGAACTACACAGACCCTTCGCGACCGCTTATTCGTGACTGCGGTTCGTCGCGACCGCTCATTAGCAGGCGAACTGCCTACGCCTGGCCTCGCGCCCACCGGGGCGGTAATCCAGAGCTAGCAGCAGCTAGCCGGATGATTATGACATTGCTCCAGAGTCTGATGTCGAATCGAAGAAACTCATTCGTTGCACGCTGCTGCGCCGGTTCCGAGGCCTGCAGCGGTCGTTCAGCTTCGTTTGCGGCAATGCGCTCAACAACTACTGAGTGCATCGTAATGCTCAGTTGATCGGCTACTGCTCCGTAGCCTGCGAAAACTGCTTAGATAGATTTGCAGCTCTCTTGGGGCGTTATAAAAATATTTCATTATTATTATTGTTACAGTATTTTGTACGGTGACCATCGTTTCCACGAGAGGGGTTGCAGATAATCCCAACTGCTCTGTCTCTTTTGACTTCTGCAGGACAAATTCCGCTTCTGTAGTTGCAAATCACGCGTAGTTACACCATGCACTAAATGAACCCGGTATGAGAAAAAGCCCGCCAAGCAACGACCTCGTGCCCAGATCTCGCCGCCGCCGCCGCCGCCGCTGCCGCCGCCGCTGCCGCCGCCGCTGCCGCTGCCGCCGCCGCCGCCGCCACAATACGGTCGTCTGCCGCTGTCCGCCAGGTGTCTACTTGGCAACGTTCTTGGCCTTGACCACGTCATCTCTCTTTACGAGCGTCGTCGTGCTGCACATTCACCATCTGTCACCCGACAAGAAGCTGCCCGCATGGCTGCGCCGCATCGTCTTCGGCTTTCTGGCTCGTGCGCTCTGCATGAGGAGCATACACGCTCGCTACGGCCCCGCCTCCGCGGCCGCCGCAACGGGCGCCTTGCGGCGCAAGCTGCTGAGCACCTACTCGGCGCTGCCGCTGCTGTCGGCCGCCACCAAGTGCAGCGGCGGCAGCAGCAGCTGCGGCCACGATGACGGGCTGGCCAGAATGTGTGGCCAAGGACGCTCGAAGGCCGCCGTCGCCACCGCCGCCATCGCGCCGCCGACGCACTGTTCGGCAGGCTGGTACGGCGGCGGCTCGAGCCCCGAGTCGGGCGTCGATGCCGCAGACGACCGCCGCTGCCGCTCCGGCGGCGGCGACAGCAGCGGCGGCAGCAGCGGCGGCGACCGAGGCGGTGGAGGTGGTGTCGGAGGCTGCAGCGGCGGCGCCTGCAGCTGCGGAGGCACAGAAGAAGCAGCCGCAGCCGCCGCAGCTGCAGCGGGAGCGGACGACCACCAGCCGGAGTGCTCCCACAGTGCGGGAAGGCGAGGCTGTCACGTGGCTCACGGTGGGGAGAGCGGCGGACGCGGAGCGGTAGCCGCAGCGAACAGGACGAGCTCGATACTCGCCGAAGTGCTCGAGCACGTCAAAGCGATCGCCAGGGAGAGGCTCACCCAGGAGGGGCAAGAGGTGGCTCGAGAGGAGTGGCAGGCGGTGGCCAAGGTCATTGATAGGCTGCTCCTCTTCAGCTACATCATATTTATCGTCGTCGCCACGGCCATCATCCTAGTTGCCCAGCCGCTGCTGTCGCAGTCATGAGCGTCGCTCCAGCCACGCTTCGCCCGCCCCCCCCGCCATGCGACAGCGCCGCCGCTCCGGTCGGCTAGCTCGAAGGCGGAGCTTATTGTCCGCTGGGCACCAGGCGCTTTTCGCGAGAACTTCGCTGTTCTTAGTATTCTTAATTCCGCTGAGCCTTCGCGTCCTTGGCCGAGGGTTCGTCGCCTTCGAGAAGGCCAGCCGTAAATGTTGCTGCTGTGCTCGCTCCGGGCTCGCGTGACACTTTTCTTGAGGGCGGTTAACACAGCCTTCTGCTTAGCCAGTCGTTCATCATTGCTATTTAGTGCAGCATGCGTGGTTTTCCATGCTGCAAAGGGCTGTGAGCGTGCGGGAGCGTGTTTGTGTTTGTGTGTGCGTGTAGGGCTATTTTATATGTGTATGCACTCTGTACTCCAGTATTCAGCGTGTATGTATACACACACACACACACACACACACACACACACACACACACACACACACACATATATATATATATATATTGCATACGTATATGCAAACCGACTTGGTTAGGCGTGTAAGCGTGCATATATGTAAATACTTGAATGCATTTATTCTATTAAAAAGTAATGACACAGCCCACAGTGCTTATGGTCCTGCGCCACCGCGTGGCTGAAGGCCACATCACAGGTCGAATGACGAATAGGCATTTTGATCTTCAGCAGTAAATTCGACCGTTGCCATGGGGCAAAGACGCTATCGCCATCTCTTACTTTTCTCATCGTTCCACTAGCTCTTCCTAGTGCTTCCGCATCCACTCCGCTTCGTCCGTCCAGCTAGCTAATGTATCCTAGCGTATCTGACGATTCTCAACCCCCCCCCCGCCCCCACCGGTGTCATGCAATCAATCTCGGCCTCGTCCTCAACATCGCAAAACAGCTCTCTCTGTTCCTCAGCTTGCTACCGTGGCAGCGCTTTCATGCTCGCACGATTCACATTACCAAAAGTTTCACACATGAACTTATTGTTCTAGCGCGCCACGGCTGTACTGCTCTGCCACCACGAACTTACAGTTTGTCGATCCAGATCAGGGTGACTGGTCACCAGACATAGTGCATTAGTTAGAGGCAATACATTAAACATGATTTTAAGCAAAAAACAAAATATGTTTTGTAACATTACATGGCAAGACAGGTATCTATAATAGGATGGCGTCACGTGGCAACGCAGGGGCTGCTGCACTGAAAGAAAAGTCATTTTATTTCACCAAAATCCGTGCAGCTGGTAAATTAAGTTGGTTTAACTTCTGGGAACGATTCTCACTGCGATTTAAGCATGGTGCAACCACCAAATGACTAAGGAAGACATAGAAAATCTGCGGTAATATATGCGGGAATATGAAATTGGTTGGTTTTGAAAAATAGAGACTGAAGGTTGTCAGCCGGAGGACTTCAATCGCAAAGACTTGGCGAACAGGAAACGGAAACTGACCGGAAGAGCTATTTAACCTCTCACCAACCGAATTATCCGGGAAAATGTAATTCTCAATATCCGCCTTTGTATCCGCCTTTGTATCTGATATCTATATGTTTGGTCTAGAGGTTAAGGTGCTCGCCCCGACCAAGGTCTGACTGAAGTCAAGGGCTCGAGCCCCGAGGCATATGTGAAGCGCCTGAATAGAGATTAAGTTCTCTTGGGGCGCTAAGTAAATGAATTATATTTATATATTTATATTTATATTATAAAGTAAACCAAAATCAATAAGGAATTGCGTAATGGCGAAGGCATTTTCTTGAACTTAAGTTCCGTAAATTTGAATTAATATGCGTGTACATACGGTTCCATAAGTTCGTTTAATAAATGTGAGCTGGGAATGCGCTGTGTAGTTTTCTAGAGTGCAGAACCCGAAAGTCGTTTGCAGGAGGGCGGATTCAATAGAAACTAGTGAGCCCACGCACGTGTCGAACGGAAGCAGTACACAAAAACTAAAGCTATTGCAGTTCCCGGCGATTGCAACCTTATAGTTTGGCCGTTTACTGTAAGCTGAAGAGCGACCATGAAACAGTTCTCGATATACCGGCTCATGAGCTACGTGATATTTAATTATGTAACTTGGTTTATCTGTTACTTCCGCCGTGGTTGGAGAACAAGAAGAGCATCCCACCGGAGCAACCTTTCTTTTTGCGATGGTCTTCATGGTGAGTTATTCCCCAGAGAGCTAGCTGCAATAGCCGAGCTGGCTTGGGCCAGTGGTTAAAGTGCTCACCCCGACCAAGGTCAATGTGAATGCAGTAGATGACCAAGATCGCGTGTTCGAGCCCTGCGGTATATGTGAAGCGCCTGAATGGAGATTAAGTTCTCTTACGGCGCCATGCAAATTAATTGTATTTTAAGTTCGTAACGAGTGCGCCTAAGTCGTTTGCTGCACTAACACTATTTTTCAGGCAATTATTTGTGCTTTCGCTAGAATGATGTTGTTGATAGTCCTGTTTGGGCATCTTGATACACAGTTCTCACTGCTAGGCACAACCAATACGGTGTCTTTTGTGCATAGAGCCAGCTCACTTTCTGCTAATGGCATTTTGCCAGTAGCAGGCTGTTAACTGTACTGTTAAACATGGTCGTCAGCGTCTACTTATATTTACGTTAAATAAACACGTCTTTGACATATTGTGTAGCTTATATTTTAGAATTTGTTAGTGTAGTGCTTAGGGGTTGTGAGTTTTTTAGTTTAAAGTTTAGGTTTTAATGGTTAGATTTGTATATTTAGTTTTTGGTTCGAGGTTTTGGGTTTAGGGCTTAGGTTTTAGGTTTTAGGGAGATACTCTAAGCTGAAAAGACTCTCAAACGTTTTTATTTAACAAAAATATAGACAAGACGCTTGCAAACATGTTTAACAGCCAGCTACGGAAACTATGCTTATAGCAGAAAGTGAGCTGTCGCTATGCGTAAATGAACTCAAATTAGGTGCTCGGCGTGCTACTAGCGTCAGGAGTGTAAACATTGCATTCGTTGTGTCATTATCTAAACTACTCAGGGTTTAGGCGGAAATAAAACTGTTCACAAGACGCCTTACCTCAGTTTTGGAGTTTATAATTCAACATTCAATGTGTTTTAATATAACATAAATATATGCATGATATTAGTTGATGATGCGTACTGCGTTTTCGGAAACCTATAGCTGAAAGAGGCATTGCGGTTTCAGAATAGATTTTTCCCGAAATGGCCTTGGGCTCAGCCGTACCAACATTGGAGAACTCTACGGTGTGTTTATACTAGCTGCGACTAAAGTAAGCGTGATTATCATTGGCTGAGTATGTGCGGCTCATTATCTAGTCGTGCCGTTGCAGTGCTTTCTATGAGTGAGAGCCTACTTTCCGGTAAGCAGCTCCGCCAACCATTTTCTAATGCAACTTGTTCGTGCATATTCACATATAACTAGTTCATTACTTTATTTGCGCCAAAAAGTTGTTACAGAAAACACAAGAGAATTCACGGTTTGGAATTCACGGTTTTATTCATGTGGGGATTCAGATCCCGCGTATGCGCAAGAAAATATTTAATGACAGAGAAATTCAACAGGAAATTCAGTTTAACCTTAGGCAGCGCTTGGGCACGAGGCCTACAAAAACTATAGCTATAGAAAGTATAGGTCGGCAGTCGCAATTGTATGGCCGCAGAAGAGCCTTGGCGGCTATCAGCCCGCTTGCAGTGGGCCATAAGGGGCAATAAATTACCAGCGGTAAGATTTAAATCCACGACCTGGGTCGTGAAGTACGAGCGCCTTAGCCCTAGGCAATGAACCATGGGTAAACTAACTTTTTTTCTCATCCGTCTACCAGCTCGCTTGGTGGTTCAGCACTTGCGTAGCATGCGTGAGCTACCATGCTCGATTCTCCTCAGCGTCTCAACTCGGCGCTGCTTCTTACAAAGTCCTAATAGGGTTCGTTTTGCTTTTCAGGAAACCGAATGATAACTCAGCGAGCGGAAATTCAGTGCGCATAGTACTTCTTGCTTTGTGCAACGCGGGGCGCTAGTTCCCACCAAGTACCATTAAAGTGGCGAGCACTGATGGAAACCTAACGGTTTGTGCCTAGACCTCGCCGGTCCAGCCATCATACAGAAGGCTGAAAGGACTTGCCACCATGCACTTCACCGCCAAGCGTGATGGCCTGCAACCACTGACCTGAATGAGAGACGGGCCGGTAGCCGAGACCTTGGAAGGCTTGAAATCGGTGGCGGCCATAATGCGTTCTGCTGTGATCTACACATTAATCTATACTCTGCAGAGAAACAGGGATCGCATTATAATAGGATGATAATGTTAAACGACCCTGCACTTTATTCTAGCCGCACACCTCTAAGATACAAGCTGATGTACCTAAAAGCATGCTGCTGCATCAGACCCTTCCGAAGTCGTTCGAATGCCGCCATTGGTTTCAGGCTTATCCTGGCCGTGGGGCTCGAAAATTTGGCAGGTCAGTCATGTTTACCAGAGTGAGCTCTATCTGCCAGACTGCTTAATAGCGTTCTCTCGACAATGTAAGGACCGGTAACGAACCCACAAATAACTGAGACGAGATCACTCAATTGTGGCCAGCTGATTTTTTAGTTCGGGGTTTTTAGGAAATCGCAGCTGAATGAAACACCCCAAAGTATTTAGAAGCAATTTTTAAAACAGCTACTTGGGTGACGAGCTCATATTTCACTCGCTGCTGCCAAAATTGGTGTTCCTCATTTCATGCACTGCTCATGGGCTTGCGATGCATATGTACGTTGCCGCCGATCTGCTGATCAGCTTGGGCAACAAACTGTGCCGCTATAAGCGCGGAAAGCAACTGTGTGCCTCACAACAACTGGGTACACGTATTTAGTAGTGCTCGCTCAGGAATTTAAAACAGCTAGCTAATAACAAGGACACAAAGTTATTTGTGTCCTGTACTGAATAAGCTATGGACATGTCTGCGAATAGGCATTTGTCAAAGAAAGACACGTGCTGGCCTGTACTCACTCATAGGCTCAAAGGTCAGCTCTCATATATTTGTATTGACGTTTCCAGAACCCACCCAGTCGTGGCGCTGCGCAGCGACGAGCCTGGAGGCGAGCGATCTCTAACACGATGGTCAATGAGCTGCAATCGATACCAAGAGGGAACGCTCAGAGGAGCTCGGACGAATAGGCAGCGAAGGCGAGAGCTCGAAACAAGACGAAGAACGGCGCGCGTACCGAGCAAGAGGCACGGCGAACGTCAGGACGCTGCAAACTGCACAGGGAGCAGCGTAAATCTCATGGGTGACCGGCGTCACGGCGCTGGCACAGCGGCAGCATCTATGGATCATCTACTACTCTTGTTGCTACTGCTGATGGCTGGTACGCTGACCAGCGCTACCGTCAGGATCGGTAAGCGCTCTTACTTACATTTGTGAGATTAGTTCCATCGATGTACTCACTAGCACTGGAATATGATATCACTTCTATGCTGACGATACTCAGTTGTATTTGTCATTTAAACCGTCGGAATCTGCTGCGGCAACTGAGAAACTGAATGCTTGCCTTGCTGATATTCGATCCTGGATGTCGGAAAACTTCCTGAAATTAAATGATGATAAAACCGAACTGCTGCTCATAGGACACCATAAGCGTGTGGCTGGATTAAAGGGCTTTGCTGTTCTAATAGGTGATGCTGTTGTGCGACCATCACCACGTGCTTGAAATTTAGGTGTCGTGTTCGACAGCTGCCTCAATTTCAAAAGCTTCATTCAGAAGACTGCCTCTACAGCTAGTCATCACATCCGATCCCTATCCAAGATTAGGAGCTGTCTTCCACAATGGCTAGTAAAAATTTAACTAGCTCTTTAGTTCTGTCTCGGCTTGATTATTGTAATTCCCTTTTGGCTGGGCTGCCAAAGAAAGCTATTATGCCACTACAGCGGACTATGAATATGGCTGCAAGGCTGGTCTTCAAGTCCCAGCGGTTTGAGCACGTATCTCCTTTGCTGAAAGAGCTGGGATGGTTGCCGGTTGAGCAAAGGATACAGAGCAAAGTTCTTACGCTGACCCACAAGGCCCGCCACGGCTTGGCTCCTTCGTACCTAGCTGAACTGCTGCATCAGTTTCAGCCTGTTCGCGCCCTCAGGTCCTGTGTGGACAATAAATTAGCTGTTTCATTCCTCCGCTTAAAGACAGTTGGCGACAGAAGCTTTAGCTCTGCAGGTCCTAGACTGTAGAACTCGCTTCCACAATTCTTACGCAACGACATCTACTCTCCTGCTGCCGACTATGGCACATTCTTTTTAGTGGTCCTGAGCTGCTACTTCTATGATACTCACTACCTCAACTGCTCTCCTGACTCTGCTATGCTTCTCACTTTCTCTTTGTTGCGTGAGACGAAGTCTGTTGGCTACCGAATGCGTACCGAAAGCCGCTCAGGCTGTGAGTTCGCTATACAAAACTCTCCTGCGTAACACCCACATGGTCTTTATGACTTTGTGGAGTTACAGACGGAGATACATTACACTCGTACAACTACAAAGAATTATGGCCATCTAGCTAACAGAATTCAACCTTACATTGATATATGTGCGTTGCATAGCCAGCGGAAAAGTGCAAATATGAAGCATATAAATAGACTATACCTTATCAGGTTTAGCAGGTGCTACTGTCTCGGATTGGTTATGCGATGTTTTCTTTGTCTTATAATAATAGCAACCATAGCTTCTTGTTTACAACGCCCTAAGAGAACCAAATCTCTATACATGCGCTTTACAAATTGCAAAATTAAAAGCTTAGACGAGTAAGCAAAGCACTTAAGTATCGAGCATAGGCCAACATAAAGAGCTCATTATAAGACAATCGAGGCTAATTATTTTTAGGACTCCTGACCATTATAATATCCTGCATGCACAAGTGAGCACACGGAGCACACTGGAATAAAAGGGGCAAATTGATTTAGGCCCAGGAAAAGCTGAGCGCTCTTAAAGTAAGCGAATTGCTGATCCCTTGGCCACTGAAAGCTGTGCCTTTTGTTATAATCAAGCATGGTTTTTTAGACTTCGCGCAAATTATATCGTAAATTAGGCCACTAAAACAAGAGTTGGTTGGGTCTCGTTAGCGATAAGATATTGCTGCTTGCTACTGAAGCGTAATATGTTCGGAGGCTACCTGGAAGTGTACACAGAGTACCGTCAACGAGTCATATTGTATGTCGCTATATGTCTTTATGCATGGGCGATCGCTGTCGGAATACGTACTGTTAATACATATTTAAATTAATTGAATTCAGACCTTATTTGAATTACCAGAAAATCTAAATGGCATTAAAATTCTGAGGAACGTCAAAACTCTTGAGTCTTTACATAAAGACCGTGTAACGCCTGTTGAGTCTAATAAATAATAAATAAATCCTAGCTGATTAAACAGCCTCTTTTGTATAGCGACAGAAGAGCCTTTACGGCTATCACCACCGCTTGTAGTGGCGATAAAGGATCGCCCCACCGCAGGAATCGAACCCACGACCTCGGGACCGAGGCCGTGAAAGCAACCGCCTTACCTAGTGTGCCATCACGGCTGCTGGTATAACTCGTACATTCCAGCTACGGTATAGTATTCCAAGTTCACTCTGACATGCTTGCAATACATTTCAGCGCACGCACAAGCCTAAGGATATATATTTAGTGTTCATATTTTTCTTGCAAGTTCAATTCTACGGTACACTGCAACTGACGGCAGCGAGGTTATCCAAATTTTTCGATCGACTAATGCGTAATATATGGTCACCCACTGAGATTATTGCGAGATCATTTCTTGAAGCTGGCAGTTTTGCTTAATTAAATTAATAATTATTTTAGCCTCACTCGGTATGCGGCATTCGACATTTACCTTTTCAAGACAATGGTGTGTCGCCCTTATGGCAATAAAATGCTCTCAGAATAGAAAATGAAGATCATGTTCTTCGGTCCTTCTTATTTTTAAAGGCTTTGTGTGCTCAACGTACCCGCATTTTACATTGCTGCCAATGAGCAATATAACGCTTAGCAGCTCCATCTTTCTATGATTAAATCCACTTTCTATAAGCACACGCTATCACACACATACTGTTTCAAATACTTAATAGTCCGCTGACTTGAAAGGCTGCGGAATCTCCAAGGAATAGAACCAATCATTTTTTCTTAACGCTAGATGTGGAACGTGTGACGCAGGAAATCACGTTTAGCAAATCTTTGCTGTTTACAGTGCACAAATCTGGTCCACCAGCGCTGAAAAAAACTGTGCTAGCTATGTAGCTGTATACTTAGCAGCGGGAATTTGACTTCCTGTATTGTCAATTAGATTTGATCAACTTGAAGAACAAAACACCTACCTAAAGCTACCTGTAGTTATTTTACTAACGCAGCACATCACGAGATTTCTTAGGTCAGCGGGCGTAAGGCTTAGATGGCTGATGGAAAATGGGACTGACTGATGCAGCAGGGGCGTGGTCGTACCATTCTTATTTCATCCGAGTTCCAGGTCAAGGCGTGGCACCGCAGCTTCAACTCGTGACAGTTTTGTTCTCTGCAATATTTCTCGTTTCCTTCTATTGCAAGCTCGTCCTCAGTGACCTCGGCTTTTTTTGTACAAAACGTCTATTGATTTCCATTAATTTGGGTTGCTAATTCAAATGATTTCTTTCAAAGGATTCACTGACGTTCTGTATATGGCTCCCGTACTTTATGTATAGTACGAATTTATTGTCCAATTACTAGCAGGTCAGTATTTACCTTGCCATCACACTGATAGAAGTATTAGGCTCTCACTTTAACGTCGAGATGTAATGACGCGAGGTGAGGGTTTTAGTCAAGACTCAAATGATAACGTTAGTTTGAACTGCAGGCGACAGATTTGGGACCAAATAAGGGCTGCTTTACATGGTACCATTTGCAACTCGTACTAGCTGGATTAGTCCGTCATTCCAGCCAGAGATTTTAGGCAATTAATAAGTTTGACAGTGTTCGCAAGATAATCTCTGAAAAAACACTTGTAAAATTAATACCGTAAAGTCTCTAAATAGATATATATATATATATATATGTGTGTGTGTGTGTGTGTGTGTGTGTGTGTGTGTGTGTGTGTGTGTGTGTGTGTGTGTGTGTGTGTATGCATGAATACTAGCCTATAAGTGTATACATAACCTTGAAAAAATGTGTGCTTATGATAAACCAGTCTGGTACTGAAACACTAAATAGGCAAGACAAGCAGTCTCTCCTGCCCTGCTAGCAGATGCCTTTGCTTCTCTCCCCTCTCTCTCTCTCTCTCTCTCTCTCTCTCTCTCTCTCTCTCTCTCTCTCTCTCTCTCTCTCTCTCTCTCTCTCTCTCTCTCTCTCTCTCTCTTTCTCTCTCTCTCTCTATCTGTCTGTCTATCTATCTATTTCTGTATCTCTATCTTTCTTGCTTTTTCCAAATATTTGGTTTTATATAGCATCCTGCTCCGACATTTTTTGAATGATAACTCGAAAATTCTCTCAAAAAGTGTGGCCTCCGTCGCTTTGGCAAGAGGCACTCGATGCTTGCCTAAAACGCTCGGCATTCATCTGACTCCGACCGATGTTGGCTGTCGGCCAAACGAATGCTCAGCTTTCGCAGCGAATAGTTACAGCAGCGATGACGGGGCTCGTACTGGAGTGCTCCAGCGATCGCTCATATAAGCCGCCTAAAGTTTCTTCCGCTACGCTAGTCCAACTGCAGTGGGTTGCGGCTGACAAGGCTCGTGCCTTTGAGGGTCATGCTCCGAGAAGCACACAAAGAGCTCAGACTCGAGCGAGCCAACTACAAATGGCCTCTAGTGCCTGCCTGAGCACAGTTTGACATGTATGTTTCTGTGCATAGAGACAGAGTATACCTTCCGAATGAAAATTGTTCTATCCCCATGCCATTTCGAACATTACACTACATTTATTTCAGCAGGTATGGATACCGTGACCATAAAGGTGCAAAAAAATTAATTAAAAACTACTGCAATACACTGCAGCAATCTGGGCTGTGAAGTATATGCATATGGCTGATCACAAAACCTCGGGATGTATACAAACTTGGGTTTCCTGGCGCATCTGTTAAGAATGCAGAAACTATTGTATAGAAAGCGTGGAAACCTGGTACAAGCAAAAGAAACGTTGGACGAAATTAACAATTTGTATAAAAATGTAATAGAAGCTGATGTGGTTACACGCAAGGTACGCCAGTACATAAAACTAGTCCGATCAGGTATTTTCAATGAGGCTTTGCTTACCAACAAACTCCTGCTTCAAGCTGAAGCCAGATTTCACTTACTGGCCATCGAGGAAGCGCTCCTCCTGCTGCGTAAGCGTCTTGCTATAGTAAAGTGACACTGTGTAGTTCCCAAGTTGTTTCTTTTTGAGGCCTCCTCAGCGATTGACTGGGTGTTGGTGGTGATCAGCTCTATATCCGTCTTACGTGTTTAATTGTACTGAAGCAATGTGGAGGCTGAGTCAGAGTGACCCCCCAACCTTGTGGCTGTTGCGTGCCGTGGCCCTCAAGAGCCGTCTCAGTGTTATCCCCTAGTTCCATTTCAACGCCACTGCGGGAGGTAGTTTACGCGTCAGCTCATACAGAAGTAATGTTGCGACCGAGTTTGAGTGTATCATAGCATCACAATAAGCAATATTGATAATAAAAACTGTACATTATTCGAATAGTGCCCTATCAGAATTAATATCCAGGTGCTTTATAACTTACTGCAAGAGATTAAATACCCAAGGCTTGGTGATATGCACGGTATCATGTGTGCAACAGCAAACAAGTACCATGCTTAGGCCAGCATGCTAAAGCAAACAGAAAGACACTCGTGGCCAGGTTAGTAAAATCTCTGGCTATTATTATCCACTGAATCATGCAGAGTCAAGCAAATCCCTTGGCAGCAAATGTAAAGCGCCTATGAAGAGATTGAGTTCTCTGAGGGCGCTTTATCAAGTGCATTATTATTATTATTATTATTATCAAGCATGCGAAGCACACACGAGCAAAAAAGACAAGTTCGCTGGGACGCAGTGAAAGCTGAGCACAGCAGGTGCGTCTTCAGCTGAGACTTGCATGATACTAAGTCAATTCAGGCGGTGAAAGAAGCCAAAAGTGAGTTACAGACTTTCCGTGCACACGAACTGAAGACCCAATCACCACAATATTTCAATGTGTCGCGCGGGGGGGGGAGTCAATATTAATAAATGCCGAAAAGTGGGTAGTGCATGAGCAAGAACAGAGGAGCGAGGAGCAAGAACAGACTGGTGCTGCATACCCGCCCCCGTGACTTGGGACGATGCAAGATAGCTAGCTATCGGCAATTTTTTCCTCTCAAGCTACACTGGCCGTGCGTTTAAAGGTAGAGGGCTAAAAGAAGAGAACAAAGGAGACCACGTGTAGCACATTTTACGATGCTATCCACTATTTCTTAGGATGCAGTCCCGGTTAATTGACTATTTACTGCTTTCATCGCTTCTTTGCTCGCTGCTAGCGTGAACTTCAGAGCCCTCGTCAGGCTTTGCTGCGACTTTGCATACGAGTTTGCTATTGTTGTGGCTATGCTACAAGCAAATAGTATTTCAAATTCTGAATCCTTTCGCTCTTGCAGATGACGCTCTCATATCGCCAAGGGAAGCCGATGCCATGATTGAGCAGTGTATAATGAGAAAGGTCCGACAATACTGCGAACCGATGCAGTACCAGGCTGATAGGAGGCAGCCAGCAACCCTCGCCGAAGACGACCTCACGCAAGAGGTGGCAGTAACTACTGCAGCCCCTATCGCTCCAATCACATTGCCTCAGGAGACGACCACCAAAATACCCGATCGACCGGTGCGACGTAAGCAACACGGCTTCAACGTTTTTCTGTTTTCGTATGAGTCAGATGGTTGTTCGCTTCGGTAGCCGACAGCGATCGAAAGAGCTTCCCAGCGATAACTCTCAGCCTTGACTCAAACTTGTTCTGCCTTTAGCGGAAGCTAGCATTATTTGGTGTGCCTGGAAGAGTGCACGTAATGGTAGCTACGTCAGACTTCTCTCAAGGTTGCCAAAAGAAGCTGACAGCCAAGCGCTCAACGCGTACTCAGAGTCATATCGGCGAGTCACTAAGATGATTGCAATACGTGAAAAATAGAAAGCTCGTTGTGCAGGAACGACAAATTCAGGGCAGTCACACGACAACGATAGGAATTCTGGAGCCTATTGCTGCTTTTTTTCCAGATTCACATAAGAGCTCTCAGCATGCGAATACAGAACATTAGGTACGCTCAATATGTGGTTCGCATTCGTGACATATGCAGATACAACGAAAATTCCATAGACTCAGTATACATATTTATATTCAAAATAACTAAATACTCATATTTTACGCGAAGCTATATATATATATATATATATATATATATATATATATATATATATATACAATATTATATGTTGAATGTACGTGTGCGTGTATGTGTGCGAGTATATGTGGTTATCTAGTACACGCACACACCTACGCCTGCATATAAACGTGAAAGACTTAAGTGCGAAATCTTGCCGCGTAACATAAGTGCATGATGGGTGACGAACGTGACGGACGGATGTGACGGATGGACTTTGTCACTTTAATTAATAGGAAAATATTGTACATGCAAGTGAATTGGATACCCATTACAAATATCGTACAAAAAATAAGTCTTCCACTAAAGACTGCAACAAATTGTGTTCAGTTATTCATGGAAATACATTCTTTTTATGTCGCTTAGCGTTCATTTGAATCTTAACATTTAAGTACCTTTTCACTCAGGTCTATTATTCCAACCAGCCATAGTCATAAATTATATGAACCCGCTAGGAATAGTTCTTTTTCAGGCTTATTTCTAAATTCTAAACAACGGTCAGAATTCAGATGGCATTCTCCTAGCTAAGGCTTAGCTGGTTGGTAATCCGACTAGATTGGCACAGTAAACCCCTTAGTGGCTGCCTTAAGAATGGCTTCACAGCGTTTAATCTTGGAGAAGCAGTACCGCACCTCAAATTGCAGCGACAGTAACAGAAGCATCAGTCATGTAAACACAAAAACATTTTTTCCATCATTTAAAACTCTCGCTTGAAATCGGGATGAATTGAAAATGCGGTGGTCCTCCGGAAGCTAACTTCGATATAATTTCGTGCAAAACGAGAGGCAAAAGTACAAGTAAATTAGCCTGAGTCGGCCGATGGGCTTCATAGCACAATCAAAGCCCTCGGGCCTTCAAATGCTTGTTTCTGATGCGGAGCTTGAATCATTCTTTCGTGTGTCATTGAATAAAATATAGTGTTTTCTGAAGCAACCGGTGCACGCTGCGACACGTTTTATTTGAATCTCAAACCATAATTGATGCACGAAATGGGAGCTTGTTCCCAGCACGCTCTCACCATTGCTGACGCAGCTATCATATGCAGCTGCTACGAGTTTTGATTTAATCTTTTCAGAGTCGTTGAGTACTATTCAGGACAAATTACACAAGGAAATTCTCCGAAACTACGAGAAGACCTCCATTGCTCAGCGGAGGTCCGGTGGGCCAGTTCAAGTGTCAGTAGCATTTACACTGATTCAACTCAACAATCTGGTAAGGCTCTCAAACAAGCACCTGCATTGTGGTTAAAGCCGGTATGCAGCGACAACTTTTTGCAGCAACTTACCAGCTGTGAGTGCATGATATGTACAAGAATTGCCAATACCGAAGCTGAATTAATCCACATCTAATGTTAACAGAATAAGTAGGCCTTGTTAGTATCAGCTGATACGGCGAGAGGCTATTAGAATAGTAGGTAGTAGATAGTACTCTTAACAAAGACAGTACTCGCGAACTCCTCTAAGTAGGTGTGAGCGCTTTAGGGATAATCTCTGAATCGTTAGAAGCTTGGAGTCAATCTATTACACCAGATTGTCGAATGCTAGCTAGCAGCTACAGCTGCTTCTCGGACCTTTGTCTAGGTCAACTTACATTGTTTCTTTCAGGATGAACGGAGTCAAGTTCTGACCACCTCAGGCTGGATGGAAGTTGTGAGTACTTTATGTGAAAGGCGTTGAAATCTGCAGTAGCGTTATATTTATGGTTGAATACCGTTAGGTTGATTTGGAGTAGACGCTAATTGACATGCATTTGTAAACAACACTGAGAAATGAAATATTTCTCAGCGGGATTAAGCAAACTTCAAAACCAGAATCCGATCCAGGAATTGACTATTTTTAAATTTGTACACATGCATGTGACCGAAAAAAAGACACTTGCCTATAAAACCCAACTAGGTCAAGCAAAATCGAAGCAACTACCTTCGATGCACTAATAATATAGTGTCTGACTACTTTGATCATGATCTGGAAAGAAACGCAGCACAAAGCTCTGGGCGAATCTGGGCGAATCTGGGCGAACCCGAAAATAATGGCATCGGCTAGCACAGATGAAAATTGATTTTCTTTGCGAAAACACTCTGGGAAGACGCACTGGCAGACGAACTGCCCCGGGATATTGAGTAACACTATTAGCATATTAGCAAGAATCCGTAATTTCATCAGCAGATCAGTCCACCTATCTGCTATGGACCGACACTGACAGGCTGCCTCTGGTTTGTAATAGGTATAGCCCTTGCCCAGCTGATAGTGGCTTCAATAACTCGGCCCAATTCGCGGAATGCCTCGCTCAGATTACCAATCGGCTCCCTTTGTCTGCTGCTCTAATATTTGGAAGCCTATCCCAAGCGATTAAATGACGAACTTCCTGAAGAGGATCTGGTTACCTCCTCCGTTTCATCTTCTGGACAGAGCAAGTGCACTAAACTGCTCCACTGCTCGCGCACGAAAGATAACTCGGCTTTTCATTGTGACAATGGCTAGGTCTGGAAATTTGGCGGCATACAGCGAACGAAGCAAGTAAAAGCTTTCTATCTTAAGTCAGATATTTAGGTCGCGTCAGTGGCTTAGTATCCCAAAGTATTTCAGAACGTAAGTTGACATTTGGATTAGTAGAATTTTGTTCTTCTTACTCCAAAGGCAGTAAGAAATAGACGCAAGAGCCTTCTCAATTTGTTGACCACGTACTCAGTTCAATGCTACAATAATTGTGTAGTTAGCCAACCCCAACAATCTTGCAAAGCCTCCTTGCTCTTCTAATAGGTGATGCTGTTGTGCGACCATCCCCACGTGCTCAAAACGTAGGTGCTGTTTTCGACAGCTGCCTAAATTTTACAAGCTTCATTCAGAAGATTGCTTCTACAGCTACCCATCACGTCCGATCCCTATCCAAGATTAGGAGCTATCGTCCACAGTGGCTTCCAAAACATTTAACTAGCTCCTTGGTTCTGTCTCGGCTTGGTTATTGTAATTCCCTTTTGGCTGGGCTACCAAAGAAAGCACCTAGGCCACTGTGGCTGACCAAGAATATGGCTGCGAGGCTAGTTTTCAGGTCCCAGAGGTTTGAGCAAGTGTCTCTTTTGCTAAAAGAGCCAGGATGTGTGCCGGTTGATCAACGAATACAGAGCAGAGTTCTTAAGCTGACCCACAAGGCCCACCATGGCTTGGCTCCTTCGTACCTAGCTGAACTGCTGCACCAGTTTCAGCCTCTTCGCGCCCTCAGGTCCTGTGTGGACAATAAATTAGCTGTTCCATTCCTCCGCTTAAAGACCGTTGGCGACAGAAGCTTTAGCTCTGCAGGTACTAGGATGTGGAATTCGCTCCCCAATTCTTGCAAAACGACAACTACTCTCCTGCTGCCGACTATGACACATTCTTTTCAGTGGTCCTTAGCTGCTACTTTCATGCTGCTCACTGCCTCAACTTCTCTCCTGACTCTGCTATGCTTCCCACTTTCTCTTTGTTGCATGAGACGAAGTCTGTGGGCTACCGAATTCTTACCGAAAGCCGCTTAGGCTGTGAGTGCGCTATACGAAACTCTCCTGCGTAACACCCACATAGTCTTTATGACTTTGTAGATTTACAGACGTAAATGCATTACATTAGATTCAAAGTTAAATCATTTTTGGCTCTAATGGAATGCAATGTATCTCCGTCTGTAACTCCACAAAGCCACAAAGACTGTGTGGGTGTTAAGCAGGAGAGTTTTTTTATAGCGCACAGCCTAGGCGGTTTTCGGTAAGAATTCGGTAGCCCACAGACTTCGTCTCACGCAACAAAGAGAAAGTGGGAAGCATAGCAGAGTCCGGAGAGCAGTTGAGGTAGTAAGTATCATGGAAGTAGCAGCTCAGGACCGCTGAAAAGGATGAGTCATAGTCGGCAGCAAGAGAGTAGTTGTCGTTTCGCAAGAATTCCACAGTCTAGGACCTGCAGAGCTAGAGCATCTGTCGCCAACTGTCTTTAAGCGGAGGAATGAAACAGCTAATTTATTGTCCACACAGGACCTGAGGGCGCGAACAGGCTGAAACTGGTGCAGCAGTTCAGCTAGGTACAAAGGAGCCAAGCCATGGTGGGCCTTGTGGGACAGCTTAAGAACTTTGCTCTGTATTCGTTGATCAATCGGCAGCCATTCAGCTCTTTTAGCAAAGGAGACTCGTGGTCAAACCTCCGGGACTTGAAAACTAGCCTTGCAGCATATTCATAGTCAGCTGCAGTGGCCTAGTTGCTTTTTTTATAGTCCAGCCAAAAGGGAATTAAAAATTATGGAAAAAGGGAATCTAGCCGATACAGAACTAAGGAGCTATTTCATTTTTTCCAAGCCACTGTGAGAGACTGCTCCTTATATCTTAGATAGGGATCGGACGTGATGGCTAGCTGTAGAAGCAGTCTTCTCAATCAAGCTTTCAAAGTTTAGGCAGCTGTCTAAAACGACAGCTAAATTTTGAGCACATGGTGATGGTCGCATAACAGCATCACCTATTAGAAGGGCAAAGCCTTTTAATCCAGTTACACGCTTAGAGGGTCCTATGAGCAGCATTTCAGTTTCATCGTCATTTAGTTTCAAGAAGTTTACCGACATCCGGGATCAAATGTCGGCAAGGCAAGCATTCAATTTATCAGCTGCTGCAGCAGATTTCGATGGTTTGAGTGACAAATATAGCTGTCAGGAGTATTTCTATTTTATTCAAATTACTAGGCGTCTGGTGGCTTCGCGCATGCATTTATCTGACTTTCCCAATCCAGCCAATAGTTTAAGATATATTGAGGGTTCCGGGGTCATACATACAGAATCTTCAGTACTGAAGGCTATATTGTAATTGGCATGCCGATGAATGGAATAATTTTCTATATTACCTGATTTGGTATGCTCTCAATTTAATTTTGATGAAATATTTCTTCAGCTATACGCCAGTAGCAATAAGGTAAAGACGCTTAACTGCTGAATAGAGAACAAATCGAGGTCAGATATTTAGTCTTCAATAGCAAGGTAGTTCACATGAAGAAAAATTCTCTCAATAGTTAGGAAAGATCCTATACACAAAGATAAATATGCTTTAACACAATTTATATGCAAATATTTAATCTCGTTACAGCCGAGAGCAGCTCAAAGAACTAACACGTTCTCTGTCTAAGAGTTAAACCTAAAATAAATGTTAAACCCAGCTGCTTCATTAGCGGTATCGTTTCTTCAGGAAATGTGTCCTTAAAGTTACAAAATGGTAAACAATCTCTTACAATACCGTATTTTTGTGCCTTTTAACTATTAAATTAACAAACAAAATACCATAAAAATGTAGGAGAAAATTCAACTCAGTCTCCATGTTTCGCGATATGATTCGTAGCTCAACCCTTCTCGGCACTTAGTGAAAGGCTTGCATGATAAATAATCCCTTCTCAGCTTGCCTGTTACTTGACTTTGCCATTACATGGGTTTCAGAATAAATGGCAACCATTTCCATAAACTAGTTGCCAATACTTTCTACAATAAAGCGAGAATACCACGTTTTCAAACGCATTGAAGAACCTAAAAACTCCTTGGTATTTGACTCTCAACTGCAGGAAATTGTTAAGCCTTAAGACACATTTGTGGTTAATTGCTACTCATCTAGCTACATATCCTACATTTTTTATATCTATCTTGCCACTTGGTCATTTTATTTTTTCTTCAATTTTTTGACCAGGTATTGATGCTCCTTGGTGAAGGTCTTGCCCTTTAGTCAAAAAACTTCCAAGTTGCATCACTTTTGCCCCTCCTCTGTGTGAACCAGACACACCTGTCAATATGCCCATTCTACGCTATTCACTAAGTTTGCATCTTTTAAGATAATATTATTTGTTCAAATTTATATTGCTCATTCGCAACTACACTGTGCAATAATTGCTTCTGTTTCAAGCCAAGTCTTACATCTGAAAGTCACTTTTACACCTCATCTGCAATCAGAAGATACGAACTGCAATGCGATTATAGCTTTCCTGCGTCAAAAGCACAACACCTTTCACAACAATAGCTGCGAGCGGTGAACAGTAAAGTGGATAACTTTATACTATCAGCCCTATTGCATAATTACTATGAATGCAACTGCTATGGGCAGATTGCGGGTCGTGTTGCCACCGCTGAAATTCCAGGCATTGACGCACGTAGCCGCCTCATCCCAGTCAGGTGGCGTTCGTGGAATTCCACCTTTCGGACGTGCGTCTGGGCTCCTCCCATCAGACGTCAGAACGCTAACGTGTATTTTGAGAACTACTGTTAACTACTTTGAAGATCAGAGTCTCTGCGGCTAAAGTTTAAATCGTACTAACAGGTTCGTCAGAAAAATTTACGAATCCTTTAAATTTAGTCAGACCTTGCAGTCAAAATAGGCATGCGGATGAAATCAGCTCGGTTTTATCTTTTTTTAACTTCTAGAGTTTGCATATCTATGAGCAAAGCTTCGATAGCTGGAATTTTAGCATTTAAGGCAGCGAAAGGTAAATTTTCTGAGACGCTCAAGAGAGATAGATGAAGGTGTGATGGGTGTAAAAAATAATGAGCGTGGACTTATCTTATCAAATTCTTTTGCAATTTATGTAATTTTCATAGAGAAAAACCTGAGCCGGTCTCGGAACTTGAGGAAATATCAGAATTTAATGCTCATTTCCATGCTTACTTATCGCCAAAGAAACGCTGCTTGTCAATCTATTGATCACAATAGAATTTCTGACAAGTCCTTGAAAAACCAAAGAAAATTAGTATTCACAGGCTCATGCCGTGCAGTTATACGTAATTAATATTTTTACGTAAACTGATTCCATTCTGTTAGTATCTGCATGGATATTTACACAAAATCTAGCATCTTGGAGTACTTACAGTACAGAAGTGAAGAAATTGACTTCCAAACCCTGAAGTACTTAATTAAAACTCAACATACTTAGCCTTTTGCCTGCTGCCAGAAATTTCGTACCACATTTGATAAATGCGTAACATAGATGCCTCAGCACGCAAGAACAGGGATGAAATTGTAAGCCTCATCCTGAACGATCCAGCAAAAGAACATCAAACTTTCTTTCGAGCCGCACAGCACAAAGAGGATTCGTAAGCTCTGATGTCATTTAAGTGGCACATCGGCTTTGTAGACATGGAAAGACGAGCGCCTCTTGTGGGATGTGAGCGAATACAGCAGCATTGACCACGTGGTTTTGCGATCAGATATGATTTGGCTGCCCGACATCGCTTTGCAGAATAGGTAACAAGCGGGCAACTTCGTTGTTTACTTGAAGCTGCCATTTAGCTAGCTTTTTTCGTGCATGCAGGATGCACTGAATATGCTGCCTTAATCGCCTTTATGGTTTTAGTGCAAAGAATGGCTACTTATAATTAAATTTGAAAATGCATGATTGGTTAGTTATCACGTCAGACAAAGTTGGATCGTGCCTTGCCAATAGAATAAAAAATATCTTCATTTCAGCACTGAACTTGAGGATCCCTTGCTTGCCACCACAGCAAATCTGCCGCCTAGAATTCCGCCTTGATCACTTGGTCTAAAGGCATTTTGACCGTCAAGTATTTTTTTATTACTGTCTGTAAAAAATGGTTAACCTCCCTGTATTATAGCCCGGGGGTATGGTGCTCGCTCTTCATGACCCAGGTCTTGGGCTCGAGTCCTTTAGTGGGCGATCCTTTATTGCCCACGGTCAGCGATGAGGATATCCGTTATTACTCTTCCGACGAAACATAAATGAGGCTGTTGAATGAGAAAACCTATCAGTGGTAACTCTACAATCTTAAAACTTGCTGCTAAGAAACCAAGCTATAAATATTTTAAGACTAAGGCTTTTTGGCTGCCGTTTGCTGACCTACCTCGAAATAGTTAGTAGCTACGGTTGAATTTGAACCTGTATGGTTACTACTTGCACATAGTACCCAGCCGGCACCCTTTTTAAACAACGTACAATACAGCCACTACCATATTAATATTTGCATAGCGTATCCGTGTAAGCTTCTTGGTATGGCTGAAATGCCGTTAGCCTGCAACAGAAAGCATGAGTGCAGTATGCAGTTACATCAGCGGCTGCATTATGTGCCGAGTTCCATCAAATTTTCGGTATGAGTTTGACAATATAGCATGCTAGCTTTTGCAACCGAGCAAGCCATCTTAAAAACCAATCAGTGAAAGCACCTTGATAGGGATTTTATTTTCTTAGGGCGTTACACAGATGACTTATTGTTATTAGAATATTATTATTATCGTTTGAAGGGCTAAACGGTTCGTTCACTTCATGTTCACATGTTCACTTCATGTTTCACTTTCACTTCGTTCACTTGCTTGGCACACTTTTGAGAGTCAAGCAGGAGAGGTTCTCTCTTAAACGCTTGATTTAAACCAACCCGTGTACCATGTAAAGAGAACATCAAGCATGCTATTACTTCCCATTCAATTGCATTTCCCTTTGCAGCAAATGTAAAGCGCCTAGAAAGAGATTGAGTTCTTTGAGGCCGCTTTATCAAGTGCATTATTATTCTTATTATTATTAACCATGCCCCCAGACACGGAATCCAATTCTTGGACTTCGTTTAAGGTAAAGACACACATATTACGAAACTACATGTTGTTCCTTTTCTAAAACGCTGGCTGTCTTGGGTTCTGGTTATGGATTGTGTGGTAAACAGCGATTATCTTGAGGCACTTCGAGATTTTGTCTTGAAAGTTTAGTGTTCGAGGTCCTGAAAAATGCGAAGATTGTTCTGAGAGACAGGTCCAACTCTCAAAAGTTCGAACTCTTATTGTAGTTAAGCACACTAAGATTGTTCTGATGTTTTCCTGTAGATCAATGTGTGAGCAAGTGCTCTGGCGCGTCAAATCTTTAGCTTACAGTATGACTTGAGCTTTAACTTTGATGCAATTGTAATTACAGGGGGGTGGAAGGGTTTGATGAGAAACTACTTTTTCTGTTCCAGAATATATCGGATCTTGAGAGAATTGACTGCGTCTATCTTTTTCCGGAATGTATGCAGCAGTTTGAAAGGAAAACTTGAAAATCTACTTTTAAGCCCCCGTGGCAGTGTTGTATTTTAGGGAAGAGCACGTTCTTGACCTAAGGCAAATGTCCACGCCAAACGAAAAAGAGAGAGAGAGAGAATACGAGCGCCATATCCCGGTCCTTAGGTCATTGCAAAGTTTCGATTGGATAAAGTAGGTGATATTAAACGTTAGCCAGGCCCATGAGATTTTAGCTCACGGCTTCCCAAACCATCTAGCGTCGATTTGTGCCTATACGTGCGGTAGATTTGACATTCAGTCATCGTTTTATTGTACAATGGCTTCTTGGTCCGGCAACAGACACCCCCTGACACCATAAAGTAAAAGTACCCTTGTTTTCATCAGTTACAGCTCTTGGTTTTATTTTTGCTTAATAATAATAATAATAATGTACTTGATAAAGCGCCCTCAGAGAACTTAATCTCTTTCTAGGCGCTTTACATTTGCTGCAAAGGGAAATGCAATTAAATGGTAAGTAAAATCATGCTTAAAAAATAAACAAAATGAATAACATGGTTAGGGGTGACTTGCACAGGGTCAGCATGCAAATGTGGTTAGTGGCAGTTATGCAAGACATTCTGATTGAGGTTAATTCTATATCGAGTTAAGTTGTTACTGGTAATCATACTATAGGCAAATGATTTCTCCTGAATTTTATTATTTGAAATTAGGTTTTCACTGAGAAAAACTCTACGCTTATATTACGTCGATTATCGAATTTTTCCCCAGATTTTGGACAGAATTGGCTTTTCTTCAGATTCAGTCTGGCCTTAAGTCCATGCATCGAATTAGAATTCAACGAATACAGTTTATGTAAAATACCTGCGAGATTTACTTCTAAGTGGGTGCAATAGAAATTCCCTGTTATTGTTTTTATGTAATTTATTTGGTATATTCGTTAAACTTCAAAAGCAAGCGCGGGTGTGGGCCTGAACCTGGCACCCTCGATGCATGAGAAGCCTTGGCTGGTGTGCCGAAAGGTGTATGGAATGTATGAAGGGTATTTCTATTTTTTTCTTGTTTTTTTTTCTTATTTTTTTCTTCTACTTTTATTTTGCATCGGGTATTTCTAGCCTACAAGCTTGAGAACTGGGAGCATCCTACAAACCCGTTATATTTTGACGGTGAGAAGCGTTAGATCATTAAAATATGCTCCGGCGGCTAAGAAATTTAGTCGGTCAGGGAAAAGCCAAGAGGTTTCTGAAAAGCTTGTGCGGGGAAGAAATTCAAATTGCACACAGTCTTACCCACTTTGCTACCTAATGGGTGCTCTGCCCCTAAAGTTACTAAACCAGCCTGCGACCTTAACTGAAAATGATAGCATTATGCATCTACGATATTCATGGCACATAACCGTATTACGCTGTAGCTATGTATGCAATATTTTTCCTGCGTAGGATTTGCAGAAAACGTCATATTCTGGGTGCATTTATTCTTTATTAGTTTAATTTTATGTCGAGATTTATAAATACTTTTTTATTAAAGCGCCACAGATATTTACCACTCTTCACTGGTGGACCATAAATTTAGAACTATTATCAGCTACGATGGCTCGATATTATGGATACCTGGAGGAAAGTACTCGACAAACTGCGAAATTGACATCAGCTTCTTTCCTTTCGATGATCAAACGTAAGTAACCTCCTCGTATTTTAACACGCTTTCTTAAAATAAACATCGAATTCAAACAAGGGATGCACCGCTATTAAAAGAAATTAGCAGTAGCAGCTCTTTTCCGTTACAAAATTGTGTGCACAATTTGTTTTTTAATTTCTATTTGGACAAGTAACAAGAGTCCCCGATTACAAGTTGTCAGCTGCATCTTGAATTAAGAGCCTCTTTCTAGCGAGTGAACTTTAAGATGCATAAAATCATTTCCTTTTTCTAGGAGATGTAATTTTACTTATTTTTTGTGTACCCAGCTTCGCAGACTCCCAGCTTATAATCCTGATGGCGATATTTTATTTATTTTCCCTGTTCGTTTAGCATCGTAACATGACTGAGCAGTCAGCAGTGCATTTGTCTTGCCTTGAGGTTCTCCGATGTTTTTGCCTGTGATGTGGCTACCTTAATAAGGTCTAGCAAAAAGAGCTCGTCTCCTGAAGACCCTATACCTGCATCTCTGTGGTCTTCACTTGCAGACCAACTTAGCCCTGCCATAACTAAGATTTTTAATGCTTCTTTGGGAAAAGGGGTCGTCCCCAAGTCCTTCAAATCGGCAATCGTTAGACCTATTCTCAAAAAGCCTGGATTAGACACAGAGGTCCTAGCAAACTATCGTCCAGTTTCCCTTCTTCCGTTCTTATCAAAGATTCTTGAAAAAATTGTTGCTAAGCAGCTAGTTGAACATATTGAAAATAATGGAATATCAGAAACATTTCAATCAGGGTTCAAGAGGCAGCACTCTACTGAAACTGCTCTCCTCCGTGTTAACAATGACATTCTACGTGGCAACGACGACGGGAATGTCACTGCCCTAGCTCTGCTAGATCTGTCTGCTGCCTTCGACACCATTGATCGCGAAGTTCTGCTTGAACGATTGAGAACAACGATCGGTCTGGCATACGAAGCACTGGCGTGGTTTAAATCATACTTGTCTGATCGTGTTCAATCCGTGTCGTGTGGGGGTCAGGTCTCAGACATGAGAAGGGTCACCTGTGGAGTCCCTCAAGGGTCTGTACTCGGTCCCTTGCTGTTCTCCATTTATACACAACCTCTGGGAAAAGTGATTAAGGCCCATGGAATAGAATATCACTTCTATGCTGACGATACTCAGTTGTATTTGTCATTTAAACCGTCGGAATCTGCTGCGGCAACTGAGAAACTGAATGCTTGCCTTGCCGATATTCGATCCTGGATGTCGGAAAACTTCCTGAAATTAAATTATGATAAAACCGAACTGCTGCTCATAGGACACCATAAGCGTGTGGCTGGATTAAAGGGCTTTGCTGTTCTAATAGGTGATGCTGTTGTGCGACCATCACCACGTGCTTGAAATTTAGGTGTCGTGTTCGACAGCTGCCTCAATTTCAAAAGCTTCATTCAGAAGACTGCCTCTACAGCTAGCCATCACATCCGATCCCTATCCAAGATTAGCAGCTGTCTCCCACAGTGGCTTGTAAAAAATTTAACTAGCTCTTTAGTTCTGTCTCGGCTTGATTATTGTAATTCCCTTTTGGCTGAGCTGCCAAAGAAAGCCATTATGCCACTACAGCGGACTATGAATATGGCTGCAAGGCTGGTCTTCAAGTCCCAGCGTTTTGAGCACGTATCTCCTTTGCTGAAAGAGCTGGGATGGTTGCCGGTTGAGCAAAGGATACAGAGCAAAGTTCTTACGCTGACCCACAAGGCCCGCCACGGCTTGGCTCCTTCGTACCTAGCTGAACTGCTGCATCAGTTTCAGCCTGTTCGCGCCCTCAGGTCCTGTGTGGACAATAAATTAGCTGTCCCATTCCTCCGCTTAAAGACAGTTGGCGACAGAAGCTTTAGCTCTGCAGGTCCTAGACTGTGGAACTCGCTTCCACAATTCTTACGCAACGACAACTACTTTCTAACTGCTGACTATGGCACATCTTTTTCAGCGGTCCTGAACTGCTACTTCTATGCTACTCACTACCTCAACTGCTCTCCTGACTCTGCTATGCTTCTCACTTTCTCTTTGTTGCGTGAGACGAAGTCTGTTGGCTACCGAATGCGTACCGAAAGCCGCTCAGGCTGTGAGTGCGCTATACAAAACTCTCCTGCGTAACACCCACATGGTCTTTATGACTTTGTGGAGTTACTGACGGAGATACATAGTAAGATTTAAATCTAATAAATAGGCCTAATCTTTATATGCACGCCATTTATAAGTAAATACTACAACTGATTAAGTGAATGGCAATAAAAACCTCTCTGAAATTGGAATGCCGTTCCTTAGGTTAAATATTCTACCTACAGCACACTTTCCGTGTTCTTCGTGCGCTATTCTTACTTAAATTTTAATGACTGCTTATTAGGAAGCAATTTTACCGCAAGTATCAGCTGAATAGCAAATTAAATGTTTTTTTTTCAGGAATGTTCTCAACGAGCTTAATACTTTTATCCGTATGTGGCCGTAAACATTCTTATTCTACGTTAATACAATTGATTTTGCTTTTACTATTGACGTATATTTTCTGCCACTGACTTTTAGGTCCCTTCAGTCTTTGGCTCCAGCCTACATGTCAGATCTACTTCCCCACCATGCTAAGCATCGTACCATCTGTTTCTGAATATACTCGTTTACTTATACCTCGCATGAGTCTCAAAACCTTTGGAAATCAAGCCTTTAGTTCGTGTGCTCCCAAAGCCTTGAACTCACTTCCGACTTGCGTCAAGACATCCCCTGACTTGACGAAATAATTAAAAAGAAACTAAAAATGCATCTATTTAACACAGCATTTATTGTATCCAAATGATTCGTTCCTTGTGAGCTTATGCGTGCTGACACTGCGAATGCTGCCACTAACCATATTTGCATTCTGACCCTGTGCATACCACCTCTAACCATGTTATGCTTGTTTTCATTGAGCATGCTATCACCAATCATTTTACTATTCTTCCTTTGCAGCAAATATGAAGTGCCTAGAAAGAGATTAAGTTCTCTGAGGGTTATGTACAATTTTACTATTATTATTATTATCATTATTAAATCAATTTAGGTGCAAGCTGCATTTCACTAATTGGGCATTCAACGGAGCAGAGATGAACCTGACAGTGACTTATCCAAACATTTCTTTAGACAACTACAGAGTCAACGGCGAGTGGGAGATGGTAATGACGACGGCAACAAGGTAAACATCTCTGTTACTCGAGGCCTTTTTCGAGCCAGCTACAAACTTCGCAAAGCTACACCAAACTTTTGATATTTGGAAAAACGTTTTAAGGGCCAGAAAAATCAAACAGATTTTCTTATTGAGCTTGGGGAATGGGTCACGGCCGCAGAACGTCCGTCCTTATTAGTAGCGGGAGATCCTCCGGTGCAGGACGAGCCAGTGCACTTCCTTGCAGCTCGTGTGCGGTCAGTGTCACGGAACGTCTGTCATGAGCTTATTAAGAGGTATCAAATTCTTATCTTTACAGTGCTTCGAAAAAAGTGCATGATGTTTCATCACACTGCATCTACCATTCTCTTGGAATAAAAATATGCTTTCGGGCAAAGTAATGCTAGTTTTTTCTATACGTCCTCATTAAAAATCATTGGGTTGCTAAGCCTCAGCAACCCGCTGGTGACCAGCAAATAGATTCGCTTTTTCATAAGAGCGGTAGTGTGCGTCAGAAGAACCAATATTGGCCACGAGCTCCGGGATATGGCCAGAAAAATGTCACTGGAAGAATATCGACTTAGTCAATCTAGCCAACTATTTCCGTCATTATTCGCTGCAACTAAAACTTTTACACTCTCCCGCAACGGTTGATTATTAAAACGAGTTATTGGAGTCACGGAATCATGATCTCGTAGGTAAGTTGTACAAATCCTGCTGGCAGCAGGATATTCGCTGATCGCTTGCCGCTTGTCCATAACCGGGCGGTAGTTAACATATTTGCGGTTCTATAAACCAGCAACCCAAATCGTTTCGTCGAGATCGTGCTTCAGTTTAGGTCACTGGTCGACTCAAGGCGTCTTCATGCTGTAAAAAAGCCATAATGGAGCTACTTCGAATTTAAGTGTTCAACTAGATGATTAACCATAATATACTGAGACAGTTACCGAGTCTATGGAAAGATATACGCCACAAGCGAACAACCTTAGCAGTTAGCTTATGTTGGAGAGATTGAAGGATTTTAGCCGAGTTAGTATTTTGCTGTTCGAAGAAATGTGCTCTGATGACTAATATATCGGTATTGATGTGAGGGAATGCTTTTTCTGACACCCTGTCTAATGCAATTGCGGATAGCTATTTGAGCTGTATCTACAATAGAGCAGCTGCACTGCTCTCTTTGGTGGCGACTAAGATATTAGCTGCTTCGGCATTATACCTCTTCCTTATAACATCTCTTTTATTCATTTGTGTTGTGCATGTTATTCCCATTGATCAGTTGATACGCATCCTTTCCGGCAGAAGTAAAAAGTCTGGAAAGATCATTTGTTCTCTTGGGACGTAATGGAAATTCATTACTGTATTATTAGTATTACCGTTATTATTATAATTCACGACAGATGGCTGACAGCGGAGGTACCACGGCGTGCTTTTTACTTCGCATTATCATGTCATACCTACCAGACGTTTCAAAGCTGGGTACCGGTTAGACGAACGGCTTACGAACTCGCTCCGTTTCAGGCAGGACAAGTACTACGCGTGTTGCGGCGACACGCCCTATCCATCTATCTACTTCACCATGTATCTGCGACGGAAGTACTTGTTCTACATCACCAACATCTTGGCACCTTGTATCATGCTCTCCTTTCTCGTCACGCTCGTCTTCCTGCTGCCACCCGACGAAGGAGAAAAGATTGGACTCGGTGTAACGGTGCTACTCTCCTTCACCGTGTTCTTGCTCTTGATCGCCGAAAGCATACCGAAAAATTCTGACACCGTGCCGATCATAAGTAAGAGTTATTGAGCGTTTCTGAAACTTTATTACATATGGGAAAATTTTACATATTTATTGTTTGCTTCCTCCAAGTCGACTCCAACGGATCGTCAAAAACGGCTGTTTCGGCACCCTGGCTTTAGGCCAAATATCACTGCAAGTAAAGCTCATTCTTTTCAGCTCGTTTAGAATTTTGACCAACGCTCTTACATAGAAAAGAGTCCGTGCGGTTTTAGTTTGGCTAGCCCTGCTGTGTCTTTCACTGAGCGTTCCATGGGGCTATAGCTGCGCCAGCCCTGACACTTAATGTTTCGCAGCCACGATCACCTAGATAAATATCCCCTCCGTGGTGTCAGACGACATTTTTGTGCGCTTGCGGCTTTGAGCATGCGCAACAGAAACTGTCCTAGCTTTAGTTTAGTATAGGCTATGCACTGCCGACGAGACGTTGACTTTCTTCACGAAGAGATCATAAAAATTCGGAGATTAATTCCAAAAATCAAAAATTCTAATGTACGTAGTAAGCTTGGCTACTATAAGCCCGGTTTTGTAATGGAAAACAGTTGCACTACTTTAGATTTGCTTCCTTTTGCTCCTGTTCCCTCCGGTTCCAAGAATAGATAATTCGTCCGCTCAATGGCGTTCCATACTGAGGACTCGCTACATAAGCTATTACTGGACACTATGCTACCGTGCACCCATAACGAGACCTTGGCTTTAGCAAATAGGCTTTTTACAAGTTTTTGTTATGTTTTCCGTGATTACTGGAAGGCTAGCCACTCTACTGTACAGAAGCTCCTGTGAAATCGCATCTACAGGACGCAATAACGGCCGGGACTTTAAACGTGTGCTGGAAACGATTGAGCATTGGCTCGTCATGGCTGGGCCCACTAAGATGATTCCAAGTGAGTTTTTTGCAGTCGGCTTTCGTTCATTACTAGACAGTATCTGGACTATCTAGACAGACTATCTGACTAGACTATCGAGACAGTATCCGGTAGATAATCGAAGGCTGCCCGAACGAATGCGAGCGCTCGTCTTAACGCCTATGGGAGCCGTGGCAGAGCCAGGGGGCAGGTGGGACATTTGCCCCTCCCCTGCAGCGAGGCAGTGAGCTGGGTTGCATCCTATTCCTACGCCACGCGACCGTCACCAATGAAGAAATTGCGCTTTAATTTCACTCCATGAGCAACCACCGAGTTCGTGACGAATAAACAAAATGATTGAACGCTATAGCTTTCATTAATTGCGTTTCTGGCCCGCGTACTTGAAAATCTTGCGGTTCTTTCCCCCTAGATAAGAATCCTGCCTCCGTCACTGTACAGGAGTAAATAGGACCAGATTTTTGCCGGATTTGATGTGGCCATGAAGGCTCCGGGTCGGGTGCGTGCTTAGACACTTTAAATATTTAAACCGTTCGATTTTCCACTTTCTAAGGATGTTCTCTTCTAGGATCTCTATTCAGATGGGAGCAAGGGCGGAAATATTTTTGAAACATTCAGCATGAGATTAAAGGGGTGCACCAACGTGTGCAGTGCTTTCAGATTAAGCTTCCTTACATCAATTATTTACCAGCCTTGAGTGATCAACCAATACTATTTTTAATAAAGGTGCAAATTTCTAGATCGTTGTCTGAAATTTTTGTTTATGAATTCAATCAAACTAATTAAACTGCCTACCAATCTCTCAATCTCTCCCAATCAAAAAAATGTCTTGACACGTGGTATCTAGTAAACAGAATTATTCAGCGTTGTAAAATATTAGTGTGAACAAACGAGTGTGTAGGGGGTATGTTAATTGGGGTACGGAAATACTACACCCGCCTTTGACTGCGATCTTCGGAAAACTAAACAGCTTAGCGTAAGAGGGTCGTAGTTCAAATTCTTTGCCAAAATACCAAGTATGAAATACCCAAGTAAAGCTATTTGTGGCTTTAGCGATAACTGCCGACCACAGCCGCCAGCGACATGTCACCTGCCGAGACATTTACAGATGTAGCTAACCAATTGCATTAGCGATAGCTTCTGTGAGCGAACACATCCATTTCCTTCATCCCAGCATTCTTGATTCTCTCGCAGGTATCTACCTGGCCACTTTTCTGGCCATCACGACGTGCTCCGTATTTTCAACCGTTGTCGTCCTCAGTGTTCATCATAGCGGCGACGAGACGCGAGTACCGGGGATCATTCGACACCTGGTATTCGACGGACTGGCGAAAATGGTCTGCATGCACAGCATTGTGGAAAAATACAGTCGCAAGAATGTCGCTAAAGGGCCCGAAGCCGAGTTCGGTGAGAATGGCACTGCACCTCTTGAGTACCTGGACGCCCTACCGTTGCTGCTGCAACGGAGAAACGCCATCGGCAAGCTGCATACGGAGCAGATGCGAAACTCGACCACGGGAACCATTGGCCGCTCGCCTCGCACTCGACACCACGGTGGAGTGGGCGTTGGAGTTAAAAAGAGCGTGTCTACCACGGATGACAAGCTGGCTTTTCTTCTGCGCCCATCGCGGAACGTCATCCTCGAGGAGATTCTGGAGCATATCAAAACCCTGCAGAAAGAGCGTAAGAATGCTGAAAAAGCAGAAGCCACCCGCCAGGAATGGATGGCAGTGGCCAAGGTTATCGACCGCTGCCTGCTCATCATGTATTTTGTATTCATCGCTACATCTTCAATCGTGATCCTTATTATACTTCCTCTTCTCAAGCCACCATTTGTTATCTCTTAAGGTCCTATGCAATTACTTGCTGTCTGAGGATTTGGCGTGAACATGCCTGATCCCGAGTAACTTTGCACGAGATACATACATGACGCATTCTTGTTTTGTCCCTGCTGTACTTTAGTAATAGGTTTCGCGAAAAGTCAGGCCAGAGCCTCGTGTGTTAGAAACCGTTCATTCTTAGCACATTGTTGTACTGTGCTACTGGGCTTCGTTCCCGGAATCAGGGACTGTACAAATGCTCACTGGTGGCCGCATCGGCTTTGCCTGCGCCATCGCGCACTGCTGGCGTCGAACCGGCTAAGCAATTGGCTTAGTGTGATTATGGATGCAATGCGAATAAATTGTGTCTTACTGCCGTGCCAGGGCAGCGCGTTGGCTGCTCCATTGAACTCTAGACAACCGCATCGCCACTGCCCTTCCGCCTGCAGCTCTTTAATTTTAAATGTCACCTCCGAGGCGTTAGGATGCCATTCTTGAATGACCAACTCATTCTAGAAATGTAGCATTTCTGATAAGGACAGAATATTTAGTGTCTCTGTAGTCCTTTCCGATAAGGACAGAATACTTAGTGCCTGTAGTCACAAGATCATGCTATCTTGACTTGGGCAGGTATGACAAACCTGCGGTTTAACATACCGCAATCAGACTTTTAGGCAAGATATTGCAAAAATAGACGTTGTGCTACCCCATATTGATTGGTTGTCGTATAGGCTTTGAGATGGCTGCCCGCTCAAAAATCGATAAATACTCTCATCCTTGTTGTTGGCTAATGGCTAATTGGGTTGCAGCCACAGCGGAGTGTGCAAAATTGGCTCGAAAAACATTTATTCAGCTGCTTAAAGCCAGAAAAAAAGGTAAAGTAGGACTGCCATTTCCAGCTATTCTCGAGTGACTCCATCTTAAAAATAGAGATTGTTAGAGACACGGCTGTTTAATTAGCTGGTGCTTTCCATGTCCCTGTGTCGGCCAGATATCTGATTATGAATTCAAAAAGTTGTCAGAAATTAGTATGTGAACACTCCAAATAGCTTACGTGTCATTACCTGTGCAACAGCTTGTGTGGGGTCGAGCTTCGAATGCGAGTGTTCGGAAATGCCTGTGGTTGTGCGTTCACGTGAATTTCCCAACACTTGAGCACGAGCAGTGAAGTCATGGGCTAATAAACGCAATGTGTAGTGAAATCAAAATCATATGTCGTAAGATCGCATAAAATCAACCGTAACGGCAAAAACCACTTTGACGGGTAGGACGCTTGAGGCCTACATCATATATGGCTTCTGCATGTCCACTGGAACTCTACCAGCGCCTGCATACCAGGCCAGGTCAGTGATATATTTTCTAATATGCGTGGATTCTCTCGCCTCAAAGAAAAATGCCTCAAACGCCTGCGTTTTTACTACCCTTCCTGCTACTCAATAGAGGCACAGCGAAGCCGGTCTTCATAGCTACTTTTAGTTTCTCTTTTAGGCGGTGAGAAAGACGCGCTGTATGCACGTTATAGCCACAGCGAGTTGCTGGCTTTGCAATTAGACGACTAAGAAGAGAAAATATCGGAAGAGAAAGAAGGTCAAAAAGAAGGTCAAATTTTGTTTGATTCGTAATATATCCATTTGATAATCAACGGGGCTGCTTATTCAGCGCTTAGCGTTGCCTTTCATGGGTGAAGAAACTATTTCTTCATAGAATAAACTCCGAGTATCTTCCTGATTTCCTCACTTATCGAGGGTATGCAGGCCAAGCAGCGGCTGCCGATCAGGGACAATCAGTGCAATCTTCTCGTCTGCATACGGCCGGCGTCTGCACATGATGCATGCCTGCTGCATACCCGAACGGAGCCAACTGAGGGAGGGTCAGCTTACATCAGTATTGACTTCTTCCGGACATACGGAGACACCGGGCTGAGCCCGGAGGCAAGTGATCTCTAACGCGATGGCCAATGAGCTGCAATCAATACCAAGTAGGAGCTCTTAGAGGACCCCCGAACAAAGCACCAGCCCAGCTTCTTCTTCAGAACTGGAGCCAAATTGCAGCGTGCAACGGCCTGAGGAACCCTGGACACTGTGACACAGCTAGCTTCAAAAAGAGCTAGAGCCTCATGGATGACAGACATCGTGTGGTGGGAACAGCAGCAGGAATAGTTTTTCGCCTTCGTCGTTGGTTGCTGCTGTTGTTTATCTTCCATCTGACCAGCGCTAACATCAGAAACGGTAGGCCATCTTTCTAATGCGATGAATACATGCCTAGTAGCCGTGAGTGTAACACGCGCTGATAACAGTACTGTTTCTCAAACCCGTCTGTTTTCTCCTAAAGCACGTCTAGAGGGCAGCCTGGTGCTACTCCATCTGCTAGCAAGTTGTTTCTCTAATCGTACTGTGGTTCTTCGTACGGGTATGGGGGAGGCGGCCCGATGCTTCTCTTGATGCGTTTCGGATATCTTACTCGCTATGACCCAGCAGACCCCGAAGATTTCCAAAGCTTTCAATTCAATTGTAACCCATCGTTAACTTACTAATTAGTTGCATTCATCACTGCTTGGGCTGTTTGTTCGAAACTCACTGGAACCGAATGACAAGCAGAGGCAATGTGCCACAGAAAGCATTAATTTTCAGTCAGAGACCGTGGTTTGCTTAGCACTTCCTGCATCATTCAAAGAGAATGGCCAGGCCCTAATAGGTCTGAAACGTCTATAGATCTTTGAGGCGTTAAAAATTCATTCGAATATTGATTCGTGGCTTGTAGAATTCCAATATTGCTTGCGTATACAACACTACCTCTCCAAAGAAATTCAGTTCCTGCAAGTACGTAAGAATTTTCATTTTCTTAGAAGCTTTAACGAATGCATTTTGTGCGATTCTCTTCGGTCAATACTCTCAATTTAATTCGAGTTTCAGGCTCGGTTGACTCATTCTTTAATTTTCACAGATTAGTTTCAAGTCCACACTAATATTCTTGCGTTCAGCGAAGCAGGTAATAAGTTTGAAACGTGGCTGTCTTTTCTGAGTGCCCTTTTGATGGTAAGAAATTAAGACACCAGGAACACGACGAAGATATGCCATCATAAATGCAAAACAAAGCGTCTGCCCCATCCAATGATGTGCTATTTTAACCTCAATTAGATTGTTGATCATTTTAAAAGGTAAAATTGGGGCGCTAACTTGTCCATGCTGAAGGATTTTAAGTGTTTGTTTTAAATAGCAAAACACAAGGATCCCCGAAAACTGTCCTTTTCCTCGAAGTGACCAAATCTTCCCGAATAGGCGCCGTTAATATAATAATAAGACCTGCGTACAATACAGTTACACATATGCTAGAAAGAAATCATGTCGATTTGCTACTGATATAATTCGTAGTGTCATGATAGATTAGCACAAAAAAGGAAATACATACGAAGAAGCAAATGCTATGAGAAACGAGTGCGATTTTAGCTTCTTTTTAAATTTCGTCAATTTTGTCAAATCCGCGGATGTAAGTTGGGTGTGAATTTCGGGCTTTGGAAGCATAGGAACTAAAGGTTCAGTCTCCAATGGATTTGAGGTTCTTTAGAAGTACAACCAAATGAAAAGAGGCAGAAGAGCTGCATATACCATGGGAAGTCTGATTGGTGAGTAGTTCTGATAGTTAGGCTGGAGCAAGAGAATAAATGAACGTAAAAGAGAGTGAAAAAACCTTTAAGTCGAAACACTGCTTAATGGGGAGCCAGTGCCGGTCGGATGATGTGCTGTAACTTGGAAAGAGCAACGTATACCACATTACAGGCCTGAGAGCTACAGAGCTCATCGACCACTTAATTCTTACACACACATGAAGACGTGCGAGGACTTAGTTAAAGAAGTCCAGCCGGGATGTCACAAATGCTTAGACCACATTGGTTGCGGTACGCTTATCTAACCATCAATTGGCCAGCTAGCTCATTTCCCATGACCGTACCAATACGTTCTAGCACCAGGTGCTCGGCCCTACAATTCTCACAAACACACTATACATTTTCGCTCAATTTGTAAATGTTGGTGTTCCCTTAAAAGTTATGCCACAATGTTAATGCTATTCGATACGCTCACATGTTTTCGTCCGCCCTCCACCCTCTTCCGAGTCGGACGCACGAACCGAGCGCCAAAAGCCATTAAGCTATCTCAGCTGGATTATGCTTACGCGAGTGTGTTACACCTATTTTGAGTAATGTCATGCATTCCAAACAGAATTAAAACATTTTTTCAGATAGGCTTAGTGCGCATCATATACGGACAACAACTTACTGTTAGGTCATAGCGAGGCCTGAGAACCGGGAATTAGTGGGTTGCATCTAGTTGAAGTTGCAGTCACTCTCTCTCTCTCTCTCTCTCTCTCTCTCTCTCTCTCTCTCTCTCTCTCTCTCTCTCTCTCTCTCTCTCTCTCTCTCTCTCTCTCTATCCCTCGGTGTCTCTCGCTGTCTCTCTCTCTTTCTCTCTCTCTCTCTCTCTCGCTCTCTCTCTGTCTCCCTCTATCTCTCTCTATCTCTCTCTTTTTCTCTGTGTGTGTGTCTCTGTCTCTGTCACTGTCTTTGTCTCTGTCTCTGTCTCTGTCTCTGTCTCTGTCTCTGTCTCTGTCTCTGTCTCTGTCTCTGTCTCTGTCTCTGTCTCTGTCTCTGTCTCTGTCTCTGTCTCTGTCTCTGTCTCTCTGTCTCTGTCTCTGTCTCTGTCTCTGTCTCTCTCTCTCTCTCTCTCTCTCTCTCTCTCTCTCTCTCTCTCTCTCTCTCTCTCTCTCTCTCTCTCTCTCTCTCTCTCTCTCTCTGTCTCTCTCTCTCTCTCTCTCTCTCTCTCTCTCTCTCTCTCTGTCTCTCTCTCTCTCTGTCTCTCTCTCTCTCTCTCTCTCTCTCTCTCTCTCTCTCTCTTTCTCTCTCTCTCTCTGCCTCTGTCTCTGTCTCTCTCTCTCTCTCTATCAATCTAAATATCTATCTCTCACTCTCCCTCTCTCTCGCCCTGTCTCTGTTTCTCTCCATCTATCTATCTATATACCTCTCTTATCCCTCTCTCTCTCCCTCTCTCTCTCTCTCTCTCTCTCTCTCTCTCTCTGTCTGTTTCTCTCTGTCTCTGTCTCTCTCTCACTCTCTGTCTTTGTCTCTGTCTCTGTCTGTCTCTCTCTCTCTCTCTCTGTGTCTCTCTCTCTCTCTCTCTCTCTCTCTCTCTCTCTCTCTCTCTCTCTCTCTCTCTCTCTCTCTCTCTCTCTCTCTCTCCATCTCTCTCTCTCTCTCTCTCTCTCTCTCTCTCTCTCTCTCTCTCTCCATCTCTCTCTCTCTCTCTCTCAGGCTCTCTCTCTCTCTCTCTCTCTCTCTCTCTCTCTCTCTCTCTCTCTCTCTCTCTCTCTCTCTCTCTCTCTCTCTCTCTCTCTCTCTCTCTCTCTCTCTCTCTCTCTCTCTCTCTGTGGTGCAGCAGTTCGGCGTTATCTGTACTCTTGGAGCTGCGGGTGGCTGTGTGACCCTTGCACACTAGCCCAGCCAAGCACCTCCGGAGAACTGCTGACGGACAGGCCTAGCGGAAGGAAGAAAGTGCACTTTGCTAGAGCGGTTGAATAATTCCGCGACTGACGGAAGTGGCTAAAATCGATATGAGTATGAGCGAGCGATTTACTGGTTGTGCAACAGACAGGTCGCCAGATGCCATTTTTGGACGCCTGACCTAGCACAATTAAGCCAGCCCTTTTCTGCTAATTGAAAGTGAAAGCATGGCTTCCTGTACATCCAAAGCCGGGCTCAAATCTCAAAATCATTTCGAAGTGCACAGAATATCTCATACTCATAATTATTCAACACCTATGCATATCTGAAAGTACTCCTCACGAATACAGTACTGACTAAGAAAGCAGCACCAATGTAATATAATGTAGTGTAATATATCTCCGTCTGTAACTCCACAAAGTCATAAAGACCATGTGGGTGTTACGCATGAGAGTTTTGTATAGCGCACTCACAGCCTAAGTGGCTTTCGGTACGCATTTGGTAGCCGACAGACTTCGTCTCACGCAACAAAAAGAAAGTGGGAAGCATAGCAGAGTCAGGAGAGCAGTTGAGGTAGTGAGCAGCACGAAGTAGCAGCTCAGGACCACTGAAAAGGATGAGCTGTAGTCGGCAGCAGGAGAGTATTTGTCGTTGCGTAAGAATTGTGGAAGCGAGTTCCACAGTCTAGGACCTACAGAGCTAAAGCTTCTTTCGCCAACGGTCTCTAAGCGGAGGAATAAAACAGCTAATTTATTGTCCACACAGGATCTGAGGGCGCGAAGAGGCTGAAACTGGTGCAGCAGTTCAGCTAGGTACGAAGGAGCCAAGCCGTGGTGGGCCTTGTGGGTCAGCGTAAGAACTTTGTTCTGTATCTGCTGTTCAACCGGCAACCATCCTAGCTCTTTTAGCAAAGAAGACGTGCTCAAACCTCTGGGACTTAAAGACTAGCCTTTCAGCCATATTCATAGTCAGCTTCAGTGGCTTATTTGCTTTCTTTGGTAGCCCAGCCAAGATAACTTGAGCAACTTCCGTTCAGCCTCTCTACATCCGTTCCTATTAAAGTCACTGGAACGAGTAGCTGAACACCAGCTATTCTCTTACATTCAAACTTCAAACCTAGCATGTAAGTTCCAGTCTGGTTGTAGAGCTAATCACTACCACTGAGTCAACATTGTTTCTGGTGTATTACGATCTTCTCACGAATTCAGACTTAGGTAACGTCTCTCTACTTTTTTCTTGATCTAGTGGCAGCGTTTGATACTATTAATCACAAAGTTCTTCTATGGTGCCTTTTGTCTTGCTGAGGTATTGCTGACGCTGCACTGCAATAATCTAGGTCTTATCTCAGAGGTCGACTCCAGAGCATTGATATTAACACGAAACAATCAACCGAGGAACCACTAAAAAACTAGGTACCCCTGGGCTCTGTACTTGATCCACTTATTTTCACAATTTCTACTCTCCCTCTTGCAGATGTAATTCCGACGTGCAATCTATTCTTTCACTTCTATGCCGGTGCCACACAGCTATACCTCTGTTTTGATCCCCCCAGCCTTCAAGCACGTCAAACTCTCTGAACTCTCTTGCTTCATGTATTGCTGGCATCCACATACAAATGGTGGAAAAATTTCTTAAATTGAATGACGATAAAATCAATTTACAAGTTGTGGGCAAACCTAGTGTGACTCAGAAATTAGAACGCTTATCGCTCAAAAATCGGCTCTACCACCAAATCTCCCGTTGCATCCGCACAAAATCTAGGCCTCCTATTTTAAAGTGACCTCACACTAGACGATCGTATCAGCTTCACAGTCGACTCTCTACTTTTAGTTGCTTAAAATTGCAAAAACGTGAGCCTGCTTAGACAGGAATACTACATCCAAGTTTATCCATGCATTTTGACATCCCTCTCGACTTACGAAACTCACTCATTGATCGTCTGCCGGCTTGTGCATTTAGGCACCTACGGTTGGTACAAAACTCTGCAGCCAAGCTTGTCTGACGTGAGCGTCAAAAAATACTAGCTGATTCAATAGCCTCTTTTGTATAGCGACTGAAGAGCCTATACGGCTATCACCACCGCTTGCAGTGGCAGTAAATGATCGCCCACCACAGAATTCGAACTCACGACCTCGGGACCAAGGTCATGAAAGACAACTAATAATAAATAAATAAATCCTAGCTGATTAAACAGCCTCTTTTTGCATAGCGACTGAAGAGCCTTTACGGCTATCACCACCGCTTGCAGTGGCAATAAAGAATCGCCCACCGCAGGAATCGAACCCATGACCTCGGGACCGAGGTCGTGAAAGCAACCGCCTTACCTAGTGTGCCATCGCGGCTCACCGACCACCTTACTTAGTGTGCGATCACGGCTCACCAAGCCGAGCGTCACAGTTGCCATATCACACCACTTCTCGCCGACCTGCACTGGCTCCCAATCAATCAGCGTATCGACTTCAAGGTTCTGTCACTCAATTTTGAGATTCCTCCATTCTCTGGGTCCATTCAACATATCAGAGCTACTACCCAACGTGGTTAGGCATCGTACCACCTGCACTTCTGACTCAAATCGTTTCTCTAAGCCGAAGGCGTATCAGAAATCCTGTAGAGATTGTGCCTTTAGTGTGTACGCTCCTAAAGCCTTGAACTCATCCAACTGACGTAGCCTGACTTGATGACATTTAAAAAGAAGCTAATAACGCACCAGTTTCCAGCATTTGTTGGGTCCTCGTGATTTTGTGTGTGTAAATATGTGTACTGCCACTGTGCATGTTACCACTAACCATATTTACATGTTGACACTGTGCATGTTACCTCTAATCATTGTATAAATGTTGACACAGTGCCTGTTACGATTAACCATTTGATTAAGCTTCCTTTACAGCATAAGTAAAGTATCTAGAAAGAGATTAGGCTCTCTGAGGGGGCTATACAAATTTGCGTGTATTATTGCTATATACAGAAATGAGTTTTTAGGTCATTTCTCGTAAAGCATGCATCTACTGTAGCTTAGTAAGCTGAAACGCTTAGTCTCACGCTGACCGCACACAACGGCATGACCAACCTAAATGCAATAAGCACTTATTTGATTACACAACTCAACGCGATCTACTGTCAGCTAGATATCTTTCTCGTAGAGAGGCCGAGTTTATTGGCAAGCTGTGGCCGCTTGCCGAGGTTTGCTGCACTGCACCCAAGCCAAAGCAGCGACTCTTCGTGGATTATGCGCAGCACGTGGTCCTAATAAGTGTCTGCTACTTGTTAAGTGCTCGGGTCTGAGGATTCGGCGAAGCTCGACCGCCCGATTAAGGTCATCAGATAAAGGCTACCAAACCTCATCCCCCTCTCATTCGATATTGGACATGTGAACGTTTTCGTTTCCCTTGTTTATTAAGGTAGCTAGTCGTGTTATTTAAAAAAAACGATCCAATTTTTCCAGTAGGCAAATTAGCAGGCTCGTTCTCGAGTACTGATCATAGGTTGGCGTTCAATCACATCTTAAGGAAGACATAAATGCGCATGCATCCTTCATGCATGGAAGCATTCACGATAGCTAATAAATATAGCTGGTATATTTAAGCGTATGGCCTATATATTCATTTACGTGTCACATAATTTGAACCAATGAGATCGAAAGCCAGACACCTTGCCAGATTGCTCGTTCAAAAGAAAGAAATATTAGAGTGGGTGATTGAGCATTAGAAGAACATGTGCGTTCGACATTCGCTGGCTGGCTAGAAAATTAAGCTTGCTTGATTTGATGGCAACCCATTGTGTGATGGCTAGACTTGGTAGCTCCACGCTTTCATGACAGCCAATAGAGAAGATAAGTTGGTGTAGACAGCATTCATGGAATGATCAAACTACACTCACGTCCAAATGTGTAGGTCTGCCTGCAACACTTCAGGGGTAAGAGCACTTTTATCTCGGCCGCGTGGTATTGTTCAATATTTTGAAAAAATTTCTAAATATTGATTCACATTTGCAGCAACTAGCATTTCATGACCTCGACGGTTTTCTAAATTAGTCTAGCGACTGCTTGCCAAAAGCGAAAGGCAGAGGTGAGAAGGCGGAAGCGTATAGAGGTGAACTGATTGTATCGAGAAGACAAGCCACCAAGAAAGAAGTTGTACCAATCATTTTTGACAAACAAAAAACTTGACCATTTTAACTATTTTATTTTATAATAAGTAGTCCAAGTATTATAAAGTTTGGTCAGTACAACGTACCAAAAGACATTTATTTTGCGTGCATTGGCTTGTATTTCTACCCATCCGAACTTGAGTTCGGAACTAGAATTATCCGGAATTACTTAACAGAAGCGAATTTATTTACTGTTTCACAGTGTTTAGCCTCCAATTATACCGTAATAAAAGGTTAGCCGAGACAATTTAAAACACAAGTTACGAACTCACCTTCTCATAGCAGCATTTCCTTGGTCCGTGTGAATTGCTCTTTGCGTGCTTATTTGTGCAGAAGCTGAACATGCTATCACTAACGAGCTGCTGTGCTTCTTTTCCAACGTATGTAAAGTGCTTAGAAACATGTTTAGCTCTCTTACGGCACTATACATTTTATTGTTATTAGTATTGGAACTGTATAAGAATCGAAGCTATTGCCTCTAATTCCCATAACGTTATCATGCCAGAATAAGCCAAAAGCCCTATACCTCTTCGGTCTGTCAATCTTTATCTTTAACTATTAAATATTAAGGCACTTCTAGCCGTGCACCCAAAGGCAGTGAACCCAAGAAGTGCAATCTCGTTTCTCTCACTCTGCCACTCCTGACCTGCGAGAGCTCAAATGCTCACTATCTGAGAGAATGAATTTCATAAGCTGTGCTAGTGCATTAAAGTGAGACGGCCATTCTCTCGGCATATCGCAACCACAGCCATGCTTCAGTAAAGTATTAATTCTGATGTTTAATATGTTGCTCTTACAGACGACGCCCTCATATCAGCAAGGGAAGCAGACGCCATGATCGAGCAGTGCATCATGAGAAAAGCCCGACAGTACTGCGAACCGACGCAGTCTCGAACCGATAAGAGGCAAGCTGTATCGCTCACGGAAAACGGGTTCAACCAATGGGTACCGGCCATCGGGCCTCCAATTATAGTGCCATCCGACATCAACAAGACGCCCGATCTGCCGACGCAGAGTAAGTGGTCGTGTACACGCTAATCGCAGCTGGTAGGGAGCAGACGATAGGCCTAAGCGGAGTGCTGCTGGTCGCCGCTTCTGCTGCCGCCGCCGCTGCTGCTACGGCACTCGAGGTCTAAGAGATGGCTGCAGTCTCTGCAAGCAGCCCAAAGCGACCATTGGCACTGTGGGTGGCATCAGCTTGTCCGGTAGAGTCGTGAGTAGCAAGTCACGTCCTGCCACCATCTTGTGCCGAACACGAGCACGAGGGGTACGTAAAGCCAGCTCTGTGGCACATTCTCTAAGGAAAGCAACAGCAGTCAGTGTGATAAGAAGAACCAAATCATCTGCATTAACCTCCAAGATTCCATAATATGCAATTTTTGTATGATACTTAGGATCGTTTTTAGCATTTTAGTACATTACGCATGCAGGCACTCACGCATGTCTTTGAGAAAACTTGTTATTATAAACTGTGTGCTTACCTGCTTCGCGCTTTTGCGATGCTTATGTCAGTCTTTACAGCGAGTTTGTTTTTACAGCGAGTCACAGCCAGTCTTTACAGCGAGTTTGTGCGCCTCTCGGTCCGGACAGGACCGTCATGGAGACCATTTTAGGCATCAGAGACAAGCCTCATAAACATGCACTCGGCATCAAGAAATCTCAGTTGCTGTTGCTGTAAATTAATTTGGGCGATAAGGTTGTATTCGATGACAGGCATACTGAATTTCTGCGTATCTAGAGAAAGTATTTATTAAAACTCCAAAAGCAAACACTACGCTGCTGGTACGTACACGTTTAGCGTTACATCGTTCAACCACGATTCTTTATTACTTTCCTTGTCTGGCCAGTCATAAAGGCCACGAGCTTCTAGTTGGTCTCTTCTGCCGTATAACTTTCCTCAGACCCTGAGCTTTACTAAAAAGGTCTGTTACCGATGTTGACCAAATGTTACCGATGTTGACCAAATACTCTGCCTCAGCCGGCCGTCGATCGCTCCATATTTTTTTTATGGGTTCAAATCAGACGGCTGGCTGGGCCACTGCATCAGCACCACAGTGAGATTGGTCACGAGAACTCCACTGGCCTGGCAGTGTGCTTCATGTCGTTATCTTGCTGCCAAATGTGATGCCTTGCCTCACCCGATCGCCAGAGATCAAAACCAGTAGTACTTTTATGGGACGATATTGAATTTAATCGCGGGTGCACATTAGTCAATATATATTATTTAATACACTGAAATTAAACAGAAATTAAAAAGGTAAAACAGTAAAACCTAAGTCATTAATGATTCGCTTTCCGATGTTGACCAGTGGGAAGAGAGCTCCATGCGAATTAAAGCTTCGGCAGTGGGACACTGAGTCGCTATCTCTGTTGTTCGTTTCTCTTTTCGTAGTCTGCTAGTGCCGCACATATATTCTTTTCGCCTTGCTCTCGTTTTTTCAGGATCCGTTCCAAGAAAATTGTGGTACTGTCTAACGTACGCTCTTTTTCCAGTTAAAAATAAATTTACAACTACAAGAGCTTGTTTTGCCATTCATGTTAATATTCACTTGGATTCACTTTCCATCGGTCAGCGCCGATAAGTGAATATGCATTAAGATCTGCTTTCCAAAGCAAAGTTTAAGTTTTTCATGATTTTCATGGGTTATGGTGTTCAATGGATATTATTCTATTCCAGCCAAAGAGAAATTGTTCGCCTAGAAGCGGATCACGTTCTCCTAGGGTGCTATAAAAACGTATGATATTATAATTATAAACGGTGGATGAAAACTGTTATTTTTGAATGAGGAAATATACAATCATCCCATGCAGCGTGCCTCTTAACAGTAAACGGTAGATCACCAGATAGCAATGTCTTTTTTGCAACGCCCGCAGACGTAAGAATTACAGCGAGCGTAGCGCAGCGGAAAAAACAGTGTTCTGCGTAATGGCAGGACAAAACCGAACAATTGCGCTAAAGATAAAAATTGCACACACTCGTGACAAAAATACGTATAGATATATCTATGATAATGCCAAACTTGAATGGGGGCGTATTGCCTTGGTTGAGTCCTTGTTTACAGCACAAGTTTAGCTAACTAAAAGAATATATCCATACAGAGGAGGGCAGACCAAATTTGCCGTTTGTAGCCAATCAGGAGAATGCCTGTGTAGAACATTTAAGATATCAAGGTAATCTTTATTTCTGCCTTAATAACGGTTCCTTGGTGGACATGTGTAGGATCACGCACCACAGTGACTCAGAACCAGGAATTAAGATAAGATTAGCAGTCTTTTGCGACATATACCGTGACGTTAGGGTATGATCTCGAAAAGCTCCTTTCAGTTGTTTTCAAATTCTTAACATCTAACTTAAGCGAACTAAAATGTGGTGCGCACTACCTCATAGATTATTTTTTAAACGAGAAACAAAACATGAGTGCGTATACGAAAAGGCTTTCTCTTCAGCAGTGCATCATCAGTAAGGCAGACACAAAATATCTCTATAGTGCGATGGGCGACCGCTGCACATCCTGTGCTCAGGAATACCTAAAGATTCCTCGCTGGTTTAGTTCTGTGGTTAGGGTGCTTGCCCTGACCAAGGTCAGGGTGAAGTATTCGCTGGTCAAGGTCGTGGGCTCGAGCCTAGTGGTGTAAGTGAAGCGTCTGAATAAATATTAAGTTCTTTTAGGATGCTATACAAATCAATTATATATTTGTATTTATGTTATATATATATATATGTGTTAGTGTGTTATATAAATATATATATATGTGTGTGTGTTATGTAGAGATATATAGATATATAGATATATATATATTTATTTATTTATTTATATTTATATATATATATATATATATATATATATATATATATATATATAAATATAATTTATATATATATATATATATATATATATATATGAGTGTCGCAGCGTATCGAAATCTTAGCTGGCCGAACAGCACTGGTAATGTTTTGTGTCAAACCGTCTAAGCCGTTGCTGAGATCCATTTTTAATGTTTTACAGAGTCTCTGAGCTCTATTCAGGATAAGCTTCATAAGGATCTTTTCCGAAACTACGAGAAGAGCTCAACCGCTCAGCTGCGAGCTGGTGGTCCAGTCCAAGTATCCGTGGCGTTCACTCTGATTCAGCTCAACAATCTGGTAAGTGCGTGAGACAAGTTTCTTACTCATGCTGTAACAGCAGGACTACTGCTATCACTCACGATCGTCAACACCGTAAAGTACCGTGGGGGCTGGACGTACACTAGAACGGTATGATGTGCTGACTGATGAAGTGCTGCGATCAAATTCGAGATATTTACCTATGAGAGTAGGCAGCAGCGGCAGCAGCTATCCATCTGCTGGTAACCAGCAGATGCTATTTTGAATTGCCTCTTTCAGGATGAACGGAGCCAAGTTCTGACTACGTCTGGCTGGATGGAAGTTGTAAGTACGAAGATCTTGGATCTTTAGTGCACAGAATTCCCTTGGCAGTATCTCGTCTCTAGTTATTTCTTTATGGTGCTCGCGAGATGGATCGCGAAGCGAGATGCAAGCCAAAACGCACTGTCTAGAAGTGGGTTGTATCTCGGCACTCTCTAAATGGTTTAGGTCGGCTTCCAGACTTTAGGGAGACTTCACACTCTGCAATCACACTAACACTCTACGCCAGCATTATTATATCCAATGAAAGTCTTTGCTTCTTAAAGCAGTTGGGGCATGCGATAAGCGGCTTTCAGGGTGTTAATACGCACTTAGCTCAGACGCCACTCGGACCTCTCACATCTCTCAATGGGCCTCTCTATGGGCCCGTCAGTGAATCGGCGGGAGAATCGGTGGCCCGAGGTGATGCATCTGTGCGGCTGACAAATTATTTGTTTGCTAAAGTACTCCAGTTAACTGGGGCAGCGGGTAACCCTATTAACGAGGTTCGGTAATTTAATAAACAGCTCCGCCACATAAGCCTGGTGTTTACCTTTTTACTAGCCCGCCTTCTGCCCGTCTTGTAGAGCACATCTTCTTTCATGCCATCTTACCACCCGTCGGCTGCATTTGCTCACTTTCACTAGTGTTCAACAAATCTATCTCGTTGCCGTGTCGCCGAAGGTTATCAAGCAGGGTTTCACCCAAACTCGTAGTGACTAATGAATTGACGAACTTATTGCATCAGTTCCTGGACACCGTTTCTGCCTTCTTTCGTTCATTCAAAACCAATCAATGCCGTAAAGATTAGGTGGGACCAATGCTGAGGAATTGAGAGTACCTCACAACATCGATGCCTGTCGTGGTAACAGTGTAGGTCTCGACCAAAACGAGCAACGGTTGAGAATAAAGACGGAGTTGTGAGCTGCTGTGAAGGAACGCAGTGGAAGCAGCAGCGAATGAAAGCGACGGAGAAGGTCTTATCTTCAGCGATTAGTGAAAAAGCACGATTGTTCAATAGCTGCGAAAGCGGCGAGTTGCTCGTAAAGGCCTAAATATCAAAGAAGAAATTGAGGGCTCGTTTATAAGTTAAGCTAGATGTTAAACGGCAGCCATCGCTACTGCTTCTGCTGCCATTCAGATGAATTCAAATCACCCAAATTCCACCTGTCTTGAACAAAAAGAAAGAATTTATTGCTCGAACGCCCTCTTTGAGTTAAAGCCTCCGTAGGCCCTTCGCATTCCACTTTGTTTTTCTTTTACCGTCGTCGTCGTCGTTAAGTCGTTGCTAAGTGGCCTTAAGAAGGTTTGATAAAGCTTCCAGGCGTTACTTTCAGAGAACCAGCATCATACCTAACGACTACCGATTATTTTAATAGAAATTTATTTTGAAAACGTTAGGCGTTTCCAGTTAATAATAACAATCACTAATGTCATTGCCTTACTGGGGTGAAAGCTAAAATTAATAAATGCATTTACAAAGCTTCTAACACCCTACTATTTATGTATTCAATTAAATGGACATATTTAGATGGAAGAGTGTCTTCTCTCTTTTTGTCCTGTTAGCTCAGAGGACTGGAAAAAAATCTTTTTTATAAGTCATTCGTCTAGTTACTTTCGGAGGTGAGGCCCTGGGTCAAAGTTTACCCCAGAAAAATTCCCGGCTACGGTCCTGCTTCTAACAATCTTCACACACTTCTCTAGCAGTTCCACTGCGCCTGACCTTAAGACACGCTTTTTAAACCTCGCCCGTTCTTACCTATTGTACCGGTATTTCAACTGCTCTGCTACTTCTACTGATTTTTTGTTAAACATTTTCTTGCCGACTTATGTGGCGTTAAGACTTCATTCACTAGCTAAAAGCTTAGCCTTTGACCAATGATTAAGAGCCGAGCGGTGCCCTTGAGATCCTGCTAAGGCAGCTATTGATAAATATATACATACAGGTATGTACAGGTCTGTGCGTAGCGAACTGGCTATATGTGGGATGCACCAAATGTCCAGCCAGGGGGCCAAACGAGTAAGTTCATCAGATATTACTAAAGTATTGGTTGATACATACAGCAGGACGCTGAGCACGTATATTGGTGCATGTGTGTTTGGCTGCACCACAAATTCTGCTATCGCCTTAACTTCTTGAGATTTCACAGCTGACAGACTTGCCGAGGTTACCCACTGGACTAGGAGATGCACTTTTGTCAATTAAACTGTATGCCAAGTGCGATTTTGTCTGGAGGATTTAGGCCTTCGAACCCGAGCAAATCGAAAGGGGTGAACCGATGAAAGTCATATCTCTTACTGACGGATGCTTAATTAAATAACAGTTCTCAAAACCAATGGCCCTGGAAACTTTTTTGTGCCGGCCTTTCTTCCGCTGGAGCTTCGAATCTCGGCTAACTAGAAACCGCGTCAAACACTGCAAAAATTCGCCTGACTGTGGGTCTGCTTATAGGCACGGGCAGGTACGGGCAGGATTCTGCACGTCGACACACTATATACATCGACCTATATTGATATATGTTTGCATAATAACTTATATACGTGCGTTTGCCTGCTCGGGCTTGGCCGTGGGTGCACGCTATATCGGCATAAGCAATCACTGTACGTACAGGCGAATATACAGGCTTAACTGTACGTCAATACACGCACGCATGCGTACTTTATATACGTCTATACATTTAGGAAGGGCGACAGAGGTATGCACACGCAGTCGTAAGTATTGTTACGAGAGCGCTATAGAGTCTTTTGAATTCAAGTTCTTTGCCCCTAACACGGCACTCGTAGCGGTGCTAGTCCTAGTTGACGGGCGGCAGATACTGGTGAAGTTGGCGCCCCGAAGCACGACTGCTTATTCATTAGTGCAGCTATGATATACGCAGGTATGCCGTCGGGAGCAGAGCACTGCAGCAATTAAGAGCGCATACACTTTGAAATGACCATCCTATGTCTTTGGGGTAGGACGGTGCATTCTAGAACCACAGAGAGACAGAGGCGTGAGTGGACAGCACCAGCCGTAGCGTATAGCCCACTTCAAAGCCCAAAAACTACTGACTAATTGTTACACATGGCACATCCGGCTTCTGTAAGTTGCAGTTCAGGAACCGCTATCAACCTCTAGGTCTATTACAATATCGCTAGAATTGCGGTACTCTGTTTCAATATGATAAGATATCAATATTCGAACAGGGTCTTTGCATATTCATCCAAATAGCGCTTTTGAATACACGTTTGCACCGCTTACCAGATATTTTTTTAGCCTGCATATTAGGAGTGAATTCATGTAGTTCACACCTAGAATATACTTTGTGTTTATTCTGGCGACGCAGGAAAGAGCCTTGAAGGACGCTAAATCATCTTAAGCCGTTTGGGGGAGCCCGCCCTTTCCCGTTGCTTGTACGCCACAAATTCGGTGTGAGAGCAGTGTGTGGCTCGTCCGTAACTACAGTACTTGGCAACAGAAGGTCTATCTTACTTTGAAGTTAATTACGTTAAAAATTTAAAAATTGCGTGCCTCCAAAACATTTTACTGCCTCAATGGAGGTTCGCATGTGCTGTTTTAAATCGCGAGCCCTCTTTTTTAGACATGGAAAGATGAGCGGCTAACGTGGGATGTGAGTGAATACAACAGCATTGACCACGTGGTTGTGCGATCAGACATGATTTGGCTGCCCGACATCGCTCTGCAGAATAGGTAATCATATATCACCCTCACTTGTCCTGCCTGAAAGCTGACATTTTGCTTATTTTTCTCTAGCGCACAGTACGTTGCTCGCTCTTCTAGCCGTGTGTGACTTGAAACGGCAGCCGAGTCAGTTTTCGAAAGCAAAGATGGATTTTCAATTTCAACAGGCAATTTACGTTTTATTATATTAATACTCGTGACAATTACAGAATTGCATTTAGTGCGCGAATTCTCACCCGCATTTCCGGCAGAAAGTCTTTTCTCTTCGCTCTTAGGATTGCCGTCTCACGAAGGAAGCTTCTTACCTGCTATACCAATAGATATGTGCTAGTAGACTCGTGCGCTTTACGTTGTTCGTGAATCACCTTAGTTTTGGTGTAGATTGATATACTGCAAGCGTATCTCTCTTTTCAAGTGCCACCGATATTTACCACTCTTCTCTGGTGGACCACAAATTCAGAACTATTATCAGCCACGACGGGTCCATATTATGGGTACCTGGAGGAAAGTACTCGACAAACTGCGAAATTGACATCAGCTTCTTTCCTTTCGACGATCAAGCGTAAGTAAACCTTAACTGACAGTATAAGTTAGCTTAACATTTGCTATTCTATCGTTTTAATAAATTATTCTCACGTGCTTGCATTCCATTTTCAACCTGGCACTCAAGATTAATTATAATTAAAGCAGTATATCTGAAGCATATCCTACGAACTTACACGCTTGCCCCATATTACCATTTTTTCACATAAAACTTGTATTCCTAATAGGTTAAAAACCGAAACCTGAACACGAGTCTTGGAACACTATGAATGACCCACACTGTTGTCAAAGTCAAAATTTATAATCATATTAATAACCGTCATGTATTAGAGGGCCCAAAGAGAATTAAATCTCTTTCTAGTCACTAAGCATAAGATGAAAATGAAGCCTGTCAATTGATTAGTCATTAAATGCTTGATCTAACTATGCACAAGCATGCAAAAGACGATTATTACGAATGCAACAAGGGCTGTTTGGAACTAATTGGTTTACAGTTCTTTTTAAAAGTCGTCGAGTCAGAAAATGATGTGACGTCAGTCGGTAGTGAGTTTCAGGCTTCGAGGACATAAGAAATTAGATCTCTAAGGGAATAAGGTTAGTTAGAGGCACAATCAAGCGACAGTAGTTAGAAGAACTCGTAATTATTCATGTTGTTTATCAAGCATGATATTACTAATCATTCAATCGCGTTTCCCCTTGCAGCAAATGTAAGGAGCGTAGAAGGGGATTGAGTTCTCTTAGGCGCTTTATCAAGTGCATTATTATTATTTTTACTATTGTGCGATTAGAAACCTGATTCGGAAAAATGTCCGCTATGTAGGTTAGAGCAAGAGAATGAAGGAATATAAAGGTGAGTGACAGAACAATACACTGCTTAATGGTGCCCCTTTGCAGATCTGTGAGAAGTTGTACAGTGTAGCAGTTGCGACTCTCATGACAGACGAACCTAGCTGCAGCTCCAAATTTACGCTGTCTGTAAATGTCTTATTGCACGGGCAGGAAGACTTACATGTCGTGGGTTACTTAAGTCTAAACTGGATGTCTCAATTGCACGGACCAGCTTTGCCATCTTTCCTCTATCTAAGCAAGCCTAGACGTTTGCACTGTCATTTATCTGCAAGTAGACCCTAATAGACTGCGGCGCTGATGTATTAATCAAATGTAAAAGATTTGTTTGGAAATTGACAGCAGATTCCATGCATAGGCTACAGAAGATATTCTGGGCGAGACTGTTTTGAGAGTTGTGCTTTCCATTTTCTAAGTTTTTTAATTCCTATTTTGCATTCAATTTATGAATTTCTTATTCCATGCAAGTGAACATTTTGGAAATACATGCTGTAAAGGAACTTGGTCAATTTGTGATGCAATTATCATGCATGTGTGCTTGAGAACTCTGGCTAGGCATGAACGCCGATCTTTCCGCCGCTGTGTCACTTTACAGATGAAGCTTTTTATCCTTAATGAGATCAGGATTACAATCAGCATTCTGGCCTTTTTTATTTTTAATTGTTTCATCATTAGCAGTGAGCGAGACATAACAGGTTGACTAAGTTCAAACAAGACTTTTGAGTAAATAGCTTTCTACTTATGCGTATGCTTAGGTCACTTCTTTAGGTTCTTTGATCTCTCCTTAGCATTTATGCTTTTCATTGTACCTTTGAGTAATTTTGAGCAGCTTAGTTAAGCTTACAACTCAAATTATCCTTAAACGTACTGGTTTTCTGGGGAAATTGAAGCTTGTACATAAATGATTTGATGAGTGCATATTCGAACAATTTGACTTGGCGTAGCAGATGCCATGCAATACTTGTAATCGCTGTATTCAATGTAGGTGCAAGCTGCATTTCACTAACTGGGCATTCAACGGAGCAGAAATGAACCTGACCGTCACATATCCAAACATTTCTTTAGACAACTACAAGGTCAATGGCGAGTGGGAGATGGTAATGACGACGGCGACAAGGTAAAGATCTTTCGCTGCCGGTTAGGCTTCTCCGAAAGTTAGCCACTGCGTAGATCTCGCCCCAGACTCGGCATGATGGGGTTCGCTTTCCAGACACGCGAAGTTCTATTTAGCTGAGGCGCTTGCAGTGCGGGACATGCTAAGTCTGCCTTCATATTAGTTAAAGCGCATGCGTTAGTGCTCCCGATATAGCTCATGCGCTTGGGATAATGGGGAGATTTTTTTTAGAGCTTATGGCGAGGAGTACACGGAGTACGAGTTTATAGAGCATATCGACAAAAAAATCCTTAGAAGCCATGACAAGACCACGATGTCATGCTTCGGTGGTGTCTGGTTTCTTCCTTTTCAGGTTAAGGCTTTACCCACTTTACGGACCATCGAGCATTGTTTTACACACGTGTATGGTTGTATATAAAAACCTCCTTCGCATAATCCACCCAAGTTTTGATGCCTCGAAGGCTTCCTTGCTTCGTTATATTTGCTTTTGCTTCTGCTACGTCAATAGCGTCATAGCAACCACAGCAACCATCCGCTGCGTTCTTCTTACAAACCCGGTTGGCCTGCTATCCGCCGACTTGCTCGTGGTGGTGGAATAGATAATTTTGCATAAAGGTGCGATTCAGAAAAATGTGCAAATTTAGCACAGCAAAATACGCCACTGAGTGCATCATTAGCAGGATTTAGCAACCATGTGCCTCGGCCTCCCATAAATGCTAAATCGCAACTATTTAAGTAAGTGGCGGGCGAGCGAGGGCGACGGTTCACACTAGCTCCGGCGGCGAGGCTGGCGTATGCACGAAGCTGCTTAGCTTAAGTTAACCAATTCTCTTCGTTTCAGGCAGGACAAGTACTACGCGTGTTGCGGCGACACGCCCTATCCGTCTATCTACTTCACCATGTATCTGCGACGGAAGTACTTGTTCTACATCACCAACATCTTGGCACCTTGCATCATGCTCTCCTTTCTCGTCACGCTCGTCTTCCTGCTGCCACCCGACGAAGGAGAAAAGATTGGACTCGGTGTAACGGTGCTACTCTCCTTCACCGTGTTCTTGCTCTTGATCGCCGAAAGCATACCGAAAAATTCCGACACCGTGCCGATCATAAGTAAGAGTAGTGAGAGCTGCTGCATCAGTACTTCCATAGCGTGCAAGGAAGCAGAAGCTTCAGATTTGAGTTTGGTTGAAGGGATCAAAGCCTTGACCTTAAGGGGCTTGGCACATGATCTTGGCATTCTGTTTGAAACCCTTCGAGAAACACCTTTAGCCGCTCTGTGAAGATGTACTTCCCAATTTTGGGACAGCTTGAAGCACTGCACTCAAAGTGCAACCCGGGAGGCTCTCGAGCCTTAATTCTTCTAAAAAGAATTATTTAAGCGCATGTGAAAAACCTGAAACTTTGCTCACTGGGCGAAATTCTTGGTACCCCTCTTTTGATCTATCAAAGTTACACTGTGTGAAAAAATTTTCCTTGTAATTAACAGTCATTGTTCAATTCTTCATGCCTCGAATGTACAAAAAATGACCATTACTTGTAATAAACTTGACCTTTGCGAGAAGGTAATAGTTTTAAAATCAACTAATTTTTCAAAACATTGCAGATATAGCTATAGCCAAAAGTTTGGTGTACTAATCCAGTTTTATAAAATGTGTTATTTTTGGCACAACCAAATTAATAGCTCGTGCCGTAATTAAGCTTTAATTTTTATTAAAAACTGGAAACATTTCAGTATTTGATGTCTTATTTTGATCGCTGATCCCTCGACGAATCAGTTGAGGCACGGTATTATTCAGTTGCTCTAATCAGTAACAAATCACATGAACTAATAATATCCTTGCTATAATATTCCAGCAAGATATTTAGCAGCGTAAATACACGATTCTAATTATTTTTTTTCTGTAAAATATATTGTTGTGCGTAATCACGCTAGTAAATCACACCGAAATCAAACTCAATCAAATTGTCATGGAAACCTACAACTGTTTAGTATTTTAATCTCTCACTTTGTTTTTTATCTCTAGACGAAGTCTATGAGGCACGGTACCTATCGGTTGCTCTAATCAATCATAATCATAGTAATTAATAGCTTTCTTTTTAATAATTTACAACAATATAAATAGCAGCATAAATATATGAGTCATACGCTCGTAAGTTTAGTTAATCTCTAGCTATCTAAGTGAATACACATCTGAATTTTCCGGAGGTGGCATCAAGAGGCTGCAAGCATCCGGCAGACATATTTTGCCACTTATGCGGCGAATTTATCAAGACATGCGTGGAAAACTACTCATTGGAAGCATCTCATCAGGGCTTCAGTCTCTTCCTCTAGCTCCCTCGGTGCATCTTTAACGGGTTTGAAACAGCATCCAGACCTTGGTGGACGCTTTGAGGTACGATAGGTTCTGCTGGGAGGTTATCGAGACTCAAAATGGTAGAATTACTGAGAGGCCTCCGAGGCTGTTTGAGAAGGTAGGGACCACCATGCGTGATACCAGAGCAGAACTAGCCACAGCAAACTGAGTTCTCTGTTGGGAGCAACAGTGTAAATTGTGAGCCACTAGTGGACTCCCGCAGAGTGCTGATACCAATACTGCTCATCAAATTGAGCATTATGAAACAGCCTTTTTGCAACTTCGAATATGTAGGAATCGGCAGTCTGTGAGTATCTTCAAAATGTTTTCCCTGAGCTGTCTTAGGGACAGGTCAAAGCCAGTGTCTTTGTGGGGCCAAGACAAAGTAGTAATTTAAAGCAAAAATTTCCCCAGGGAACTCCCAAATAAGGAGAAAACAGCTTGGAGTAGCGTTATTGCAGTGGTTCTGGTGTTCACAAGGCAGATATTAAAGAGAGCTGGCTGAGACTATGCTGAAAAAGAGATTCAAATAGATTCCTAATTTTCAAAAAACTATACTCCTAAATAGTATAAGGTCATTTTTTATAAAATAAATAGTATAAATATATGTTAATTCTGGTTCATTCTTTTAATCTAAATAAATGAGATCTAAAAGATCAGAATGGAGAGTTCGTCCGTTTTGTAAATGTGTGAATTTCAAATGTATCATTGTCTTGGTCACAAAAGCTAAGTTCGTGAGGAATAATGACCATTGTATGTACTTCTGAAGCATACGTTCTTGCAAAATAGCACGCAAAGGCCAAGGACAAAAATTGTGTTTGATAATGTAAATTAACTTGTTAGAGGTAAGATCGCCTTTAAAAAAAATATGGCACTGTTGCAAACCGACACTGAACGAGCAATCAATTCATACGCGAGCCCCTCAAACAGCCTTTCTTGCTCCATCGAAGAAGAAAATGTGCCGCTCTCCTCAGGAGAAACACTTGAGGAAAGCCACCAGAGACTATCTGCGGGAAAAAAGAGAGTATTGTCGGCAAAATTAGGGCATGAATGACTTGTGACAGGCAGCATGACCGGCCCCTTCATCCTGACCTGTGGGGTTTAGCCCTTCCTCTTCCCAACCTCCAGCTTCCAACGCTCTTGACTATTCGGCGATCGGCTTCAGGAATTCAGGAGAAAAAGTAGGACAAGTGCACCACACTTTTCACACTATTTGAGAGGCTAAAGTGATGCTGCAAGGCTAGTCCCGCCGTTCCATGGGCTGTTAATAATAATAATAAAAATAATAATACATTTGATAAAGCGCCCTCAGATAACTCAATCTTATTCTAGGCCCTTTACATCTGCTGCAAAGGAAGCACGATCGAACGGTTAGTGGTAGCATGCTCGATAACCAACAAGAATAACATGGTTAGGGCGACATGCACAGGGTCAGCTTGCAAGTATGGTTATTGGCAGCATGCACAGTGTCAGCACACAAAAGCACATAAAGGACGAATCACAGGGACCCACTAAATGCTGCAATAAATAGAGGCGTTTTTAGTTTTTTTAATGTGGTCAACTCAGATGTTGTGACGCAAGTAGAGAGTGAGTTCCTGGCTTTGGAAGTATACGAACTAAAGGCACGATCTCCAAGGATTTGAGATTTGCACGAGGTATGGATAAACAGTTAGATTCCGAAAAGTGGGTGGTACGATGCTTAGCTTGGTGGGGATGTAGATCTGATAATTAGGCTGGAGCCAAATAATGAAGGGAGTTAAAATTGAGCAAAAAAACCTTGAAGTTGATGCATCGCTTGACTGGGAGCCAGTGCAGGTCAACGAGAAGTGGTGGGATGTGGCATCTGCGACGCTCACGACAGACAAGCCTAGCTGCAAAGTTTTGCACCAGGTGTATGCACCTGATTTCACAGGCCCGTAGACCAGCAAGCAGTGAGCTACAGAAGTCAAGACGGGATGTTATAAATGCATGAACCAATTTAGATGTGGTTTCCCCGTCTAAACAAGCCTGAATTTTAAAGATGTTACGTAGCTGAAAGTAGGCAGACTTGACTGTGGAGCTAGTGTGGTCATCTAATAACAGGTCATTTTGAAACATGACGCCTAGATTTTGTGTAGATTCAATAGGATATATGCTGACATTGCAGATTTTGAGCGTTAGCCTTTTCAATTTTTGAATCACACTTAGTTTATCCATAACTAGTAAGTTGACTTTAATCGATTTAAGAAAATCTGTTGACATCCATGTGAGGATGTCATCAATACATGCAGCAAGTGAGTTGAGAGAATTCGACGTGCTGGAGGGCTGAGAGGGATCAAAGCAAAGGAACAGATGAGTGTCATCCTCATAGAAGTGAAAGCCGAGATTGTGCTTGGCAATCACATCAGCAAGAGGGAGAGTATAAACCGTGGAAATAACGGGATCGTGCAGGGAGCCCTGAGGTACCCCATATTTCAGAGGTTCCCCGGATGATCTTTTTCCATTCACATCAATACTACTTTTGGCTTCAGTAGGGCCAGCCACTCACGGGTACTGCCATGTTTACTATCGAGACTCTTCACCAGTGCTGAGTAATACTCACTACGTGGTTTATCTTCCCTTGAAAAATATCTAAAATTTATAAACCCCTGATTAGTGAGGTATAGGCAAACTCTGCCTATTGGCATTCAGAGCTTGTGAGGTCATCCACCCCGTTGGATCCATGCTAAGAATAATCAAACAAGGTGAATAAGATACTAAGTCACCAGCCACCACATAATCAATAACTATTCCGTTCGTCAAGCCATATACTGTCAGCATCAGATTGCCTACGGAAATACACTAAACCTTGAATGTATGCTAAATCTCTGCAGTTTGAAACATCTATACAGTGAAGGCTTGAAGTGCTATACCACACTGCAAGGAGAAAGTATTGGCTTCAATCGGGGTAAAATATTACATTGATTTACTCAGGCGAAGCATTCTTCAGTCATCACGCCCTCAGATCACAGGGAGTCTCTACCAAGACCCGGCGTTCGCACTTAGCCGGGGAAAGGCATTGCCGGTCAGCTTAGCTTAGTCCATCGTAAGCATATTGGTTCGACTTCTGCCCCCTCCCCCACGAAATGAACTGTAACAGCATGTTCAATGCGCCTGAAAGCCTGGACTGTTCTTGGATGATGCGGCTCACCCGCCAAGCCTCTGCCGATTGCTGCAGCCAGTACACCCGACGCCCTCTGTGCGACCTTTTAACTCAAAGGTCAGCAAACTCCGACGTTTAGGCCAGATCCGGCCTAGTTAGTGCTCCAGTCCAGCCTAGTGGCCTCCTAGTTATTTATCGATGGATCCGGCCTAATTGAGTTGTCGCGGTTTTCTTAACCCTTCATATAGAGGTACTTTGACTTACAAGTATCTCAACTAACGAGTTTTTGAGGCACGAGCCGTCTCTCGGCCGCTTTTTGCTTTGAGTTTAGAGCTAACTGTTATTGTGCTTGATTTTTCTTCGCGAGTTTCGCAGAATGATTTTAGAACTGTGGCTTTTCGCAGGCTAGCGGCAGCAGCCCTTAGCCGTGACGGATTTGCGTCATAAAGTTGTAACCCAGAGGTCGGCAAAATCCCAAGTTTATGCCAGATTGGCTCTAGCTAGTACTCCAGTCCAGCCTAAAGTCACCATAGCTATTTATAGTTGGATCCGGCCTAATTAATAATAATAATAATAATAATACATTTGATATAGCACCCTGGAGAGAACTCAATCTAATTCTAGGCACTTTACATTTGCTGCAAAAGAAGCACGATCGAATGGTTAGTAATTGAACTGTCGTGGTTTTGTTCCCCTTCATTTCTGCTGGTAGCTGTTCAAACTGCTGCCTATGTTTATATTTAGAACTGATATCAGATGCTTGTATGAGCAGATGCGCGTGGGTGGGTTGGGGTGATAAATGTCTACCCCTATAATTGCCGTGCGTGTCTTGTTGTTTGTTTGTTCGTCTGGCCATACCCACTCCGGCGGACCGGCGTAGTGGGCGCGGTTTCTTCTGACCTAGCGTGCCTTCTTGATCTCCTGAAATAGACTAGTTATTCGAAACCTTTGCCAACCTCTGTTCAAACTTCTCTCGCAGGTATCTACCTGGCCACGTTCCTTGCTATCACGACGTGCTCCGTATTTTCAACCGTCCTCGTTCTCAGCGTTCACCACAGTGGTGACGAGACGCGAGTACCTCGGCTCATCCGACGCTTGATATTCGACGGACTCGCACGCCTGGTTTGCATGCACAGCATTGTGCAAAAGTACGGCCGAAACGCTACCTCCGGAGGTACTGGAAACGACTTTGGCGATGAACACTTCATGGGAGCAACTGAGTACTTGGACGCCCTGCCATTGCTCCTGCAAAGGCGAAATGCGATCGGAAAACTGAAGCCCGAGCACAAGCGAAACACGACTTCGGGCGGAAATGGCCGCTCCCCTCGAAATCGACAACATAGTGGGTTTGGCGCTCCAGTTAAAAAGAGTGCATCCATTACAGACGATAAGCTGGCTTTTCTACTTCGACCGATGCGGAACGCTATCCTTGAGGAAATTTTGGAGCACATCAAAGCTATGGTGAAGGAAAGGAAGAACTCGGAGCACGCAGACGCCACGCGCCAAGAATGGATCGCAGTGGCAAAGGTTATCGACCGTTGCCTACTCATCACGTATTTCGTGTTCATCGCCACGTCTTCGATCGTAATCCTCACAATTCTTCCTCTCTTTAAGCCTCCATTTGTGATCTCTTGAGACCCTCTGCGATATACCGCTGTTTGACGAGTACAGAATTGATTCTCTCAAGTTTGTAAATAAGCCAGGCCTAGAAAAATACGTTCTCAACGGAGTGCAGCGTACATCGATGTAAAAAGAACTGCGAAATTCACTCGACTGACCGCATGTTGCTGAATACTTCAGCTTCAGTGGCCCAGTCCACGTTACGCTTTAGTCATGTAACTCGTGTGTATAGCACAGAATGTACCTTCCTGTGCATGCTGGAAGGGCAGAAAGCTATCCATGGGTGACCTAACCCACCGTCAAACTTGTGAGTGTGTGCTGTTTCTTGTTGTCCAATCCTAAGTGATATATGCATATGATAGATAGGTTTGTACATACTTGGCAGTATAAAATAGAGCCCAGTTACTTTAATTTGGAAGTAAATTAGTCGCACTTGCTTTAAGTGCATATTTAGTCTACACCTAGTGGTATGCGTTAATATTCGGCAAGACAAGCACATCCCTTTACTTATAAGGTCAAACGACCATTTAATCAGACCCACTTAATCTGATGGCAGCAGAGGCTGCATCGTCATAGAGAGACGGCGACAAACTAGCAACTCTCAGTAAAAGTCCTGGGTCTATCCTTCTGGTGATGAAAATGTGTGCACTTACCTCAGGATTTAAAAGCGGCTTAGAGGCTTTGTGAGTCCTTGTCTTAAAACTCAGAGAGAAAAAATTCTCGCTTATATTAGACTTTACACAGCCTACCAGAGTAATAGTGGCGATTGATGGTGCCTTTGTGAGTCCTACATCTAAAGCAACCGCGCCTAAGTTACCATTCTTTAGTGTGCAATCACGGAATGTTTTGTAATTGTCAATTTCTTATTTATTGTCACCAGAATTGTAGTTCATTCGAAAAAGAACAGCGTCTCTCATGCTGCTAGCGATAGAAACATGCACATTTGATCTCAGCTTTCGAACCTTCGGATATGCACGACCTCGTTTATCAATCGCCGAGACTTCCTCTTGATGCCGTAGTGGAAACTTCCGTGACCATAAGGCACTTCCAAGACGCTCCAGCACGTGCTTGCTAAACGGAAGCATGCAGCTCCTAAAGGTTTGGTAAAAACAGACTTATTGCTGTGCGAGAAACTATCGAAATGATTTAGTGGTGGGTACATAGCCAAAAGGACTAAACTGGTTAATGAAATCAATGGAATCGATCAATAACTTGGGCGTTAGCTATGAGTGCTGAATCAACACGTTCTGCTCATGGAACAGCTCACATAGACCTTAATAATCTCCTATGTCATAAAATCTTAAATATATAAAAAGTAAACCCTGGGTTTTTGCCCAGGGGTAATGTGCTCGTTCTTCACGACCTGTGTCGTGTGTTTGAGTCCTGCAGTAGCCGATTCTTTATAGGCCACTGCAACCGGTGGTAATCGTCCTGAAATTTTTGGCGCTATATAAATAGGGCTGCTGAATCAGCTTACCTTTTTAAAAACAAGTACTACTGAACATACCCTTGCGACTATCGCTTAAGTAGTACAAGCTATGTTAGTTTTAGGGCCTGGGGAATGCGAATTGTATGGGCTAATAGTAATGCTAAGCAGCAGATCGAGATATTTAAAAAAAATTCTCGCTAAATCTATCGAAACGGCTGTTAATATGATTCTGCCTATCGATACAGCTGTGCGATTGCAGAAAATAAGCATCACATCCCTCTTTTCATATGTGCTTAAAAAGCCATCTTGATCTCTGGCATGTATAGCTCCAACTCCCCATGCAAAGTAATGCGTTGGGTCACTGTGTTTGCCATTGCACATGCTAAACTGACGACTTCTTCAGATAGCACCGGTATATCCAGCGTGGTTCTTTTTAATACAAGTAGATGTCAGCATGTGATACGAATATACGGCGGTCGTACATTGACAATCTTGCTTAGTATGCCCTCTAGCTGAGCAGCTTTATAATTTTGTATGCACTCCATCTGGCTATATAAGTAACAACATTCTACAGGTATTTTAAGGAGTCAGATTGTTGCGACATGTCTGTCATATCCAGCTTAGCCAACTCAGTTGGTTTGGTAACCACGAACAACTTGTTAAACCCAACATAAAATAGAAAATATTTCACCAACATGTCCTGTTGTGCTTATCAAACATTTCAATAACTATCGCTTCAACAATTGGTTCCTTCTAGAGCTGCTCCGGGATACTGACCGAAACACAGCAAATTCGGCATGCGAACTTGCTGGCAAATTGTTGGCAAAAGCCAAAGTAGGATCATAGCAAGTTCATGTGCATAACCTAGTATGGAATGTTCATCCAACACCAAGCTACGTTGGTCGATTTGTGGGTACGGAGGTACCAGCAGCTCGGTTCCTGCCAATAGGCCTTGCTCGCTGGCAGCTGCTGTATGCCTCGCCTAATGCTGCCACCAAGAGCGCCTCGGCTGCCCAGCTACCAATGGGTTGCACCCTTTAAGCAGCTGCTGCCCCCCACCCCAGCAGTGCAATATTGGGGCCATTGGAAGAGTTCCATGTTCCTACCCGGTAAGCTCTGGCGCTCTAAAATTACAACGGGCTAGTCTGAAACAGGCAGTTTGACTACACCCAATTTCACGCATTCGGGTTTCTGGTGCGGCTTTTATCATGCTGGGGGGCGTCGTTTAGTCTACGAATGACAGTGAAAATCGGATGCAAACCCAAACCTGACGGATGCTAACAATGTGTTTGATCAAGCGAAACAGTAGCACATAACTGACCTAATTCAGATGCTAAATGAGCAGATGCTACGCGGGGATGAATGTAGCTTCATCCAACGAGGCAATACATGAGCGAAATGCCTATCAACAGCCAACCGATATGACAAGAAATGATGAAAACTGACTTAGACAAAAGATCGGTGTACTGAGCCTGTTCCACCATCTTTTACATGACTCCCGAAAAGCAGTGAGGAAATTACTTCAACTGCGGATCACGGCACCCTTTTGCAGGACTCCTGCACTTTCGTATGTTTGTTACTCACTTTCCTAAACTATTGTTCCAATTCATTATTGCTTTACAGTTTTGCTTTAGTGCGAAGTGAATATTATTAATGAATTGGAACCAAAGCTCAGATAAAGGAAACATTATGGAAAATTGTCCAGCAAAACTCGCTCAGTCTGTATGGTTTTGACCGATGGAAAACTTGTTACCCTACATATACAGCAAGTGCTAGCTATTTATGGGAGTTATTAATGGGACAGCTGAGGCCATAGTACTTGCGGATAAACGCTAGATGCTTATCTTGAAGTCCGACTGAATTTCTGCAGTAAAAATCAAGGTTCGGCGATTAAAAAACAGAACAAATCGACTATAACACTCTAGCACAGGCTGGGGTAAACAAAACTCTAAACAGGCTGGTACCCGTTCTTGAAATGAAGATATGCCGTACAAAAAGCTCTAAGACAAACGCACAAAAATACATTATTATTTTACTTTACTGAGTGCTAGCCCTATTTATCATAGGTCTTCATCATTCTTAAGGGCTTCCCCTTCAGCTTATGGGATGATCATGGGAAGAGATTTAGTTATCTAAAGGTAAGGTGCCATAAAAATGCTCAATTATTATCATGCAGGAGAAATGGTAAGAAGGAATGAGCCTTGTCAGCTTGAAAAACCTCCAACCTCTACTTCAGCCACACCCCAAGCACGATGGTAAAAACTATCGACCTCACACATATCTGGCTCGCATCCATTACGACCTGCACAAACAGCCACGCGAGCTTCATCCTAGCCAACCAATGAACTCTATAAAAAGAGAATAAAAACACCCTTAACATTGTGCCATGCGCAGGTGAAGCTAGCTCTGCGACGGATCAGGAATCTGGAGCCGACACTTCCCGAAACAATGTCCAGAGATCGGCGTGAACGCTCGTGCCTGCCGTGCAGGCCAGATGGCAAAAACGATCCAAGCACTTGCTGCTTCGGCAAATGACCGTGCAGTAATCACATGGATTGTGTAGTCTATATTATTTAAATGCATTGCAAGCCAGTGCAAATCCTAACAAACCTGCCAATGCATTACAACTGCTGCAGGGCTCGGGAGTCCGGCGCGACTTGCATACCGGTGACTAGGAAAGTGGTCTCCCGGTGCAATTCGCCTAACGACGAGCGCTCGAGACAAGGGGCTAAAAACCAGTAGCAGCCACGAGCGACAAAGAGCGACAGGGGGGACGGGGCCCTGTGCAGGCACTCGGCAAGACTGCAGCATGAAGACTCGGCAAAAGTGAAGCAGAAGTAAGAGAGTCGATCGATGTACCACACTTGCACCGAGCATCCGTCGCAAGCAGCCGGTCAGGCGAGGCGCGAATGTGTGTGGAAAAATATTCCCGCCATCCGGTCGCCGATGCCGAGCTCTCAGGAGCCCATCGCCACGCCTTGACAGGAGAAACGTGCTGCACCAGAGGGCGAGCGGCCGAGCTCACGCCTTCAAAGCAGACTTTGGCCGCAAGAGCGCACGGCGATGGGGAGCACTGCTGCCACCGGCGCAGAACACCGTCGAAGCCTCGTGCAGGCATCTGGCAAAGCCGAGGGTAACCGCCACAGAAGAGGCGGCTTAGAAAAAAGGAGACTCCAACAAAAACAGCAACTAATAAACAAAGAAAAAAGTGATATGGAGGAACCCATAGGGTCCACCGGAGTGCCGTGCCAGACCTCGAGGATGGGCCATGGCTAGTGTGCAAAGCTCGGCTTCTGCTATTCTCTCCGGCTAATTCCAAAGAAAGCACCACGCACATGCTGCCTACCTCACAGCTCCCATCCTAGGCAGTCAGCAGCTGCACAAGCTGCTCCAGCTCCTGCAGAAGAGAAAAGCATGGAACACGCATGAGCAATCTTGCTGTCGGTATCGTTTTACCACGCCTGCTCAAGTACGCATGCACAAGTGCTAACTAAGCCTACTTCCGTTTTAGTTAATACGACCGAACTCATGCCTAGCAAACAGGGAGGTAGAGAGTTGCCTTTGCCTCACCCCCAACTTACGTGGATGGGCCGACCCAGAAGATGGGTTATGCCGCAATGACTGGCTGGGGCAGGCAAGATGAAGATTCAATTCAGCCCTCCTTTAAAAAAAGAACATCCAATTGAAAAGCTTATCGCCACGCCCCTGCTAGAGAAAGGGGAAAGGCACGTCCGGGCGGCCTTGAAATTATATAAACAGCCTCTGTTTTGCTGATCTGGCCTATCTGGTCCTGTTCACTCCAGAATCAAGATGTCAGATACTGCACACTCACATACTCACACTGTCACTATCGGACGTCCCCGGTCGTGCTTCCGAGAGGCAATCCTCAGCACAACACTCTACCACACTTCAGGCTGCCGCACTTTCAAACAGTGTTCGGAGGACTCAACGGTGGCTGCTCATAGCAATGGATGCAACAGTGGTACCCGCTGCCTGCACAAATGCTGTGCTGCTCTGGCTACATATATGGCATGCATTCAACTAGCCGAAAACCCAAATATAATCAGAAGCTTCACTGAACACCTTCGTCATAGTGTCACAAGTGTCACTGCACTGCCACAGCCCGTGTGGCAGCAACTCTAGCACCAGTGCCAGCAGGGGGCACTTGCACTTGCTGCTGGCATCGCTCACGGGGCCGAGCTAGCGAACCCGTTAAGGCATTCGGAAGGGCTCGCAGGCATAACGAGCATACTTACGGCAGTCATGCGGCTGCGATTGCTACTGTTTCGGTACTGACAGATCTTTCGGTTGAGAGAAGCGTAGACATGCTCCAGCCGACTGACATCAAACCCGTGGGTTCGCTCCACAAGGTCGTCGAGGATGGTGCTTAGATGAGGGACGCTGACATCGACCCTATCGTTGTCAGCTGCTGCTGCTGCTGCTGCTGCTGGACAGCTAGCAGCAGTTCTACTGCCTACTGCAGCAGGGAGACAGCTTGGGCCCGGTGGTTCGGCATGCTCGTCCTGGTGCTGCATTAAATCTGAAGGAAAACGTTCCCACTGTTAAATGCCGCTGCTTTGCAGCAATACAGTGCAGTGAGCTCCACAGCGACAAGTTTGCTGATTCTATCAAGCCTTCGCTCGCTTACCACATGACTGCACTGGGGGAAAATATAAAAAAAAATCATCAATGGTCATTTGTAAAACGCCCTTGGAGAACTGAAATGCTATCCAGGCACTTCACATGCATCAAAGGGCTCGAGTCCACAACCTCAGTCGTCAGTGGCAAGCACCTTTACCCCTGGGCCAAACCAGGAGCACCGCGAGCTCGGGGGGGGGGGGGGCATTTCAGCATAGAAGTATCGGCAGATCGCCAGTTAGACAAGACCGATAAAGACCAGTGGGCATTGTTTGTGCTTTTTCGAGCACTAAGGCATCTTGCCTCTTACGACGCAAGTAAACAGCCACAGTTCGTCACAATGAACCAGAGAGTAAGCCCAATTAACAGTCAAAGCATGTGCGCATATCGGCGATAACTAAAAAAAAAACTACCTTGTGGGTCTGTGGTACTAGCCAAAAAAATACTGAAAATGTGTTCTGAACCCCTGCTTTGTCATCGGGGGATCAGGCTCCCTGTTACGAGCAACCCATGCTTGGACTCGGGGTAAGTAAGCAGACTGTGCACCAGAGGAAGTCAAATCGTAACCGAAAGCTCTACTGGTGGCCAGCAATGAATTAGCTAGGCAGTGGGTGCATTACGTGCATAAGAATGTTTCTATTGACTGCTGGGATTTCAGAAAATAAGCCAGGCTACAATCGAACCCTGTCAAATTGTGTCAGTTCAAGGTAGAAATGCACATGCAAAACCATGCTGCAATATAGTTCTATTTGGTGGTCCAACTGATCGCTTAAGGAGCTAGCTGGGTCAGTAGGCTTTGCCCACCCACTTTATTGGGTTCCATCGGTCCCTATTTGGCTGCACTAAGAAAGATTACATTCCTACAAAAGCAGACGTCTCATTCAGCATCAATGAGCTAGGTTTCAATTAACTTGCAACTGCCACATTAAAACATTTCACAGCGACCTGCAACAGCTCCTTGTCAGGCAGCATTTCGACTTCAAGATTCTATCATCGCGTTTAGATCCCTTAATGCCTTGGCTTTGCACATACAATACGAAATACTTCCCATCATACCACCCTCTTGCAACGATACCATCTGCTCCTCTGACTCTGGGCGGTTGGCAGGGCCTCTTAACAACCTCAAATCCTTTGGAGACCGCCACCCGCTGTTTCAAGCCAGCTACCTGCCGAAGCGCTGGGGCAGCCGAGGACACTCGCCCCTGTCGTCCTGCAGTCTGGCAGCACAGTCGAAGTGCAAATAAGGGTACTGACACTGACTGGCTCCATCGTAGCCAACTGACTTTTGAATTAAAAAGCAGCCCACTTAACAGCTGAGGACTCGGCAAGTACAGTGCATGTGCATCTTTCCGAGGCCGATGACATTGCATATGCACACCAATTGATTTGCAAAGAATAAGAGTTCGCCGGCCACATGGCTTACCACCCCAAAGGAATGCATTCGGCGCTGTCATCCTGAGCCATACAGTTGATGGTTCGTGTGATGGTGGCAAAGTGTGTGTGCGTTAATGTGGCACTGGCAGCCATCATTGGTCGGTGAAGGCCTACACACGGCTGATTGCCGCCAGCAAAGCAGCAAGCAGCCTACGCTGTTGCAAAGCAGCAGCCAAGTAATTTCTAGTGCCAATACCTGCTTCACTTCGCTGCAGACACGGCATCGGTTTCTCAACAACGACCTGCAGATAAAAATTTTTTAGCAGGTAATCAATATTGCAGATCATGAGAGACAAGCAGAGCTAGATATAGACAGATAGATATATAGACACAGAGAGGCAGACTGCGAGGCAGTAAATAACTGACCTCGCTGAGTTGTACATCATGCATCTCAGTGTCCCCATTGCACACGGCATCGGCAGATGTGAAGGCTGGCGAGCTGCCAACTGTCGGGGACGTCGATGCAGTACGAATATCCCGTGAGCCCGAGGCCCGAGGCTGCTGATGAACTTCAGCACTATCATCCAACGTGTGCGAAGAAGCATCTATCACAGGCACATCGCAACGCTGAGGCTCCTCGCAAGCCACTTCTTCGGTGGACACTTCCGTAAGGCCTCCAGCTGATGTGGCAATATCATCTTCCTTCTGTTTATGTGTCGCGTGCAAGCGCCTTCTACCGCGGTACGCAGCACCTTGGGTGCCACAGAGAGGTGACGAAACCTCTACAGAGGACTTCTCTTCCAGGTGCCACCGAGACGCCGGCTGACCTTGATCGTCCGAATGACCCGAATGTCCATCGAGGGCAGAAGAGCTGGCGCTACGCACGCCACTGATGCCAGGGTCTGTACCCATGCCTCTCAGACGGCGACTGTACCGCGTTGGACAGTCACCAGCATCAACAGCAGCAGCCATCTCCTTTAAATTTACCGAGGCATCGCTGCCGTCTGGTGCAACGGGGCATGTATAGTAGTAGTCGGGTGCTGAGGCTATAGCCAGCTCACCTTAAAGTGTTAAACCATGCTTTTAAATTTTCTCGAAGCAATTAAAACAGTGTGCAGTAAAATCTCGACGTGAATGGTCTGCCCCTGTGCATAGCGACTCGTGAGTACACACGTGTCAAACCATGATTCTGTGACATGATAAATGCAAGAACTCGTCTCAGGCATAATATATACCTAAGTCTCTCTAATCAAGAAAGCAGCTAGGCTTTTACGTGTTACCTTGCCGTGCTGAGCCAAAGCTTGTTCAAACCGTTCAATACAACTGCCAGTCTTTAAAAGTCCTAAAGTGACACACACAAAGACTAACTACACAGTGAATCCATGCTCTTGGACCACGGATAGGCGTTTATGAGAAGGTTACGATTTAGCAGGATCGTAAGATAAGTTTCGGAATCTAACTGTATACCAGATCGTGTACAAATCTCAAATCCTTTTGAGACTGTACCTTTAGTTCGTATGCTCCCAAAGCTTGGAACTCACTCCTAACTTTCGTCACGACATCTCCTGACTTGTCCACATTTAAAAAGAAACTAAAACGCATTTATCACAGCATTTAGTGGGTCCCTGTGATTGATCCTGCATGTGCTTTTGCGTGCTGACACTAATCATTCTTGCATGCCTACCCTCAGCATGTCCCCCCTAACTACGTTATTCTTGTTGTTTACTGAGTACGATACCACTAACCATTCGATCGTGCTTCCTTTCCAGCAAATATTAAGTGCATAGAAAGAGATTGAGTTCTCTGAGGGCGCTATATCAAATACATTATCATCATTAAGGTCAGCGATAAGACACCACACACAAAATCCTGTTCTCATCTTAAGTACGGTCATCACTGACGCGGCAAAGATAAAAGAAGGCAGTTCGTTTGCATTTGCTTTGCTGAAGCAGGGTTTACACTAAATCTAAAAAAGCATATGCTTGGAACTTGATAATAAAAGAACCCCTTATCCTTCATTTATCTGTAACCTTTGCGCATTCACTCTGAACCAGGATAAGGCACGAACAAACCTGACACTACTACAAACAGCTAAAATGTGCGTTCATCTGACAGGATATGCACGTGTTGGTAAGAAATCCCACAAATGGTTAGTTTAACAAACTTATGGAATGCATCTTTTAAGCATCTCAAATCAGGCAACTGAAACAGTTTCATGGGGTCAACATATGCAATGTAATGTAAATGTAAATGTATATCTGTCTGTAACTCCACAAAGCCATAAAGACTATGTGAGCGTTTGAGGAGAATTTGTATAGCGCACTCACAGCCTAAGTGGCTTTCGGCACGCATTCGGTAGCCAACAAACTTCATCTCACGCAACAAAGAGAAAGTGGGAAGCATAGCAGAGTCAGGACAACAGTTGAGGTAGAGAGTAGCATGGAAGTAGCAGCTCATGACTGCTAGAAAGGATGAGCCATAGTCGGCAGCAGGAGAGTAATAATAATAATAACAATAATAATAATGCACTTGATAAAGCACCCTCAGAGAACTCAATCTCTTTCTAGGCGCTTTACATTTGCTGCAAAGGGAAACGCGAATGAATGGTGAGTAACATCATGCTTGATAAACAACATGAATAACGTGGTTAGGGGTGACATGCACAGGGTCAGCATGCAAGTGCGGTTAGTGGCAGCATACGCATAAGCACATGAAGGACGAATCACAGGGACCCACTAAATGCTGTCCTAAATAGGTGTTTTCAAGTTATTTTTAAATATGGTCAGGTCAGGGGATGTTCTGACGCAAGTCGGGAGTGAGTTCCGGGCTTTGGGAGCATACAAACTAAATGTACGGTCTCCGAAGGATTTGAGGTTTGTAAGAGGTATTGGTAAACTGTTGGATTCCAAAAAGTGGGTGGTACTGTGCTTGGCCTGGTGGGGGAGTAGATCTGAGAGATAGGCTGGAGCCAAAGAATGAAGTGACCTAAAAGTAAGCGAAAAACCTTGAAGTCAATCCGTTGCTTGACTGGTAGCCAGTGCATGTCGGCAAGAAGTGGTGTGATGTGGCAACTGCGACGTTCACGACAGACAAGCCTAGCTGCAGAGTTTTGCACCAGCTGTAAGCGCCTGATTACACAGGCCGGTAGGCTAGCAAGAAGTGAGTTACAGAAGTCAAGACAGGATGTCACAAATGCATGGACCAACTTAGATGTGGTATCATTGTCTAAACAAGCCCAAATTTTAGCAGTGTTAAATAGCTGAAAGTAGGCAGGATTGATTATGGAGCTGATGTGGTAGTCTAACGAGAGGTAACTTTGGAACATGACACCTAGATTTCGAGCTGATTCAACAGCTGATCCAACAGGAGATATGCTGGCAGAGCCAATTTTGAGCGGCAGCCTTTCCAATTTCTGAATCACACTGTGTTTGCCTATAACTAATAAGTTAGACTATGCCGTTGCGTAAGAACTGTGGAAGTGAGTTCCACAGTCTAGGACCTGCAGAGCTAAAGCTTCTGTCGCTAATGGTATTAAGCAGAGGAACTGAACAGCTACTTTATTGTCCATACAGAACCTGAAGGCACAAGGAGGCTGAAACTGGTACAGCAGTTCAGCTAGGTAGGAAGGAGCCAAACCGTGGCCTTACAAATAGATTACATTACATATGCAGATGCTACAGGTTGGACTAGCACTACCGAGCAACGCCTCAGAACAAGCATGCCGGGCATAGGAAACTGCTATGAAGACAACCAGGTGAAAGAATGCGGGGTAGACAGCACCATCGCCCAAATAAAAAGAACTAATGGGTACGATAGCAATAGGACTTCGACTGAAGCCTAAGGGAAGGGGAGATGGTGGGTAGTAAGACCCACTAGTGAATGGCTAGCAGTCTGACGTATACATTCAGCAAACCCCAATAAAAGATTTATTTTGGCAAACATTCAGACAGTTTTAAAAATATGAATGCATACATGACACAGAAATCAACCTAGCTACTTGCAACATCAGAGTATAAAACGTATATGCCTGCCTAAATATAAGCAAACACAAGTAATGATGCCATAAAGACAGAAAACCGTCAACAACAAATGAAATACTCGATTCCTTTGCATACCTCTCTTCTGTCGGGCTTCGGCAATTTCCTTGCACTGAGCTTCAAATTCAGGATCCAGCTCGTTAGCAACTAATGCATTTGCAGTATCCCGAAGAGCACACGCACGATGTCTGATAGCCCTACCTAAATATAACATAAAAACTGTGCAGTAGGTTTACTAGGCAATCGTCACCACTATTAGGCCAAACTGTGTCAACGAACTACAAGGTTTCAGCATGTACAGATACCTTTCAAGGCCTGGCACCCAAAACCACATGCTATTAACATTTCAACAACCTTAAGCTCAAAAGAAAAACAAACAGGTCTGGCATTATCACCATAACAGCAACAAAAAAACAGCTATGCAGGAAACAACAAAAAAGTTATGGCAGTTGTCGGCAATGATGCTGTCACGGACCTTCGGTCTGGTGGGAAACAATGTTAGACCATCCTTCTGGTTTCCTTTTGTTCCTGGTGCCACAAACAACACAGCGACGATACCAATCACGGAAAAGGTATAAAACTAGGCAAAAACTCTACTGCCAGCAAGATCCTAACCCAGGACAACAATGGCAAGAATAAATTATACTGACCACTGGGTCATTCAGTGCCAGTTGACATGCACTTAGTCGCAGCAGCTACATGTTCAGAATGCAACTAAACTCTTGCTTCATGTCGATATCCAAAATAAAAGCTAAGCAACTGAGGTGAGTACTTCCACCTTTTCTAACTGGCTGATCTCTACAGTGCTCCCTCCTATCAGCAATCACCCCGAAACGTGTTTGAAGCTACTAAAAATATCAGTTCCAAACAGTGATAATAGGGGGATGACAGTACAACAGGGCATGATAGCACTCACGAGCTCACTCACCAGCAGCATCCGTGTCCGGATTGTAGTACAGAGCATTACTGCATATGAGCTCTATGTCAGCTAGAAACTCGGCCACAGCCTGATAATGGTGGAGATCAATTTTCGACATTATCGTTCCGAGATCCATCGGCTTGGTGATAATTTCGTAATAGTCGGGCACCTGAACGAAGCAAACTCCGTAGGTCATACCGAAACTTATTCACAGCAAGCATCGAGTCAACTCAGCACAAGACAAACGCTGGTTGGGCTCTAACCTCATTTTCGTCAACTCGTTTGGCAAAAATCTGAAACTTCCTGTCGCGGGCAAGCTTGTTGAGCACGTCGCGCAAGAACAGACGTAGCTCGCGAAGCGTCGCCTCTTCGTGCTGTCGCAGTTTGCGTAGCTCGGCGTCAGTCAGGCGCCTAGGCTCCGGAGGCGGCGCTTTCGGAAGGACTTCAAGCTGCACACGGTCTGGCATGAGCACGAACGAGATCGCACGTTGGTAGCCACTAGCATGCTGCTGCAGAGCACGATGCATCGGTCGAAAGCATAAAACAGCGCAGGCCAACACGCAAAGAGCACCATCAGTGTAAAATGTTTGTCACACTAAAAAAAAACACAAAAGCACACTAAACAAAGGAGATGCTCATCGGTGTCCAAGCAACACGGGGTGGTGGCGCTCCACGAGCAGTACAAGAAGACACTTTCCTCGAGAGAGAGAGAGAGAGAGAGAGAGAGAGAGAGAGAGAGAGAGAGAGAGAGAGAGAGAGAGAGAGAGACAGACAGACAGACAGAGACACGGAGAGAGAGAGACAGAGAGAGACAGAGAGAGAGAGAGAGAGAGAGACAGAGAGACACGGAGAGAGACACACACACAGAGACACACACACACAGAGAGAGAGAGAGAGAGAGAGAGAGAGAGAGAGAGAGAGAGAGAGAGAGAGAGAGAGAGAGAGAGAGAGAGAGAGAGAGAGAGAGAGGTAAAGGGTGAGAGTTGGAATGACAAAGGATAGCAAAACCCCTTGGAGAAAGCAAGATCGGCTGATTCAGGTCGGCCTTATTTATATATCGGAAAAAAGCCCTAGCGGCTATCAACCCCTTTCAGGGTTCGATGCAGAATTGAGTATGTCTCTTTCTGCGCCGGAGGATAAAATAACCGGGTCGTGAAGTATGCCCAATGCCCCTAGGCCGCAGGCCAGGCAGCAGAGGCAGCTGCATGAACCAAATAGAGCACATCTTTGGGCGAACGACTGGATCACGGTTCTGAATCACATGGTAGGTAGCTCAGTGGTCTGAACGGCCAGATCAAATACCTGTTTTCCTTGTCCTGGGAGGTGGCAACATAGTATCTCGCAGCAGAAGATCTTTGAAGAACTCCCTGCGCTCGTCGCCGTCTGGATTTCGCATGCCCAAGATCTGTCCTGAATGCAAGTGATGGCTACTACCGATGTCAGAGCCACGAAACAGTCGCTTCACCTATACCAACAACAGCACATGGTCAAATTTAAACAGACTACACTTGAAAAATCCACGGAGGCAAAGCACACTGAGGTGTTTTGTCCTAGAGGCCAGTGGTAATAAATAAGTAAGAATATACCCTACAAACGTCAAAGCTCACTGTTGATAGTTGCATGTTCTACATCAAAACCTAGCAAAAGCTAGCGGTTCGTGCTCGTCTGCTCATCAACACAGGGTCCCAGGCGTGCTCTGTAGCAAACAGGGGATCACTCGACGAAGAACAAGTATGGCCCATCTGCCTTTGGAGATTTCGTAAAGGTTCGTGCTCGTCTGCTCATCAACACAGGGTCCCAGGCGTGCTCTGTAGCAAACAGGGGATCACTCGACGAAGAAACAAGTATGGCCCATCTGCCTTTGGAGATTTCGTAAAGGTTCGTGCTCGTCTGCTCATCAACACAGGGTCCCAGGCGTGCTCTGTAGCAAACAGGGGATCACTCGACGAAGAACAAGTATGGCCCGTCTGCCTTTGGAGATTTCGTAAAGGTTCGTGCTCGTCTGCTCATCAACACAGGGTCCCAGGCGTGCTCTGTAGCAAACAGGGGATCACTCGACGAAGAACAAGTATGGCCCGTCTGCCTTTGGAGATTTCGTAAGACTACTGCATGAGGAGTTGAATAAGTTATAAGATCAACGTGAACATCAGCATAAGTCCACGGGGGGGGGGGGCACAGCTGCTAACTGCTAGCCGATGTCTGTAAGCTTGCTACAGGCGCCGCCAAGAAAATAAATACTAGCCGATTTAACAGCTTTTATAAAGTGACAGAAAAACCTGTAAGGCTATCACGACCACTTGCAGTGGCAATAAAGGATTGACCACTGCAGGATTCGAGCCCATGACTTTGGGACCGAGATTGCAATAGGCAACCGCCTTACCTAGTGTGCACTACGCTTCACTCAAAGGTGATTAGTGTGCTGACATAAATATATTAGAAAAAATAGTTTATTTGTACAGTACAGTACCGTAAGAGAACCTATATCTCTATCTGGATGCTTTAAAAATGCCACAGAGCTCGAGCCCACAAAGGTAGTGTCCCTCGTAGTTAAAGGCAAGCACCTTACTCCTGGACCAAACCAGGGCAATGTGGCAGCCTTAACCTGACAACTGGTGTTATCACTTACTATAGCAAGTGTACTGTGGAACCAAGTTCCACAATTCTTACGCAACGACATCTGCTCTCCTGCTGACCATCGTGGCACATCCATTCTAGGCGTCCTGAGCGGCTACTTCCATGCTGCTCACTTCTTCGACTGCCCACCTGCAGAAGCTATGCTTCTCACTTTCTCTTTGCTGCCTAACATTAAGCCAGTTGGCTAAAAAATGTGCACCGTAAGCTGCTTAGGATTAGAGTGCGCTATAGAAAGAAAACTGTCCTGCATAACGCACCACTTAGTCCTTGCTGTTTTGTGGAGTTACAGAGGGATATTTCAATTGATTATTAAACAACTTCCTTGACAATCAATAGCTGGACCCTGGGAGTCACATGGAATGATATTGCAGCAACAGGTGGCCAGGAACTCGGCACATGAGGCGATGGCCGCGTACCTCGTGAGGCAAGGCAGCAAACGGCTCCTCGGTGGTCGCCAGCAGCAGGACGGCGGCAAAGGGCTCGATGTCGTCGACGAGGCTGAGCAGTGTCGCTCGCAGGGCGTCGCCAGCCACGTCCCACCACGAATCGATGCGCGGCATGTAGATGATGCTCGGCGCATAGCGTCGAGCCTCTCGAAATATCTGGCACGATGCCAGTGGGAAGGCGGGCGGTGACGGGTGATGCGAGTGGTCGCAAGCGCGAGCTCGCACCAGCGGGGCAGCAGCGGGCACTACTCACATTGGTGCACGACTCCTCGGGCGACCTGACCATGGACGTGTAGAGGGCAGGAATGTCGAGCACGTGCGTTCGCACGTTCTCGTAGTGATGCAGAAGAGCCGGAGCCAGGTGAGCTGTCTGACCCTGGCCGGCAGATCCGCTAAGGAGAAGGCGCGGGCGATGGGTCGTCAGGCGTCGCCGTCCAGCCGAGCTCCTGGGAAAAAGGTCACGGAACCGTTTGTATGGCAGTCAGTTGCAGGGGCAATCGATCACAGTGCCTTCGCTCATCGGCGCAAACGAGAACGACTCTTCGAAGTCGCGCTAGCGACCTCGTGCTCTGCAGCCGCGGGGGTACACACGAGAAGGCAGATCGTCCTGGCTGCTGCTGTAGATGCTCGGGTGCCGCTGCCGCTGCAGTCGCTCCAATGCCGGACTCCACGCTGGCTAGACACCTGCTATTGCTGCTGCTGATCGCAATCTCTTCGCCGCCCTCAGTGTCTGAGTCGAACAAGTCGGCACTCGACGACGAGCCTGTCATGGTGAAAGCATGATCACTCGGTGTTAAGCAGCTGTAGCACCCTGCCCTGCCCATCCCACGCCGAGCGCATGGGCTGGCATCGGTGATGCACACCGCTACTGCAGGCTATACGCTGCTGACGGTGCACCGCCTCGCCCAGCACCGTCGGTGAGGTGGACTGGTCGAACGACGAGTACCTCTGTCGAGTGGGATGGCAAAAATCTCCTGAAGCACCAGCAAGCTGAATGTGAACTGCTTGGCGAGTAGCGGCTGCACGATGGCAGACAGAGCTCGGCCCGGACAGTCGGCCGAGCGGTGGCCTGCGGGCACGATGCGCTGCATGGCGCGGTCGAAGTCGCACGCCGATGTCACAATGCTGGCCACGTCGAGCTGCAGTTTCTCCTCGCTCGCATAGATCTGCGGGTAGCGGCGGCGCAGGGCGTGCAGCGCGGCCTCTGTGCACAGCGCCTTCAGGTCTGCACCGCAGTAACCTGCACAAAACAAGGAAGACCGCCAGCAGCGGTGCAAGTCAGCCACAGAGCGGTGGCGCTCACTCGGCGCTCACAGCCAGCTGGCGCCGGATGACATCACGCACCGACACACTTCTCGGCCACCTTCTCCACGAACGAGTCGAGCAGCCGAGGGCTCCAGTCTTTAGTGTGGATCTTGAGAATCTGCTTTCTCGCCTAACAAAAAAGGGCAAGCAGAGGCGCTGAGTTAGCGACACCTTTCGCTGCCCCGAGTGGGCTGCCGAGCGGGGCAGAGAGGCAGCAGCGGAGGCGGCTCTACCTCGGCTGAAGGCAGAGAGAAGAGAAGCTCTCTGTCGAACCGGCCCGGACGGCGCAGGGCCGGGTCGATGGAGTCGATGCGGTTCGTCGCTCCGATGACGACCACTTCGCCCCGGCTGTCGAGGCCGTCCATGAGGGCGAGCAGGGTGGACACGATTGAGCTGTGTATCTGGTCCTGCCGGCTCGAGCGCACGGGAGCTAGGCCGTCGATTTCGTCGAAGAATATGATCGACGGCCGCATCTGGAAGGCCTGCAGCAGAGACATGGGACATGGCATTGGTCCGACCGACAGGCGACAGCCATAGCAGCAAGCCGAGCGGTGGTGATGGAACAAGCGGTGGTGATGGAACAAGCGGTGGTGATGGAACAAGCGGTGGTGATGGAACAAGCGGTGGTGATGGAACAAGCGGTGGTGATGGAACAAGCGGTGGTGATGGAACAAGCGGTGGTGATGGAACAAGCGGTGGTGATGGAACAAGCGGTGGTGATGGAACAAGCGGTGGTGATGGAACAAGCGGTGGTGATGGAACAAGCGGTGGTGATGGAACAAGCGGTGGTGATGGAACAAGCGGTGGTGATGGAACAAGCGGTGGCGGCCCACCTGATCGAACAGGAGACGAAGCTGCCGCTCCGACTCGCCGACCCACTTGCTCAGGCAGTCGGCCCCTTTACGCATGAAGAAGGCTACGCGCTTCTCGCCACAGCTGCATTCGTTGGCCAGCGCGCGGGCGACGAGCGTCTTCCCGGTGCCTGCAATGGTCAGATGCACGCACTAGCCAGCCACTTACCACCGCCACTACCTCGTCAACTGCCGATAGCTATGCACAAAAGTACGCTTGAAAAACGTCCCTTCCGCCGGCTCAGCTTGACAGCTACGTCACGCAACGTCCACCGGCTCGGCTTTACAGTGCTAGCGAACGATCTGCAGGCGCTTAACAAGTAGTCGAAAATACAGCAGAATGGCTAGCGACGATCAGCAGCAGCCCAATCTCTCCCCACATCACCTGAGAACAGCAGGGTCCTACACTGTGGCCTAGCAAATAATGATTTGCTTCCGATCTGGAAGGACAGATGCCCCTCCTGATCTGGGAAGGACAGATGCCCCTCCTGATCTGGGAAGGACAGATAACGCTCCCGATCCGGGAAGGACAGATGCACCCTCCCGATCTTGGAAGGACAGATGCCCCTCCCGATCTGGGCAGACTGTACAAGATCCAGTGAAAGACACGGTCTGTGCACTCGCGTTCCTGTTTTAAAAAGCACATAGAAAGCACATTGAAGCCGATGGTGGAAAACAGTACATGACAAAACAGCAACAAGACCGGGCTAGATGAGCAAGAGAGATACTGTCGGTTCCTGAACGACAACTTTCAAAGCAAGTACTACATAAAAAGACTTCGGGAAAAGCACACAAGTTAAAATAAATAAAAACATTAGCTGATAACAGCCTCGTTTGTATAGCATCAGAAGAGCCTTAACAGCTATTACTACTGCTTCCTGTTGGCCACAAAGGAGACCCCGCTGTAGGATTCGAACCTACGGTCTCGGTAGTGGAGACGGAGTACCCTACCTCCTGGGTTATCACGATTATGACATTCATCCAACAATGCTGAAAACACGGTTCACAGAGCAAGATGCAAAAAGAACCCATGGTTAACAATAGCAAACGGGCAATAACATTAGGTGCATAGTTAGTCTTTACTAATAGTACATAATAGTTAAAATGTAGCATAAAAAGGAGGCAGCAAACAGACAATGGATTAAAAGCGAGTCAGCAAAAAGTCGCTGAGGGACGTCCACGAAAACTCGTAACGTTCATATAAATTTTGCTTACAGTCAGCCATTTAGCCCAGTAGCAGCATAATGCAGAGCCTAACCCTACTGGCTGCAAATGCTGGCATTATGCTACAAACAAAAGAGTTACCTGGTGGACCATAAAACAGAACGCCTCGTGGTGGTGAAATCTTAAATTTTGCAAACACTTCAGGGTAAAGCAGTGGAAATACAACCATTTCTTTCAGTGCTTGGAGGTGCTTGCCCAGTCCACCAATACTATCGAATGTCACCTACAGCAATTAAAATTGTATCATTTACCATAGCAATAGCTCTATATTAGAGGCAAGAAGGATACAAATGGAGACCAATTAATAAACATGCACTCAAACACGGAGGGATTTGTAGGCTAACGGTAAGAGATCACAAGCATTTTGTGTAAACACCTATGCCTCAGATGATGTAGGTGTGCACACTCAGCAGGAAATGAATAGAGACTTTGTTGGCTTATTTCTACCGTGCCTTTCCATACTCAATAGGCAAGAATAAAGTCCTACTAGCATTATTATCCATGCCCTGCTGGGGCTGTCTATGAGTAGCCCCAACGAGGCAGTTAAAATGCCGGTTGTAATAATTTCCAAGGCTTTGTACTACTAGATCACGCAAGTGCTAATAGGTGCCCATATAATCATAATGGTATCATAGATATCATTCGACCCCATTAAAAGTATACTCAGCCGAGTTAAGGCTGGTATCTAACATATCAGCCAAGAGCAGCTACCGGTCGAGGATTTCTTTCACGTTGTTACAAGCCAAAAATAACACGAGTACAAAAAACGATTTTGAATACTGATTTGCTAGACAGGACAATTTAGTATCTGGAGACATCCATTTGTATGCCTAACTTTGTAAACTCGATCCAAATGAACCTCCAGTGACATTATTTTGCCTAGGCGAGGTAACAATCATATGCCATTACTATAAAGCATCTCAAGCGGTCGGATTTGCATCTCAATTCTAACACTCGGCAGCAAAGAATGAGCAGTGTATACATTGCTGATTTCTCCCCTTACATACAAACAGTGACTGCATCTGATAGAAAACCATGTGACATCCATCTTACTGGTCAAGGTAAACTTACTCTATAAGTTCTGGGACTCTGAAAACGGACCCATTCTAAGGGACGAAACAAAGCCTGCGCAGACCTACGCAGCCTTTCGCCCATTAGATAAAATGTATGCCTTCTCTAAATGCCTTCTAACATGGTCAGAACAATCTTGCTTCCTTTTATAAAATCTCTTAAGAATACAGTTGACCTCTGCCGATGCAACAAGACCAAAAAGTTAGTACTTACTGAGACAAGTGTCACCTCTTAGCTACCTAAAACCCATCCTAACAACCATAGCTTAAAGAATTGGCAGAGCATTTGCTGTTTTGCTAGACCCGTATCAGCATCATGCAAATTGTACCCCTCACAAAGCATAGTAACCAAAGGCCCAACACAGCAGCCAACCGTCGAACGGGTCACGGGTAGTCAAGCCTAATGGGTTCTCTGTACATTTACGGTCAGTACACAACATAATGCACGTCTGTCAACTGATTGACTCTTTTGGTACTTGGACAGTAGCCCCAGCTACGTGACTTATTTTGTAGCTAACGGGCCCAATTTGGACCTTCGACATAAGTTTGCAGTTAACCAAGTGTAGACCAGGGTATACAATGGAGCAAAATTTCTATAGCCGAATTTTCCTTGCCCTCTACATTATGGCAAGAGACTCTACTACTGGCGACAAACATATCAGCAACACCATTCACTTGCTTAAACGACCAAAAGCAAGGGATAAGCTATAAGCATAGGCAGACAGACATAAGACCTAAAACACAACATAGAACAGACACAGTTGGCCTGTACACAGCTAGACACGTAGGTAAGTGGATGCTGGAGAGAGACAGAGTGAGACAGAGAGAGAGAGAGAGAGAGAGAGAGAGAGAGAGAGAGAGAGAGAGAGAGAGAGAGAGAGAGAGAGAGAGAGAGAGAGAGAGAGAGAGAGAGAGAGACAGACAGACAGACAGACAGACAGACAGACAGACAGACAGACAGACAGACAGACAGACAGACAGACAGACAGACAGACAGACAGACAGACAGACAGACAGACAGACAGACAGACAGACAGACAGAGACAGACAGACAGACAGACAGACAGACAGACAGACAGACAGACAGACAGACAGACAGACAGACAGACAGACAGACAGACAGAGAAGCTCAAGCAAGAGAGAGAGAGAGAGAGAGAGAGAGAGAGAGAGAGAGAGAGAGAGAGAGAGAGAGAGAGAGAGAGAGAGAGAGAGAGAGAGAGAGAGAGAGAGAGAGAGAGAGAGAGAGGGCAGCTGGAATGAAGGTAATCGGAGGGCGAAAGGGCCAAGAATGCACAAGCCTGTGCTCTGGCAAGCACATGCTTGGACACCGCACCCAGACAAAACAAATCAGCAATCACATGGACATAGCAAATACCGAATTACGAGATCCAGCCAAGGCCTATATTAGCTAGCGAGGTATGGCTAGCTGGATGATACGATGCATGATAATGAGTATCCTTGACTGCTGTCGTGCTCTGTTAACGTCGGTTTGCTTGTATTTATTGGTGCTACACCCTCGACTGGTTAGCCGTGCTTCAAAATGTTAGTTGTATCTGTACTAGGTCATTCGGCATAAGATGTCAAGCATCTGTTAACTGCTTTAGTTGCTGAGCAGCTACCAGCATTCGTAAGAATATGCATAGTGCAAACAAATACAGAGCTGTAGTCCTCGTAGAGCATATGAAATTTGAAATTTTGTAGTATTATCATTACGATGATAGCAGCAGCATCAACTAATTGCTAAGTCGTGAATCATACATAAAATGAAAGCATGCAGTCGCCTGCCATACCGTTGAAGCCACCGAGATGTGAAAAAATTATGGAAATATCCCTTACCGAACGATCGATATACATTGGGTCAATGTCTGCAAGGCTTGCCCCAATACGCTGCCGATCCTTGACGATACCAACAATGTCGTCTGATGCAAAATTCATCGGCAAGCATCTAGATGCAGACATGAAGCAGCTTGTTAATATCACGTGAGGTCTAAGACAGCAAAAGTTCATACCTTTTTCTGCATACCCAGTATATCAAACACATGCATGGCAAGAGAATGACCACACACAAGCAATTAAGATCACTTGTTGAGCTCCACACTAACAATCATCCTTTTTGCTTATGAGTCATAACACTTACCAATAAAAATATGCCTTTCTGATTAGCCAGCATCCGATTAACACAGTTCATATACATAAACAGTGCTGACATCAAAACTGTACAAACCACGGGGCTCAAGATGTAACTTAAAGCATTTCATTGGTTTATTGAATTTTGGGTAGCAAATTTCACCAAAACAGGATTCGAATGAGTTAGCAATATTTATAACAAAACATTTGAAATGCATCTTCACAGCCGTGCTGGTTATTTTCTCACCAATTATCAGGGGTTTGAGCAAGCTATTTGAGCATGCACAACCGTAAGCCTGAACAGTTCGAATGAATCAAAGAAGTCGATGGCACGGTAGACAGAAAAAACCTACCAAAAGCATTTTCTGATAAATGAAAAATTAAAGAATGTGTATAGCTATTTCCCAAGACTTAAACTTCTCGATTTGCCAAATACATGCACTAAATTGAACTGCACTCATTTTAATACATGTAGATCACTGAGGTTTTAGCATATAATGTGTCAGTCAAGACAGTCTCAGCAGCTGCATAGGGTTCCACGGCTCTAACTTCAGAAAATGCAGTTGGCTGGTTCTCGTCCTAACTGGGTAATCGAAATCTTGCCGAGTCTCGAACTAAATCTGGCTAACATCTGAGACCAAGCAAAACTTGATGTCTCAAACATTGACCATTCCTGAAGAACTTCCCAACGGTCTTTTTGAGATTCACTGTGCGAGAGGGGGGTATTTTGGCTCGTCGGAAAATTGTTACTTTTGTGATTTTGCAGGCGGTGCTACCAAAAAACTATCCTTCGAAAACCGCCAAGTGGTTCAAAACCTACTAGAAACCGCCTAATTATTTATTTTGCATGTATTTTAACCTAATAGGCTAACTAAGGTGTGCACAGCTTGCTACATGTATTGCTTCCTCATTTTAATCCTAGCTTGTAATACTACTTGTTGGCCTTGATTATTTAAAACGACAAATTTTGAGATTTGTGTTGATTCCTAAGTGAGCGAAGCTTTTCTTCCAGCACTATATGTAGATGGATATATTACTTTCATAGCACCAATATCAAACACGAAAAGACATACGTGCTCAACACTGCTCAGAATTCCATTCAGAAATAGACAACCAAGTGTCGTAGCAAAGCTAATACCGGCTGCATATTCGATAAGCTAAACTTAACTGATGCTATAGTGAATGATCTTGGTGACCTCTCTGACGACCACAGAACATTTAAAAGTTTTATTTAGAAGATCCTCTCCAAAGTCAGTCAATTTATCATTTTTGTTTGAGATTAGTGGGGGATATAAAAAATACTAGCTGATTTAACAGCCATTTTTGCATGGCAAAGGAAGAGCCTTGACGGCTATCACCACTGCTTGCAGCGGCAATAAAGGATCGCCTACTGTAGGATTCGAACCCACTACTTTGGGAACTAGATCGTAAAAAACAACCACCTTACCTAGTGTGCCATCACGGCTCACCAATTACTGCAATGGCTAGCTCATGTTCCTATTAGCTTCCCGGCACTTCTGGACAACTGTGACAAAAATTTGCAAGTAGGTTGGCCGTCAAATTAAAAACATTGAGTTGTTCTACAATGCTAAAGGCCTATGCTTGATTAATTAATGCAAAGCAAAACTTCTACTCTGACCAACAAGGAAAGCCACTCACAGGCCCCTTAATATATATCTGCATTGCTGCAATAGTTTCAGACCCTTCTTGCCCTCGGGTGCTCTCAGGACAATATATTAGCTGTAGATTCTGGTCTTCCACTTAAACTTTGCTAGTACAAGCAGACTTCCTTGACTTCCAAAGTGACAGCTGTGCTACTCATTTTATCTCTGGAATGTATATGTGTGTGTGTGTGTGTGTGTGTGTGTGTGTGTGTGTGTGTGTGTGTGTGTGTGTGTGTGTGTGTGTGTAAATAGGAGACCCTGGAAGATGATTAGGATCGGATTGGCCCAGCCTGAGGTGGCACCAGAAGACTGATAGATTTTCTTTTTTTAAAGACGTGTTGGATCTTAATAATATTATTATTATTAAATATATAATATATATAATTCATTTGTATAGCACCCTAAGAGAACTTAATCTATATTTAGTTGCTTGAAGATTCTAGACAACCGTGTGCAAATGGAAATCAACTTAGGCTTCGATTGTGCTGCACAACTCATCAGCGTAACGCTCCTATAGATCACGGCTTTGTAGAGTTGGGAACTGGAGATAAACACTTACATGACTGAATCTACGTAACAGCCAAATGCAGTGTTCACCGTTCAGCATCCCAATTCTCACTAATGCACCATTGTTGTCAGTAGGCCATAACCATCACTCTTGCCACCTACTAAATTGATAGCACCTCACCTGAGAAAGGCTGGCTGCTTAGCATATACCACTTAGTTCAACCTCATAATCCACAACAAACACTAGGCTGCTAAAAAATCCAGGCATCCTGAAAATGGATAACTAATAAAACTACAGCCTTTTATAAAGTCCATTACCACTAAAGAAGATGGTCGCAAGGGAGCAATATTTAATGTTGCTACCTCACTTTGCTAACAGGTTTTTGTTTTTAACCGCTTCTAAAGCTTATTTCGGTTTATGTAGTCTCAATTTTTCGATGGATAATCGTTGTACCGTCGTCAGAACAGGGCACAGTCAAGTGTGCATGACATCCTCCTTGCAAACACAAGAGTATTTATGGCTGTGAGGAACTTCCTTATGCTACTGCTATCTTCCAGTAGAATTTTGCTTCCCATGACCTTGATAAAATGCTTCAGCGTTTAAGGTGTAGTCTTCAGGCTCGGGGCCAACGGGTCACGGTTCCTCTTGACATTTCCAGGGAGGTTATCCTAAGTAATGCCAAGCAAGTATTGACGAAAGCAGATGCCTCGAAACCTGCTAGGCCAATCAGGCATCAAATAGCAAAGTACCCACAAGGTTGTCCTAGGCAGATAAACCTCAACAAGTCGGTTATAACTCCTAACAGGCAAAACACACAGTTATGCAGCATTAGAATTAGGGAAAGATGAGTAGTCCAGCATTACGAAAGTAGGTAAAGTTGGACGATACAACTAACTGAAGGTTTGATCGATGGCTACATCGCAGTGCAACAATAAAACATGGCATTCACTACACATTGCCACAGACACTACAAGGTCACTAAAGAAAACTAAGTCAACAGTCTGGAAGTTTAAACCTGGCAGCTCCTTCAAGAGATTGCCCTTGCTTCTCTTGCTTTACCAAATAACTGACTATGTCACTCGGTAAGTGCTGGCTGCAAGGGCTGCACTTTGCAATCAAAAACAGCAGTTTAAAACTATACAAGCTTGGACAGCCAAAGCTTGTGCGCAAAACTTCAAGAAATGGGTATCACGGTTACACTGGCTTCCAGTCGTGTGCTCAATGTGTCTTGTGTTGCAATTTTAACAAGTCTACCATTAATGCTGCTTGTTCAAACCTACAGATGGAGCAACCAAGCTAAATAGCCACATAAAGTAAATGCAATAGAAGGCAAAAAGGATCTTCTAAATAAAGCAACCCACCGATGGTGGATATCAATGCAGCAGCATGCTCGACCAATAAATAAGACCTATGAACACACGGTTCGGTTAGGCACTCGTTGGTGCTTGCTAACAGCTACCTCTGCCGGGACTTAGCCATGCTCTTGGCTTTCCGCCTCTCAAATCGCCTCTCATCGCCACTGCCGTCATCTGATGAACTCGAAGTTGACGAGCTCCCATGGAATGCAGTACGCTTCCTACAATGCAACACATATTCAGCATTACAATGTCCGGAAAAGCAGGCATCCACTATAACACCAACTCGGCAAACCCTAGTCCCAAGTCGTAAGGAATCGATGCTTCGATAGAAACAGAAAACTGCCCAACAGCACTTTCTGATAAACTCGGAATTGAATAATTCCTTTCTACAATTTCTGGGGTCTCCCGAATTCATGTAGTAGATTAAACTACCTTTTCAAGCATCTAAATATTAATCTCAGCTTTTACACACATCCGATCACCACGGTTTTGGTGTCACGTGTGTTTACCAACACTTTTGAGGGAGTTTTACATGACAAAAGAGCTCTTTTTCCAACAGGAGGCATGATTAGCAGTTTCTTGCCCTCTAAATGTTCTACCAATTCTTTGTATATTCTAGAGTCATGCTTGGCCTACGTCATGCTCAAAATCGCATGTCTCAAACTTGGACCATTTCTAAAGAAAGGCCAGACGAAATTTAGAGGCATTTGTAAAGAGACAGATAAGATGGTTGGTACATCAAAAAATTCCTACTTTGCCTTGATTTGATGGCACTTCCAAAAATTATCCTTTAAAAACTGGAACTACCTTCGGACTCACTTGAACCACCAAATAAGTCAATTTTGCATGTTTTAATAAACACAATGTGCTAACCAATGTGTTAGCATTAACAATTTGCAACTTTGATTGCTTCCTCCTATTAATTTTACTTTGTCTTAGTGTGTTTGGCCTGAATTTTGTATAAAAAAAATCAGCAATACTTGAAATGTATGTTGATTCCCAAGCTTTTAGTATTTGTGGCCAGCAATAATAATTATATTAATTAGTAAAACATGTAAATCACATTGAGACAACTATACTTATTTCTAAGAGCTTTACATATGCTGCAAAGGTAGCACGTAAATTGGTTAGGGATAACATGCATAGTGCCAGCATGCATATGCACACAAAGGAAAATTCACACGGACCCAGCAAATGCTATGAGGTAGGTTTCCAGCTTCTTTTTGAAGGTCAAGTCAGAAGATGTGACCTCAGTCGGGAGGCATTTGGATCATACAAACTGAAGGCCCGATCTCCATAAAGAACTTGAGTTTGGTTAGAGGAACAGCTGAACGACTTGAGTCAGAAGAGAGCAGGTGGTAGAATGTCTAGCCAGATTTGGAGCTAGTTCGGATAGGCATGTCAGAGCACGAGAATAGAGGGACCAAAAGTGAGTGACGAAACACTGAAGTCGATTTGCTACTTAATAAGGACTGTATATAATAAGGAAGAGAGCACTATTAAGGTACAGCAGTCAAGTGTGCCATAGAGTCCCTGCAATTGAAAACCAGCAGAAGAAGCTGAGCAAGTTTAACATTTTTTTTTACCAACAAACACATGGCAGTCAGACTTGAAAAGTACACGTGGTAAGGTCTGGGTCAATGCTCCCAATGAAAGGCATTCCAACACATCCGGAAAGAGGGCCTCGAAACAGGACTAGCATCAAGTGGACTGATCCAAATAAGAAAATGCTAAAGATCGGCTGATTCAACTGCCTCATTTATATGGCAACAGAAGCGCCTATCGCCCTGCACATAGCGGACCATTCAAGGTTGCCTACTGCAGGACTCGAGCAAACGACCTGGATTGTGAAGTGCCAGCACCTTACCCCTGGGTTAAGACCCACGACCCGAATGACACCAGCAATAATGTTGAGCGTTTTTGCATTTTCGGGGTTCGGTTAAGATATTGTTATTATTAAAGCTTTCCAAGACAGCATCAGGACCTTGAAAGGCTCCCACATTCATAGATTGAAGCATAACAACATTTCCGATCTAACGCTGCTCACACCTGCTCTTCAATGGAAGAATTATTGACTACTTGCAAAAAGTTCAGTAAGCATAAAGCCACTGTTTTTGGTAAACGTGCCATTGTCATTAAGAACGTCAAATCAGCATACTGGCACATTAAATCCAGATGGATAAGAGAACATAAAAACATGTCTCTTTTCCTTATTGTGTTTACTGCATACATTTGCAGTGTATCACTAACAGGTTTTACTTCCAAATAAAATCTAGGCCATTGGGAAACAGTCATAAAAGCCACTACAGCTGTCCAATTACTTATACAATCGGGAGTAAACAATTTTACCTCCATACATGTAGCATATACACTACATGGCACATGACCAACTGGTATATTCGTCCCTTCGTTTGGCTAAGGGGTAATATGCAGGCTTTTAACGACCAAGGCCTTGGGCACGAGCGACACCCTGCGACATAAGGAATGTGACTAGACAGAAATTAAGTTCTATTAGGACACTATATACATACGAATTTTTTATTTATATATCTGTTTGGTCATTTCTACTTCCAAAGCCGTCATCTCCACGCTTCGACTTATATACTCTCACTAAGGCTGCATGCATTTATTGTGATCCAAAGCAGTTGCTCTCTATGCCAGAAATCCATTAGCCGAGCAGCTAGCAAGCTGCTCGGTCAATGCTTAGTAATTTAAAAGATCACCCAGCCAGTTGTCTCACTGTTCCTTGCACTAAACTAAGATCCTTTGATGATCGGGTCTTCAGTTCATATGCACAAGTCCAGAATTTGTTTCCACTTCTTTCACCACCAGCATTGACTTTGCAGTATGTAAGTGGACTACAGGAACATGATTCCTTGCATATTACTAACCAGAGGTCAAGTAGTGTATCGCCACGTAGAACAGCAAGGTGGTTTGGCAGATTTAGGGTTTAGGCTTTTTTTAAATCGGAGATAGGCGTTCGGAATATTTGTGCTTAAGTTTAGGTTTACAGGTTATGGTTTAGATTTATGGTTTTGAGGACTAGCGGAAAGGCAGGTTTATGCTGTAAGTTTATAATAGGGCAGTTTATGGCTCCACAGATAAGCGATTAGACAGGTTTATAGTTTAGGGTTATGGCAAGACGATTTACGGCTTTGAAGATACGTTTTGATTGCCTGCACGTGGGCTGTGCTGGGCATTGGCCAGATCGAGGGGAATTATAGCACAAACTGTTTAGGGAAGTGAAGCTACAGCAGCTAGACAGTCGGGGGGGGGGGGTCCGGGAATAAATAAATGAATTGCATTCATTTGTACAGTGCCCTAATCTGTATTCAGGTGCTTCACATATGCCACTGGGCTCCAGCCCAGACCTCAGTCATCAAATACAACAAATACATTAACCAAAGGGAGCACCTTAACCACTGGGCTAAACCAGTGTATAGAAAGGAGGACTGGTGGGAAGGCGAATATGTCAGAATACCCCAAAGCCCCCCTCACCCCAGCAGCCGAAGGCCAGCCAGGTGGATTCGTGGGAGTGTCAATAGTGCAAATGCAGAACGTCGGCCTGCCAGCAACCTACCGGGTTTGAGCCTTTGTGCCAGCAACCTACCAGCTTTGAGCCTTTGTGCCAGCAACCTACCAGCTTTGAGCAGGAAGCAGGCAGGCACCCTACCAACTATCGACGACGCAGGAGTTCGGGGTCAGATGTTCGATGGAAGGCTCGAGAGGCAGACGATGGACGTCAGACATAATCCTATATTTGCACACAGTTGGTTGTCGAAGTTTGGTTGTTCCCATTCCAAGTTAGGGATAGAAGGAGGAACGCTTACTGAGGTTTCCTTGGGATGGTTCTTTGCTCAAGCATTCGGAGCACTGGGGGGGGGTCTGCTCAGCCACTGGGAGCCTGAACCGGCACTGCTAGCTACTTCCTCCGAAGTAGCGCCCTGTGCATAGGGGTCGAGGTCCATGCGTTTGTCTCGGTGGGTGTTTGCAAGGATGTATGGATAACACTGAACTAGATGCACGGCAACATGATGCAATTGCAAATGAAGTTCAGTAAAAATTCTATTAGTGTGCTTGGTTTCTCGGACCAGTTCACTCCAACGAAGCCGCGACCCCTAGGTAGCAGTTAGTAGAATAGCACCAGAAATGCTGTAGGCAAGGTGACCAGCTTATTGCTGCACAAGCAGCGCACCGAACAGACACGGCAGTTGGCAATGCTGCTTGGCAAGGGGTGGGGTATGCCTCCACCGCCGACCATTCGGCGTTACATTTTGGCACCCAGCATGAGGTAAATCTTAACCACATTAGCAAACCATACCACGAAACCGAAGCCCCTTAAGAAGGGTCAAGGAAGTTCCAAGCACTGCCAAGGTTGTAGTTTGTAAGCCAAGCAAACTTGACACAACTTCCAAATACTGTGGCAGGTCAAAGAAGAGCAGCAGCAAGCAAGCCAAAACTAGTTGAGGACTGAATCCCTGGTGGCCATGCCCATTACTGCAACAGCAAATGGCACAGCTATATGGCGAGCTCAATGCCAAAACATGCACATTAACACGGGAATGAAATTAATCCGCCATCTAGTCGTAGGACCCAACAGTTTCAAGAGACAAACCTTAACTAAAAAAGCAATCAAAGTCTTTCCCTCCCCGATAGCTATAACAAAACACCACAGTTCTTCATTGGAACTGCTTGCAAGAGTCAGCAGACAAGAACAACTGACCGCAAACAGACTTAAGCAACACACAATCAGCATATGCCAAGATACACTGCCACAAAAGCCCAAAGCCGGTTAGCAAAGCTGTTGCTTAAGTTAAGTTGAACACATTTGGAAGATGAATAAAACTTAACCAAAAAATGATTAATAGAACTTCCAAATGCTGTGGCAGGTCACAGAAGAGAAGCAGCAAGCAAGCTAAAACCAGTAAAGGGCTGAACCCCTGGTGGCCACACCCATTACTGCGACAGCAAATGGCACAGGAAAATGGCCAGCTCAATGCCCAAGCATGCACGTTACCACAGAAATAAAGCTGAGCTTTTTTGAGAGTTGGTTTCAAAAGAAGGGATGTCACACGTACCACCATGAACACGGTTACCGTGCACGACTGGCTAATACCCGGAAAACTATCAAAGAGAGTGTCAAGACTCACTGCATCAGCTAGCTAGCCCGAATCAAGTGGGCATTGAAGATAAAAAGGAGAGGAGATAAGGCACCTACGAGTTCACTGTCCTACCGCACAAGTGCTGCTTACCTCTGCAACCGCCTCGCCGGTGACATGAATGGTTTATAGCCAGGGTAATTTTTCCGCGATGGGGCGCCCTTAAAAGACCCGCGCTCTTTCCTTCGAGGCTCTGCAAGGGAAAAGACCTATTACTTAGTGTGTAGCCGACAAGTCAAAACAACGAGTAAGCCCCTCTCACGAACGCGAAGCGGCTAGTGCAGAGGTGCTGCAGTAAGGTCACTTTGTCAAGCTCACCGATCGGTGCTGCTTCGAAAAGCTGTGTCCGAGGCTTATGCTGACGAAGGAAGTAGGAGCGTGGACCCTCTTCGTTGGTATTGTCATCATCTTCAGCCTACAGCAGCGGCACACGCAATGGTACCGAAAGGCTTGGAACACGGCTTCACCAAGCTGACTAGCAAGAGAACAGCCAACCGCAAGCAGCTAAAGCTAAAGCTACAGCAGCCGAAGCAGCAGCAGCAGCTGCTGCTGCTGCTTCGGCTGCTGCTGCTGCAACGTTGCACCCACGTACTTCTTCAGCATGCCCTTCTCCTTCCTCTTGCTCATCGTCTGACGATCTGACCTCGTCGTCCTCCTCTTCGGTCGATTTGCCTTCGTCCTCGCGCAAAGGCATTCCATACATGTCCCTTTTCACTTGCCGGCGAACGCGCTTCACTCGGGTGTACATATCCATCTCGTCGTCGAGGTCCTCCTAGCGGCAGAGTAGCTCAGCGTAGCAACAAAATCAATCGGTATCGAGTGCCGCATAGCACGTTCACCGGCTGGTGAAAGAGACGATTGAAACAAAAACATGAAACTCCAAAAGCAGCAGCTGCATCGTCGAAAGTGACTATGGGTACCTGCTGCTTCGTGGGCGTACTGGCGTTGCAATCGGCTGAGGTAGTGCGATCAGCTGATGCAACGGCTGCATCGTGCTTCGGCCCTTTGCGCTGCCGCAAGCGCTCCGAGAAGGTCTCCAGAGAAGAGGAGGTGGTGGCTGCTGCCCTGAGGCGCCGCGAAGGCGGCTGCTCTTCCTCCGTGCCATCGTCCTCGTCGGCATCGGCAATATTGCCCGTCCTGCCTCTTTTACGGTCAGCATCAGTCCGCCCTCTCCTCAGCGAGCTGCTCCGAGTTTCGTGCTCGACGTAGCCGTTGGTCTTTGTGCCAAAGCTTTGCGCTTCAGGCTGGCGCAGATAACTAAACATGCACCACGGGTCTGGTTTAGCTGACACCATGACAGAGAGAAGCAAACCACCTCTCTGTAACACGACATCGTGGACAAGCCCCTTCCCCCACTACTTTGCCGGGCAGCATGATCTGGCCTGACACGGTGATCTTGTGGGGGTGCGATGATTGAAGGGTGCTCACCCAGGGCAGCGGTGATCACAAACTTGCAGGTACTCCGCAGCAGCAATACAGGTGCCAGCATCACTAGAATAGCCAATAAGCCAGAGCACTGGGCAGCAGGAGCAAGATTATGCTGGCATAATGTAAAACCATCCATTTACGAGGCTAAAAATGCAATACCGTTGTTGTACATACGCCCAGCAAAAGAAAGCCGTCTCCGAAGATTATGCTTAAAATTTGGATTAGTGGTACATTCAAACAGGATGCCTACATTTACATTTATCGATGCACTTTAAATTGCTCGGAGAAATTGGGCATAGCAGCCTCAAGTGTACTGTATGCTGAATACAAGAAAGAGACCGCTGTTTCATCTGCTCACTGTTGCTACTATCACAAGCAGGATCAGGCATAGCCAATGCTGGGTGGGCAGCATTCTTAACCTCTGCCAGCACTTTTGCTTGAGTACCAGTGCATGGACAATATATATTTTATTTGTATACCGCCTTTAGAGAACTTACTCTCTATCCAGGCGCTTGATATGCCACCAGGCTCGAGCCCACGACTTCAGCAAGACCTTGGTAGGGGCGAGCACCTTAACCACTGGGCCAAACCAGTGCAGCGTAGCAAGCAGACAAGAACATGGCACGAGCCAAATAATGGCAAAACTAGCATAGGGTCAGCAAGAACCAATCGTTTGTAATTGATTCTCTAAGCAAGTTGCCATGCCAGCAGGCAAGGAACAGGCTTTGCCAACTCGGTCACTATTACTACTACATGAATGTAGGCAGCCAGGAGGCAGGTCACGGGTGGTATAAAAGCAGGCTTCGAATGTGTGCAGTGCACATCCGGTTTGCCAGAACAAAGGCCAGTCAAAAACGAGCGGTCAGGCTGTCGAAGGAAAAAACGCGTCATGGGCAGGATGTGGCAACGACTCGATATCGTTCACGACAGCTGCACTGACTGGCTCGACCGAGATGCCAAGACCTGACTGAAACCTTAAAGCAGAGCCAGTAGCCGGCATGGATGCAATTCCACTCGTTCTCTCTGCAGTTACCCAAGCAGATTTGACATTGAATTTCACATATTGGCCACTCGAACATTGACAGGGCAAGGCAAAGTAAGACAGCCAGAGCAATGTGATGACCATGCATGCCTGCTTCATACATGCAACGAAAGCCAGCTCTCCCAAACTAGGTCTCGAGGCATGACTAGAGGATCAGCTTGCCTGCCAGTAGAGTTCATCACTTAGAGAGAATCTATCAGCTGCATCGCATGCCTTTGGTCTGTCTTTGACACATGCCTCGACTTACGACAATTGAGACTACGACGGTTGGTCTAGCAGTTCAAACTCAACATCACTGGAAAAAAGGCCAAACAAAACCTACATATGCCAAAATTTCTTTAATGACGTGTAGCAAGCATTGATAAAGCTAGCACAAATGCAGAAGAGTGGTTGGATTATCAAACGGTTTCAGAACAAACCAGATGGTAACGTGTAATAGCAATTAAACAGAGGCATCATATTGTCATTATTTGTATTTTGTATTAGTAGCACTATAAATTTCCATTGGGTCTGCAAACACTGCTGACCCTCACCAGCAATCTGTTTACCTGTATTCAGGAAGTAGTTGGGCCACTGAACCGCAACCATAGCACACACCGCAAGCAATACAGATGTGCGAGCAAGTCCTCGCAAGCGGCGTCATGCAAAGCAGTAGGAGCTTAAATTAAATTGGACTCATCCGAAGAGGTGCCAAGCGAACAAGGCTGGGTAGCTGCTACTTCACACGGATGCATGGCCCCCAAAGCAAGTCCACCGAGTAAAAACGTTTGTGAAGCAGACTTACCGTGGTGATTTCCTCTCGCTCCTTGCAAAAGTCGCTTCCGCCTGCTCGGTAGGCTCGAGGCGCCGACTTCTGGGATGTGTTTCTGTAGCTGCTCCGCCCACTTTCGGTCCTCTTTTAATGTCGTCCTACACGGGTCGGATGAAAGACTTCTACTTACGGGGATCCGAAAGCCGTGTGGCATAGCGCAGCCAGTGAAAGACGTACAAGCAGATCTACTCGCCATCAAATTAAGCTATTTACAGCCAGATCGCAATAGCCAGCCAAAACACCCTGCGGCAGCAAGTCGGTCGGCGCGTAACGACCCCGGTACGTCCGGTGGCGACGGCCCGACCTTCTGTAGCACATGTGAAACTGGAAAAGTGCCGCGACATTGCAGCCTCTTAAACACTCTCGAAATCCCACCACAGCGCTAATCTAGAAGAGCAGCTACCCGCTACGACTCACCTTAGAGGCTGCGTACCGCTTGTCCCTCAGAGCCGAACTGAGGTCCCGGCGGGCGCCGCTGACCCTCGTCGATACTTCCCGGCTCCGAGTGTGCACCATTTTAGTCCAGCGACTCTACAGCGCGCTGATACAAACACATGTGCCAGTTACATCCGCCGCCCAACCGCGAAGCCCGGCGGCATCAGTACCAGCCGACTCACGCCTGTGAGCGCTAACGCGCCGCGTAGCTTAGTCCCGCAGCTAAGCTTACTTTTTGCAGTCGATGTCTGTAGTAATCAAATTTTCTTTCATTGAAGTTAAATCGCGCTATCCTTTTATAGCTGAACGACTCCTACGCTGCACGGGCTATGCTAGCCCCACACGCATGTATCAATGCGAGGTTTTGGCGCAACTTTTGAAGGGTGCATGTGCGGCGGGCGTTCCCTCTATTCCGGTTCGACACTATCTGCCCGCTACATAACATGATACTTATTTACTGCGTAGAATTATTTAAACATTAAAAATATTGTATTTTCTAGTGTCTTACTAAGGACTAAATGTGAACCTGTGCGATACCCCGGTCCGTTGGGTGCAACGGGTACGTGCGTCTTCTTTCCGCCGCCTGCATTTCTCTGAAATAGCCAGCAACTTCAAGTCTTACCCCGGTCACTACATACGTTTGGGACGTAATTTCGGGCCCTTGCCCACGCGGCTAGGGTTCATTTGATCGCTTTTAACTCCCATTTCAGTTCGCTACTTCCATTATGGAGTCGGAGGATTCCTTGTTGGTAGCTAGCTCCAGAATGTTTACATGAAAGTTGGGCATGCGTCATTATAATAATGAGTCCGGCCTCTATGTTCTTTAACTTTCAGACAATCTGCGTTGTACTCATTTTTCAGATGATATTCAGATCACGTCTACCAAGAGCTTGAAAGTATTTACAAATGTCAATCATAGAACTCCGGCTTCATTCTCAGCGAATATGGTGCAGCCTGTAAGAGCGCGTTCACTTTCGTATCAAGCAGGTAAATTAACTCAGTTACACTAACGCGCCCGAAATCACAAGCAGCAGCTGAAGACCCTTCATACTGCTTCTCAGCTGTTGGTCACCTCACGCATATTTAAACATATAGCGGGAGAATTGTTTTGATTTTGCAGTTCCTCCCGATTTTCGCAGACATTTCAAAAAAGATTTCTTACGAAAACGAGTGGAGAACAGCAAATTCTCACATAGCTAGATCAGTTCCAACGTAAATTAAATGGATACGTTAGCGATTTAGCGACCAGCGCTTCACATGGTTCAACCTCAGTGAGCAGCGATACTGCGATATCCTCCATATCCTCACTAGTCGGGGTAATGGGAGCACTCGTAGCATGCGTAATGACATGACGCTCTTTCTAAGTCTAATGGTGGCAACTCTTGGCAAGCAACCACGAGCAGCAATGCTACCTACCCGTCCTTGTTAAAGCACCAATGCTTGCCTCCTGCTAACAGCTTTTACTCACCAAATGACAACTCACCGACTGCCAAACTACCGCCAAAATTAATCTTTCTAATCAGCCTTTTGTCTCATATGCTGGCCAGCTCGGAATATCTCTTTACACCGAGAGTTAATATTTCCAGTGCTTATATGATGATGAGAGTTGATATTTGCTGTGCTTATACGATCGAATAGCTCGCTGCTCACAAATGCGCCTACCCTACCAGGAGCTGTTCAAAATAACAAAAACAATGTCGTTCTTTTAGCACCATAAGAGAAATAAATCTTTACCACCTTATATGCGAATCGCTGCAATTGAATTAATAACCGATGATCAGTGACACCCATGGTATCGTGCTTAGACAAACATGCAATTATCATGCTTGGGCCAGAATACTCAAGCACATGTGAAGACAGCCACCGGTTGGTAGGTCCCCTGGTTACGGATGTGCACTGAATCATCTTAAGCCTTGCTCACTTTGAAGCATCGAAAGCTTAGTCAGACGGTTGCATCTTTTACCGATACTTTAGTTGCAAAAATGTGAAGCTCTAGTGCTTATAAGAACCCATTCATTGTTCAAATATATTCAAAATTTAAAGGTTTTTAAATTACAATAGACGCCAAATGGCCAACAAGAAAATAATATCAGCAGCCATCTAAAATCTATCAGTCAATCAAGCAAGCACGATACATACACTGATTTAACGAAATTATATATAGCTCACTCCAGCCAATAGCGATAGGCTATAACACAGCAACAAAAATAACAATTGCAACCTAATGGCTATTTTCAGCAGAGCGATCGGCGCCATTATTTTACTCGGCAGAGACATATCGCTAGCCCTAGCTTTGAGGTAGCTGGCCCATCAAACACAGGTGAGAAGCGTAGTTGACTCACAACAAAATTCATTGCAAGTGGTGACAGAAGCCAAAGCGAGTTCCAGACCTTCGGTGCATGCGAACTGAAGGCCCAATTACCAAAATGTTTAAATTTGGCGATAGAAATGAGGAGATGAATTGCACGCTACGAGGGCTTGGTGCGAGAGGACACTTAAGGTACATAGAAGGTCGGTGGGGTAGGTCTGTGCAATCAAGTAAAGTGAACGGCAGGCCGGGGAGGATCTGGAAGTCGTTCAATGTTTTCTAGGGATGCTCAGACAGATCTGGTGTGTTGTGAAAGCTATGCCGTTGATGATAGAACGGACGAAATGCTGACTTATGCACTAGTTTCAGCCGATCAAGAGCATAAGCCGGGCGTGAATATGGATTAGTAACGGTAACCTGCCGCAATTCTAGAAGCAATCTGCCTCTCTGGTTCAACCTCCAGCTCAGCTGTCAAAATCATAAATGCCATCACGATTTTCACCAGCCTTTACGGAGGTGGCAATTTATTTCACTTTTACTCAGAGTTTTCTATTGAATGTGTTACCGTGGCAAGATATTGGTTTCAAGCACCGACCTCCTCGGGATTTGTGGCGTCACATAATGTGCCACCTTACATGGTAATAGCATATGAAATTTCACTATGGTTGCTTGATTCCATCCTACATAGTGTCTTATCTTCAGTATAAATTTCTTCCACTGAGTAAAATACCTCGACTACTGTCCACAGAATTGCCAGAGCTCTTCAAAAACCTGTTTCGATAAGCATTGTTATGCCATTTGGCCCTTGCGAATATTAATTTCGACCTGTCTACTTCGGCATATACAGCTTAACTTACCTCCTGAACCGGCATACAGAATAAAGGACTCAGTCAAAAATAGTTCAGAGGACAAGAGTACTTGTAAAAAAAATTCAAAATCGTGCATTGCTCTACTATTACATTCGTGCGATATACAAATACTAGCTGATTTAACAGCCTCTTTTATAAAGCGATAGTAGAGCCTTTACGGCTATCACCACCCCTTGCAGGAGCAACAAAGGAACGCTCACCTTAGGATTCGAACGCACAACCTCGGCCCCGGAGGTCGTGAAAAGCAACCACCTTACCTAGAGTGCCATCACGGACCTCAGACACGCAATACGCCAACAGTAACAATACAACGCTCGATATCCTGAACGCAGGGCTAGCAGCAGCACTGTATTACAAAAAGTGATCTTTTATTACGTGAAAGTGCAGACGCTACTAATGTAAATCTTGATTATTTTGAGGCATTTCAGAACCGCTCAACTTCCCGTATTGACCACGATTTGATTGATGCTGATATCTTATGATTGATTTTGATGCCAATAACGAAGCGATCCTAAGCTTTGACACGGGAGTTGCTTAATTGCTAAGCAAGGGTTGACATATCGACTTGTAACTCTTTACCTTAACGTATCTGTTTATCATAGTATTTAGTGGATCATTGTGAGTTGTCCTTTGTGTGCTTAGGCATGCTAACACTGTGCATTATATCACTAACCATATGTACTTGCTGACATATTGTCTCTAATCATGTTATGCTTCTTGACATTGTGCATGTTACCACTAACCGTTCGATCCCGCTTCCTTTACAGCTTGTGTAAAGTGCCTAGAGAAAGAGACCAAGTTTTCTTACAGGATTATACAGATATATTATTGTTATTATTATTAATTGCAGGTATTTTTTCGCGTGAAAGACACATACAGTTGATATAAAGCTCTCCTGAGAGGCTTATATGTGGGATTTGTCGCAACTGTCCCGTTACACCTTCGTTCACCAATCTGCACTGATTGCTCATTAAGCAGCGTATAGACTTCAAAATGTTCCCATTTATCTTTTGGCCCATCCAGTGAAATTACCCGAAAAACTTTCTTTTCGCCGCCAAATTGTAGTCCGTAAGTGCTTTGGTACACATGAACCTTGTTAATAATTTTTTCTTTTTTACTGGCGATCGCATTTCTTATTGATATAGCCAGTGCTTGAGCGAATTTATTCTAAGATTTCTTTTGTACTTCAAAATTACTCAGTTCTCGTCTGCTGCTTCTGTTTAATTTCAATAGACAAAACTGTCACGGTGCAACTCGCTTGGTAGAGCTCATGGAAGTCACTTAAAAGAATATTTATGGGCAATCAAAATTAAAATTCACTGAGCAAATCTAAATGTGAAAATAAAGATTTGTGTGGCACTTTTCCGAAATCACAAGACTAATGAATATGCACACTGCTAGAAGTACGGTAATCGATCATAGATGCAATGATGCATAAAGTGTTTATTTTGGATGGCATAAACTGAAACAATTTGGGCGGCCTTATAAGATGTCAATGATATGTGATAAAATCATTTATAAAGTTCAACCAGGTGAAAAGATTACCCAAAAAAGAGGGAAAACGGGTCATTATTCTGATATACTTAGGGGGTTAAGCTTAGGTTGTACATAATAGGGAAGGACGCCGGTGGATGCGTCATTGCGAAATAGCCGCACGGTCAACACCCCAGATTTTATTCTATTTACAAACTGCTTCACCATAGCTAATAATAATAATAATAGGAAGCATAAGTTTGAATAGGGCCCAACAAAACCTAATCTGTTTCGAGGGACTTTACATTTGGTGTCAAGAAAGTACGTCAATCGGTTAGTGATATCATGCCCTGCGTAAGCACATCGAAGAAAATTCATGGGTGGATCACATGCAACATGGAACAGCAGGTTTAAGTTCTGTTAGGCAGCTTATATTTCAATAATTTCTCGCATAAACACGGATTAAATGCGATTAGAATAGCATCGTTCTCACTTTTTATTGTATATGCTGTTTTATTTTTCGTTTTTCGGGCGGAATGGTCTGACGGCCGGAAAACGGTCAACATTTCGAAGTTCGGAAGTTTGCTTATTTAAAGGCAAACTAATTATTATTGTAATCCCAAGTTTTTAGGATTGAAAGATGAGTGGAACATGGTAAATAAAAATATTTTGGAAGACCTATTTACACCGGAAGTAGTATATCAAGCCCAACAATGTGACCCATTATCGAGCTAACAATTACAGTAATTCGATCTTCCCTCAGATATTTTCAGCGTCGGCTTTGAACATGGCGTTAAAAATTACTCTAATAAAAATCTCAGGTATATTATAATATTCAAAATAATCAGTTGAATGACTAATTAATCAGCGTCACGCTGCTTTGTAAGCTATCTTGCAACCCGTCTCCAAGGCGGCGACGCTAGACTCAACTATAGCTCCGCCCATTTACCATTTATATTTTTGACTGGCTCTAAACGTTTGTAATTATTCTTGATGGTGATACGATCAGGAATAAAAAAAATTACATTTCGTATCTGAGCCCAAATGCAGCCAGCAAGAGGCGGAAATAATTGAGAATTCCGAGGATGTAACCGCGCTACTGCCCAGAGGCGGCATTTTTAAAAATGGCGCCGGCGATCTGACGCCGTTTGCGATGGGCTTCGAACTTTTTGCATAGGGTTTCGAGATAGCGGGTGCAATTTCTCGGAGATGGACGCGTGAAAGTAAGGAAATATATTTATTTTCTTCAATATTGTTAAAGTGCTTATGTCTACTCAGTCGCCACCCCTGGCGGTGCTCGCTGCACACTGCTGGCGACTCGTTTGCCGTCTCGACGATGCACTGCGTGCTTAAAGCACCTGCGTTTTCAGACCTCTAGGGACTGTTTCTAAGCGTATTGGTCCGATAGTTTTAGTTTTTTTACTGTCATTGTATCTGCACCGGCTACTGCTAGACAGGGCAGGCAATTTAGAAACCTGCTCCTAGCGCAGCGGCTCTGTCACTGCACTCGCCGTGCAGCGCATCGATTGCCCTTCACGTGAATGATCGCTTGGCAGCCGTTAGCTGAGGACTGCTGGCCAACCGCTTTTCAGTTTGGCTTGAGTGGCGCGGCCTGTTATCTGAGAACCTGCTGTGTATGCGTCATGAGCGTCGCGAGTAAGTCGGCTGTCATGGCTGTCCTTATCCGGTTGCATACGCTGTAACCCTGAAAACATATTATATTAATTTCTGTTATCTAAAATTGACCCGAGAAGTCGCCGCGGTAGTACCAACTAAAATAAATATTGGATGATTCGACGGCGTCATTTTTGTAGCAGCACGAGAGCCTTGGCGGCTTTCACCCGCTAGCAGCTGGCAATAAAGAATGCTTGCTGAAGGGCTGGAACCCCAAAACTTGAGTCGTAAAGTTCAAAAACCTTGCCTCAGGGATTCTGTAAATAATGTCCGGCATTCTGAATTTCTAGTGTTGATCAAGCCGCTTGGAGACCTGTTTTTTCTAGTGGCTCGCCACGAATACTTGAAAGTCTTCGATGGCCTTTGCCGTTGCAATAGCAGGTTCTTGTTAACAAGCATGCCACATTTCTGTTTTTTGATCTGCTGGTAAGTCGGATGTATAGCTGGCTGGTGTACTTAGCCACCTGTACAAAGTTACAAAGTATTGGTATTGGTCTCCATAAAAATGTTGCTATTTTCACCTCAATTATTGGCCGTGCAAATGTGCTTCTTTCTTGTGATGTTGCTATAGAAATCGTTAGTGCATCTGACCAGACGAGTACGTGACTATCACTGAGATGAAACCGAGTTCTCTCAAGGATCAAGCATTTGGTTTCAACGATGGTTGCTGTGCTGCCCGTTCATGTCGCTGAAATTTTAATTTCAGAGCAACAATTGTCAGCCCCCACTATTTACTTAATAATGAGACAAATGTCTTAATAATAAGACGAATCTGTTGCTATTGTTATTAATATTATCATTACAGCTGCTCATGAATGCTACCGATTGATGTTTGGCTCTGGGATCCACACCCTGAGCCTGACTAGCTTATCCAACCAAAATCAGAAATGAACAACTGCAATAATTCACAAATAAGCTGAAATTACATTTAAAATGTTACGTTGTTCCGTGCAGTACTGGCCAAGTCGGATAATTAACAAGACCCAAAGCTATGCTGTAAATGAAGCTGTTTAAAAGTCACATGCATGTATTTCAACAAGCTGCAAAAACATGTTCATCGATGTGCCAAGGTTCAACAAGTTGGAACACAAGTCCCATATGGTGCAGGCATAGTAAATTTGTTATTTGTAGATACATTGTTTCTGGTTGACATATGGGTTGCAGCTGGTTTGCATAATAATTTTGTAATGCTTTTTATGTGGCAATCGTCAAAGCTTCACATCCCACTATTAACATATGTGTCTTTTGGAAGGTACCCTAAACAAATATTCGATTGTTGGACCAATCTTTTTAAGTATTTGTCCAACATTACCTTAAGTTCTCTTAGGGTGCCATACAAATGAATTAAATAGACACACACACACACACATATATATATTGGTTTTCTAATTTTTTTGATGGTGACTTGCATTTTTGCCCATTAGCCGGCTTGATCTATAAATATAGACTATTTAAGTTTGAGCCATGTGTTGAGCATGAAAATCAACTCGAGCTTACCACTAATCAATCAATAATTGAGATTCATTGAACTATTCAGACCTAGGTATGGTTTGTTTCAATTTGTGCTTGTAACGGCATCTATGTTCCCACAGTGCATGCCAGTAACATTCATATTCAAGATTTAAATCTTGCTGGTTTTTGCATTTTTTACTAGTCACTTGACACTTACCAACCCCAGTCTGTTGGCACTGCCATTGGATGCTCTGCTAATGCCATCACCAGGCTTCCATATCGGTGCAATGCATTCTTACCTGTGAGCAGAGCCATACAATTACCTTTTTGTTTTACATGATATGGGGTGCCATGAGCCCCAGCAATAGCCGAGTTAAGAGGAAAGGATTTGTGTCTCAAAAATAGAAAACGTGGTATATACCCGTGTATGGTTGCTCCATGTACATGATTATGTCATTGAGTGCACTAGCAGGTGCTGTGCTAAGTTCATGTCTATCTATTTTTAGTATAGCTGCAAACTAAAGTTTAGTCAATCAGGATAGTGGTATGTATCCATATATGCATGCACAGTGCTTCTAAGTCGCACGAAAGTATTCGCAGAGTTAAACTCTAAACAATGGTCTTTGATTTTGACAGGCCATTAAAATCATCCAAGCTCTGACATCTGTGCACCTTATAGCTGAAGCAACCAAGTATTGCATCACAGCAGTGGCCATAGGTTTTATCACACACCAGAATTAGTAATTTCCCGTGTATTTTTGAAAACTCGGAATCAAACAGGCACGGAGCAAAAGCTAGCTGCTTCTTCAGCTAAAGCCAAAGTAAACAGGCAATGCATGGCTTACAGCCAAGCAAAACCTGAAAAATTTGGCTATTCAGCCCAAAACATGATGCCAAAGCTCGAGTTCAGACACCGGACAGAGACAATGTTCTTGGTCAATAGCTGCCACATACTGCTCCACTAGTGTGTGGAAATCTAGAGCTGCATAGTGCTCGATGTTGGCTGGGTTTTTGGGCTGATTTCGTTTTCGAGCTGCCAGAAGCCATTCTCCAAGTCTCACTTCCGATGTAAATATCTGAGACATTGGGTTGTTTAGGATGCAGTACAGATTACAAAGTTGACTTACATATTTAAGTTCTTTTCAGAATTAGCTAGTAAAAAGCTGAAGACCGGTCTCAGTTTCTCTTCACATTTGACTATTGTTAATTACCGTTAGCATGTTTTACTTCCTTGGCAAATGTATGCAAAACGTAACATTCATATCGAAGAACTAGTTTATTTGACTTTTGCAGGAGTAAGAATGCCTGCATCAACTTGAAAGTTGGTTAAGATCCTAGAATGTAATGTATCTCCATCTGTAACTCCACAAAGTCATAAAGACCACGTGGGTGTTACACTGGAGAGTTTTGTATAGCGCACACAGCCTAAGCGGCTTTCGGTACGCATTCGGTAGCCAACAGACTTTGTCTCACACAACAAAGAGAAATTGGAAAGCATAGCAGAGTCACGAGAGCAGTTGAGGTAGTGAGTAGCATGGAAGTAGCAGCTCAGGACCACTGAAAAGGATGTGCCATAGTCGGCAGCAGGAGAGTAGTTATCGTTTCGTAAGAATTGTGGAAGCAAGTTCCACAGTCTAGGACCTGCAGAGCTAAAGCTTCTATTGCCAACGGTCTTTAAGCGGAGGGATGGAACAGCTACTTTATTGTCCACGCAGGACCTGAGGGCACGAAGAGGCTGAAACTGGTGCAGCAGTTCAGCTAGGTACGAAGGAGCCAAGCCGTGGAGGGTCTTGTGTGTCAGTGTAAGAACTTTGCTCTGTATCCGTTGTTCATCCATCCTAGCTCTTTTAGCAAAGGAGACACGTGTTCAAATCTCTGCGACTTGAAGACTAGTCTTGCAGCCATTTTCATAGTCAGCTGCAGTGGCCTAATTGCTTTCTTTGGTAGCCTAGCCAAAAGGGAATTACAATAATCAAGCCAAGACAGAACTAAGGAGCTAGTTAAATTAGAAGGTATCTAGTTACATCGTAGATGACCTTTAGTTGCTCAGCATCCTGAAATTTTTGGTCCTTTGCTTGCTGCTGCTAAAGGGTGCATTCGGCCATTCATGTGTACCAAGTATCACTCCAGTAGACCCATGTTGGGAGTTATCCCCACCTCGTCCATCCAACCTGCTTAGTTATGCTTGTCTACCTCTGCAAAGACATCGAGCCAAGTAGGTATCACACTAGACAGTTTTCTGTTGCAGCACTAAGCTTGAGTGGCTTTTTGTGTGCATACTGTAGCCAATAGATTCCATCTCATACAATTAAGAGACTGAGAAGCATAGCTGAGTCAGAAGGACGGTTAAGGATTTGAGTAGCAAGGAAATAGCAGCTAAGAAAAAATACTAGCTGATTTACCAGCCTATTTTGTATAGCGACAAAAGAGCCTTTACTGCTATCACCACCACTTGCAGTATCAATAAAGGATTGCCCACTGCAGGATTCGAACCCACGACTTCGGGACCGAGGTTGTGAACAGCAACCGCCTTACCGAGTGTGCCATCATGGCTCACCGAGGGCCGGTGAAAGGGTGTGCCAAAGTCGGCAGCAAGAGAGAAGCTGCCGTTGTACAAGAATAATAATAATGCAGTTGATAAAGCGCCCTCAGAGAACTCAATCTCTTTCTAGGCACTTTACTTTTGCTGCAAAGGGAAACCGCAACTGAATGGTGAGTAATATCATGCTTGATAAACAACATGAATAACATGGTTAGGGCTGACATGCACAGTGTCAGCATGCAAATGTGGTTAGTGGCAGCATGCACAGTGTCAGCCCGCATAAGCACATCAAGGACGAATCACAGGGACCCACTAAATGCTGTCCTAAATAGGCATGTTTTTAAGTTCTTTTTAAATGTGGTCAAGTCAGGGGACGTTCTCACGCAAGTCGGGAGTGAGTTCCAGGCTTTGGGAGCATATGAGGTAAATGCACAGTCTCCAAAGGATTTGAGGTTTGTACAAGGTATTGGTAAACTGTTGGATTCCAAAAAGTGGGTGGTACTATGCTTGGCCTGGTGGGGGGAGTAGATCTGAGAGATAGGCTGGAGCCAAAGAATGAAGTGACCTAAAAGTGAGCAACAAAACCTTGAAGTCGATCCGTTGCTTGACTGGTAGCCAATGCATGTCGGCAAGAAGTGGTGTGATATGGCAACTGCGCCGCTCACGACAGACAAGCCTAGCTGCGGAGTTTTGCACCAGCTGCAATCACCTGATTGCACATGCCGGTAGGCCAGCAAGCAGTGAGTTACAGAAGTCAAGACGAGTTGTATAAGAGAGCTCCACGCTCAATTACATGAAGAGCAAAAGCTTCTGTCACGCATAGTCTTTAAGCAAAGCAATGGAACAGGTAATGTATTCTCCATTGAGGACCTGAGGGCACGAGGTCCTTGGGGCCACCGGCCATAGCAGTATGCAGGTTACAGATTGGCACCCAGTTGCTATAAACAACTTACTCGTGCATTCAGGCAATACACCTTCGGTGGTTCAATCACAGTTAACTCAAGATGTTGAGGGATCGTTCTCACTTGTGGCAAATGTTTCAGCACTCAGTCCCATCGCAGACTCTTCTGGTCTTTCTATATTTTGAAAAGGCAATCGTATCCACATTTACACATATTGCTGAATGTGGTACTTCTGCAGAGGCTGTACACTTCTCAACTTGCTCTCGCCTACCATGTGACTGTTTACATGAAATATTGTTTGATGGGGTTTATGTATCCGATGTAGCATGCCCTTCACTTGGGAATGCATTTTACATGGGAATATAGACTTGGTCTTAACCTACTCTAGCAATATGCAATTTTTTCATTAATACCTTGCTTCGTATTTACAATTAGACTAAAACTGCATTTACGTGGTCCAATTTTTGTATGACCATCTCTCAAACTACCAAATAATAATAATAATAATAATGATAATGTACTGCTTGATAAAGCGCCCTCAGAAAACTTAATCTCTTTCTAGGCGCTTTACATTTGCTGCAAAGGGAAATGCAATTAAATGGTAAGTAAAATCATGCTTAAAAAACAAACAAAATGAATAACATGGTTAGGGGTGACATGCACAGAGTCAGCATGCAAATGTGGTTAGTGGCAGCATGCACAGTGTCAGCACACATAAGCACGTGAAGGACGAATCACAGGGACCCACTAAATGCTGTCCTACCGTCAAAGGAATATGACCAAGATAATCAAATGAGATCATGATCATTAAAGGAAGTTGTGTTGATTATACAAAAGTTGCACCAAGTATAATTTAGCTATAATAACTGGATATTTGTAGGCTTATAAATACTTGTAATGTCGATGTGTAGTTTATTTTATTTAGTTGAGATTGAATTTCTGTTTGCCTGAATCATAAGCTCTGCCTGAGCCAATCAAATAGAGCTGAGTCAAACTCTCTTAAATTCTGCAAACATAGCTCTGCACATTCATTTGTCCACACGATGATGCTTGGAACTTCGGCTACGGCTGGGTGGCTGAACCCCAGCACCTGCTAGGCCAAGTAAATCTACTTTAGTTATTGACTTCAGCTACAAACCTCACGTCAACACTTTCTGATCTGGTGACACTTACACATAGACAAGATAGATACATATACATAGACACATACCCAATGCTGATTGAGTAAAAATAAAGCTATAACCACACTCAGCCTTTTAGACTGGAATAGCCAAATTTCCACGGGATATGACATTATGACATAGTGTCATCGGTCACTCAACCGACAAAGCATCTACCATGCCTGAAGAGCATTGGTCTACCTCCCGAGAGGAAGCAAAGTTCAGTATGTTCTTTAGTAAAGGCAATTGCATTTCATCTGTATATCAGCCTTCCTAGCCCAGAGGGATTGCAAAGGAAACATGGAATGCTCTGCCTCTAGCCCAAAACGAGGTAGCATAAGATGTCTTCCAGCTGGCTGTTGCAATATGTGAGCTGGCATGACTCTTACCTTCTGTTTTGGGAGTTGTAAATTCAACTCCCGACAGCAGCATGACCTACTTCTATTGAACTATTTCTTTTATCACTACAACACAAACCCAATTGCTGGTCCAGCTTCATATTTACATATTATGTTCATCTTCCATACTTTCATTGGAGGTAAAAAGATCTTGATGCAGCATACAAAAAGAAAGGTCAGGGGACATACAACGAAAACATCGATGCCAGTGATCAAAGCCATGCAAGGATTCACAAACGCGTGACCTTCCTCAGAGCTAACGTTGAAGAGTGGTGTGTCAGTTTTCAGCATCTGCTTTCGGCAATGCGCAGCAAAACGGGGTTTACATCTTCATACATGTTCATCTGGTAGCCATCAAATAACGCAACAAGTATGCTCACAAGTGCACATTGTATGCTCTTTGTGTGCATCCATGTATGCATACATACATACACGTGTTTGTGCATGTGCAAGCATAGATACAAGGATCCAAGAAGAAATAGCTTCATAGTACACAGAATGCATGAAAGCCAAGCAGTCTGTATTCCGTAGGCTATCTTGAGAATGATATTTTTATGCTGCAAAAATCCCATAAATGAAATAGGGGAGGCAAATAGGTTAGGCTATAGAACTATAAGCTAAGGCTAATATCAATAATGAGAGACATTGTTCCAGATTGTATCCTAGAGCAACTTTATTATGTATGTGCCATGAAGGCATGCTTGGAGAAATTGCTGTCATGGCAAGCTCAAGTCAATCAGATTTGTACCTATGTCGACGTGACGGCAGGTTGATCTTGACATCAAGTTTACAGTCTTGCATCTCTTAGATTGTAAATTAAGCACTTGGTCACCTGCCTGTGAAAGTTAATTCTACCTTTATCTTTTGTAGACCCACTTTCTTGGAGAAAGCAAATTTGGTCATAGGCCCACCGGTGGCTCGTTGCTTACTAAGATTGAGCGTGCAAACTGACACCAGGGGGCATTGACACAATTGCCAGTATGACTGAAGTGGGACCTGACATTCAGGCTGCCAGCTCAAGAAGAAATTCCGGCAGCATGGGACAGATCTATTGTGCTAGCCCCGGGTCACAGACAGATGTACTTTCCCGAATGTCGGCTCTGGGATCTTCACAGTTGAGCCCCCCAAATAAAACAGCAACCGCCAATACTTCAGCATTTAAATGGGGTTCGTTTGTCAGCAGTGCTGCCATAGAGGATTTGCTGAAACAAAATAACAGCAATGACCACCGTGAGCTTTCTGGCCGAAGTACTCGCCACGAGTCTGGGAACAGTTTGCAAGATTACAGTCGACTTGTTGCCACTAATTACAGTATGGCTGGCAGGTCTTCGAGCGAGGGCAACGAGACGAACATTCTCATGGACGTGCCGGGCTACATGAGCACCAACGAAAGGCGCCGGCTGCTCACGGCTGATCCTGTGGCCTTACAGCGCACGTCCTCACGTTCGTCCTATGATGCACCTTCATGGACCGGCAGCTGGAGGCCAGCACAATCTCTTGCAGATGAACCGAGTGCATCGTCTGTGTGGACAGACACCCTTAATCACTACGGCCTCGGCTATGGTAAGCTACAATGCCCTGCCCGAATGGTACGGTGGATGCTTGGTGCAGTATCCTTGCATAATGTCTACCGACTTTGACCGTCATGATGGCTTGAATAGGCTTTCGCTTGGTTATGATATCTGCCAGCACGGTGCCCTGTAGCCCTCCTGTGGACAATAAAGCTCGTCGTGCCTTGCCGATGGTTTTCTGTCCAAGTCGCATACCTTATTTGTATTATGTCGTACTTCAGAGCTTGTTAGTGAATGGACAAAGATCATCTGAGGTACCTCTGAAATATGGAGTACCTCAGGGCTCCGTGCTAGGTCCGGTTCTTTTCACGGTTTATACTCTCCCTCTTGCTGATGTGATTGCCAAGCACAATCTAGGCTTTCACTTTTATGCAGATGACACTCAGTTGTACCTTTGCTTTGATCCCTCCCAGCCTTCGAGCACCTCAAATTCTCTCAACTCACTTGCTGCATGTATTGATGACATTGATGACATCCGCACATGGATGGCAGCAAATTTCCTAAAACTAAATGACGATAAAACGAACTTACTAGTTATGGGCAAACCCAGTGTGATTCACAAATTGGAAAAGCTGCCGCTCAAAATTGGCTCTGCCAGCATATCTCCAGTTGAATCAGCTCGAAATCTAGGTGTCATATTCCAAAGTGACCTCTCGTTAGACGACCATATCAGCTCCACAGTCAAATCTGCCTATTTTCAGCTTCATAACATTGCTAAAACTCAGGCTTGTTTAGATAAGGATACCACGTCCAAGTTGGTCCATGCATTCGTGACATCCCGTCTCGACTTCTGCAACTCACTGCTCGCTGGCCTACCGGCATGTGCGATCAGGCGATTGCAGCTGGTGCAAAACTCGGCAGCTAGACTTTTCTGTCGTGAGTGTCGAAGTTGTTACATTACTCCACTTCTTGCCGACCTGCATTGGCTACCAGTCAAGCAACGGATTGACTTCAAGGTTTTGTCACTCACTTTTAGGTCACTTCATTCTTTGGCTCCAGCCTATCTCTCAGATATACTCCCCCACCAGGCCAAGCATAGTACCACCCACTTTTTGGAATCCAACAGTTTACCAATACCTCATACAAACCTCAAATCCTTTGGAGACTGTGCATTTACCTCGTATGCTCCCAAATCCTGGAACTCACTCCCGACTTGCGTCAGAACATCCCCTGACCGGACCACATTTAAAAAGAACTTAGAAAAGCACCTATTTAGGACAGCATTTAGTGGTTCCCTGTGATTCGTCCTTGATGTACTTATGCGTGCTGACACTATGCATGCTGCCACTAACCACATTTGCGTGCATGTCACCCCTAATCATGTTATTCATTTTGTTTGTTTTTCAAGCATGATTTTACTCACCATTCAATTGCATTTTCCTTTGCAGTAAATGTAAAGCGCCCAGAGAGATTGAGTTCTCTGAGGGCGCTTTATCAAGTGTATTATTATTATTATGTTAGAGCTTAATATTCCTGGTTAATTGCTTGTTACTATGCTTTCAGACTCGATGCTGGATAACCCCAGCTTGGTCGGTACCAGTGGAGAAGGCATGAGAGAAATGCTTGATCGAAAGCTAACATACCAGAATGACGACCATAAAAAGGCAGGCGCTGATAGCTTCGATGCTCGAAGTGTACACAGCACTGAGACTGAGTATCAAATGCTGCCGCCGGCCATGTCTCCTGGCCGCCAGATGCCATCAGAGCAACAGCGGCAGACGAGGTGGCAGCAGCCGAGTGCTCTGGCTGTGTCCTGCAGCATTAGCGAGCCTAGCGAGGCTTCCCTTGTTCCGGCCACCTATGCAACGCCTCCACTTCGTGCCAGCAGAGACCACTCAGCACCTGGTACTGCCTCTGGCTATTCTTTGCCTGTGACTTCGGTCACTGCAGCAGCTTCTCCTCGCTCGTCGTCTGCGGCCATGCAAGTGCTGCGAGCCGTTGGTGGAGGGGTTGCGCCTGCGCATGCAAGCAGCGGTGGTGGCAACAATAGTAGCGCTGGCAACAGGTCCGCTGACACCGACATCCGTGGCAAAGACGATGCATACTTGCCCATGGATCCGTTTTCTGACACATCGTACCTGAGCACTCACGCAGACAATTCGATAGAAAAGCGCCCTAGCAGAGCCAGTAGAGCTACCGAGCAGGCCGCTAATGGTCATGGCTTGAGCACACCTGACCAGACACCCACACTCTCAGACCTCAGCTGTGGTACTCTGTCTGTCGTGTCGTTAACCGCTAGCGATGACAGCGAATCTGACGACAAGCAGTCATCCGGCAACGACAGTGGTCGAGATCGTTTGCTTCTGCACACGACCATGCCCAGTGCTTCAAAAGCAGCTGCTGTTATTGGTAGCAATAACAGCCGCATCAAAGCTGTCGTCTCATCTCCACTGCGCCTGGCAAGCACTGCCATTGTAACGGCTGTGCGTGGTGCAGCTCGGCCCGGGGTCGTAGTCTCTAGGGCATGGGCTCCAGGCACATCAGAATCTGTGTCTGTCGCGAGCACATCGGCTCTGGTGTCCAGCCGACTTGACCACATCGAGGCGATGGTGATGAAGGCACTGGAAAGGCGGCAGCCTGATGTGCCCAATGCCACCCTGCAGCGCTCCATATCAGAGACCATTCGTCAGATGCAGCCCGGAGTGAGCCCGGCCAAGAATGTGGAGCTGGTGGTCGCGGCAGCTCCTATAGAATCTGCCAGGAGCTCGGCCTGCCCATCTGTGGGTCCTCCTGTTACTTCTGCACTAGGCAGGGATGGACGAAGCCAGCCGGACCCAGCTGCTTCTGCTGTAACATCATTACTGAGTTCTAAGATTGATATTCACGTCCTGCCCAATGCTGAAGCTGGTGCCCTCAGTCAGAGGGCACTTGTCCAGCCACTGAAGGACCTTTCACTTAACCTCAGCCTTTTGCCTGATCGAACCTTGCCTGCTTTTCCGGCATTCAGTAGTGCCACACAGTTTCTTTCGGAGCAGCTAAAATACAGAGCAGGTGAGAAGACGCCTGGCCGTGCAGTGCACAAGACTTCACACCGGGATGAGGTGCCTCCATCAAATCTCAGGTGCGGCACATTTCTGCACACGATCGTGTTCTGTTTTTTTTGCTCGCGTTCCGTGCTGCTTATGCAGTGTGTCTATAAGCCATAGCATGCCACCTAGATTGTGCTCGAGTCCGTAGTTACCTGCCCATTCTCTCCCTTGTTTTTAGCGATCAAGAAAACAAGCCAAAGCTGAGTCGTGATGGCCAGACTGCCAGAATAGACCAGACTGCTGACCAGAATGGCAAGGTATCTAACAGAGGTTCACTACTGCACCTCCAGCCGTACAAGTGAGTGATGCTGCCGGTCGCTTGGCTTACCAGTTGCTGCTTGTTCTTTGCTGTATGCTAATGCACAAATGATGTGTAGATATTTCTCGATAACTTATGAGGACGAACTCTGTACTGGGTGAGCGTACAGCTTGAGGTTGCACAATTCTTGTAAGCTGCATGCCTAGCTGATCCCCACATCCCTCGTAGCTTTATGCTTGCAGTATCAATTTTTTCATACCTCTAGCAAGCCTACTTGTGTTATTGCTGGTTTGCCGAATTTCAAGTTGAATATACTGTTTTTGGCAGTTGCTCTCGAGCTTATGCGGTCTTAGCACATCTTAAGTGTACAGTGCAATGCTTGTGGCATCTTGACACGTCGTGCGTTGCCACCTGCTCTGCTTGCAGACCGGCTGGGAGCAGAGCGCTCACCTATGTAGCCTCGCATACGGTGGATGACACATTGTCGATGACAACCACCGTCGAAAGCACTCACACGGACTCTGATGATGCTCGGCCTCCGTTTCTGCCTGTGGATGCTCTGGGCTCACGCTTCGAACCTGCGCATCGTGCCCCGGGCATATACGGCACGAGGAAGAGAGCCGTTGAACACAACCAGAGCTCGGCAGCGCACCAGCGTCAGCTGCCGAACCATCCTCACACTGCCAGCTACGCTGGCCGAGAGACTGGCAGAGAAACAAGTGAGGAACAAAGCCGGCCTGAGCCAGCGACATCTGGGGAGTTGTCTAAACTTGGAGCAGTGTCGGCTGTCGATATCCACTGCCAGCAGCCTGGCACAGAGCGAGGCTCGGCTGAGTATGCGCAGAAACTTCGTGACCGAGCCGATAAGCTGCTGAAACTGAAGGATCAGCTGGCTGGTCACGACACCGATGCAGCAGACGAAGTTGAGTCTGTCAGCAGAACCATCAAGGAAAGAATCGTAGAAACTTTGCCAGCTACCGAGTCTGGTGAGCTGCATGCCATCGATCCACAAAGCATTGCAGCGCCGGGCTCGGTACTGCGATCCCAGGCGCTGCCCCCTGTGTCTGGAAGCACTTACGCCAAGGCCAGCTCTGTGGCCTGCGAACCGCAGCTCCACCTGCCGTCCCGATTGCCCATACCGGAGCGCAATGGATTGCGCTCGGACGACCGGCATTCCTCTGCCGATCCACGCGGCCTACGTGCTATCAACAGCGCCGGAGCTCGTGAGCAGCTGCCGCCGAGTGCACTGACTCGATGTGAAGCCACCGGCCCGACTCATCTCGACTATGAACTAGTGAGCTACGAACTGGCTGCTGATGGTGACTGTCTGCCGGCTGGATCGGCAAAGACCGGCGACGGCAGCATCAGAGTGCAGGCAGCCGCTGACGTGCCATTGCCACGTGAGACTAGGCTGCCTAGCCATGCTGCCTCCAACAGACGACTACTCGGCATGGACCCACTCTCTAATGGGCGTGATGCTACCAGCAACAAGATGTCTGCTGCCGTGGTCACAGGGCCTACGCAGCGGCGTCCGGTTGGTGTGAGGTCACTCGGTAGTGCAACTGCTGGTCTTGGTGCTGCTGCCGGTGCTGGTGCTGCTGCCGACCTCGTGACGAAACCCGGAGCGACGTTGGTGGGATCGAGCAGGACCCAGTCACTGTTGCCTGCTCACTCGCCTAAATCTAAGGCTGGCATCAGCAGTCGCCCCACCAAACTGCGTTCTTCATCGGCGTCCCCCTCTCCTCTTCGGTCTGAGGCCTCTCAAGGCCATCTGTTCAAGCCGTTGCTTGGTCAGCATGCGTCACCCATTTCATCGGTGAGAAATCCCTCTCACTGTGGTCGTGGAATCAATCAGAACGGTGGCACAAAGCCTGGCAGCAGGCTACCAGTAGAAGTCTCGACTACCTCGTCAGCACTCAGGTAGCTCGTTGTGACTTTAATCAACTTTAATCAGCACTTGCTATGTATGGCCCCGTGTAATGCAAGGTTTATTTCCTATAGATCTAAATTGGCTGACGTAATCAAAGACCGGCAGCTGACCTATAGAGTTCTTATCGATGAGCTTACTAATGCCGAAGATGTCCATAAGAGGAATCTGCTGAATCAAGCATGGGATGAAATCCACCAGAAGGTATGCGTGAAGGTATCTTAGGCATGTGTGTATTATTTTGTCTCATGAAAATCCTTTGCCGCGTTTTTGCTTTGCACAGGAATGCGTGCAGGTGCTTGCTGGTGTTGCTTTTGCAGAAAAAGGATGAGAGCTCACTTAGTGACGAGAAACTCGAACGGTTGTGTGACCTTTTACGAAATCCGTTACGACACCTCGTCACGAAGGGTAAAGAGACGAGCAACCGGTAGGTAACCACTAGTGTTTTCAGGGCTCTGTCAGCTGTCTTATTCGTGCATTTCTTCTGGTGGTATCCATCTACACCATCTGCTTTGTAGCCACCTACTTGATCTCGTCCTTATGGAATAGTCATAGCTACCGTTTTTGTTTACCTTCAGCATCATTTTTTGCTGCTCATAAATTGACCATAGCCTACCATGTGTGTCAATTGTGCTGACGGCATTGAACAGGCAGTTTATGTAGTTTCAAGTTGTACTTAGCAACAGGATTACCTTCGATAGGCTATCGGAGCTTATCGATTCGTGGATTCTATCTGGGCAACAAGTCATTTGTGTTATTGGCTGAAATTGGGACCATTCCACGACGAATTGAGCTAGTTGGCACAGTGAAAGCATTGATGGCTCCATTAATGCTAAACAAGCATGGCTGTTAACTCAGTCGTACTTACAATTTTTTACATTAATGCGGTTTAGACCTTAAAGTATTTGCATTATTATTGTATAATCACAATGTCAATACATTCTTGTGGCACCCTAAGGGAACTCAATCTCTTTCTGGGCACTTCAAAATGCCGGAAAATAAGAGTATCGACTGATTAGTTACAATAAGATAGTCATTTCACGACACATTAAAAGACAATGCACATGAATGGAGCATATGCTGTAAAGAACAGGTGGGGATTAGCTTCAATTTACATCGCGTCTGGGGATGTCGTGAAGTCAGTCGATAGCAAGTAACAGGTTGTAGTTACAAGAAACTGAAGGCATGGTTTCCAAAGGATTTAACTTTTCTGTTAATAGCACAGCTATACCACCAAAGTAGTGGGGAAAGTGCAAGGGGAAGCCTGAGGAATAAGTATTTCAGATAGATGAGCCATAGAAATAGAATCTAAATCTGAAAGAGACCTTGTCGATGTGCTGCTTAATGGTGAGCTAGTGAACGATGAGGGGAAGTGGTGTAATGTGGGGGTTGCCACATTCAAACAGTCATTAATGTTTCATGTGCCTTTTGGTCAGAAACCATGGTGGCACAGTTCTGCCAGCCATGCCAGCAGGTCCCAGCATTAGGCTTGTTTTGTCACACTATGTACTGGCAGTACAATGCATGCTTGATTGCATTTAGCTGTTCTTGGTTGTCACTGTATAACTTCTTGTTTGCTTGACTATTTCGTTTTACTGCATTAGCAATAGCCACTGGTTATTCTCTGTTTAGGGCTATGCTAGTTTTCTACTGCATGTGATATCATCTTATGTGGTTGCTGTGCTGATTTTGCACGCCTGTATGGGCTGCACTTGAGCCAGAGCTTAATTCTTTTCGTGTCTCGTTCAATGCTTACTGATCCTGCTTAGTCCTCTTGGCTGTTGCTTGTGCTGTATTGATTCACGGTTTAAGTTGTTTCCATTCCTGCTTCTTTTCATCTGTATCCTGTTGTGTAACAGCTTCATTATGTGGTCAGTGGCAGTGCATGTGTTAGCGTTGCTTCTTCCTCTGATTATGTAGTCATCGCGTCACAGAATGGCCGAGTGCATGCCCGGCAATGAGGGCACAGCTCTTTCCGAAATGTTCTGACCCTCAGTGGCAGAGCCAGGATTTTCATCTGGGGGGGCAAGACCTGACAAATGTTTATGTTGGGGAAAGACCCACAAGATTTTCAAGTAGGCAAGGCAATTTGTGAACAATTATAGGGAGAAGTCATAATGTTTACTCGACTTGAATTCAAAAGTTGCTCATTGAGTTGTATTAAGACAGTTTTTTCTTTGAGGACAGGCATAGCAATAGGGGGCAGACCAGCTCCCTACCCCTACTGTACGAGCAGGGCCAATGCCCTCTGTCCCCCTTGGCGCTGCCACTGCTGCCCCTCATGCTCTGGTTAACATTGGATTCATTTCTTTCCATTTTTTCATTCATTTTGTAGTTCTGAGGTCCTTTACCACTTTGTTCATGACTGGAGATTTTTTTATACTTACAAATCTTGCTGTTTGCAGGCAGATCTTGAATTAGACTCATCCAGCAGCATGAGCAAAGCAATCATTATATCCTAGCAACTTGACCAGGTTTTTTTCTGTGTATCCAGGACAACTCCATCGTCAGATATCGTCAGTGGGCCAGAACGTCACCTAGAGGCTCTCAGGAGTGCAGTGCTTCGTCAGAAGTCAGTAATTACTCCTCGGCCTCAAACAGCGTAAGCTAACCGGTTTGTAAGATTATGGTTTGTTGAATTCTGAGATATGGTGCCTTGGCTATTAATGAGTTTCATTGGATTTTCATAAGCATGCCTTAGAGTTCTGTGAAGCATTGTTGGTTACCATTTGATACTAGGTGTTTTAGAGTGTGTGGCTAGCTGTTTCATCAAGCTCCCATCCCACACGGAGCTTCTATCTGACTCTCGCATTATTATATCCGTGTTATTTCGGGCTATAAGGCAAGAATCCTATCTTGACCTGCCCTTTCTTTCCAAGTACCATTATCGAATTCTTCTATCCACCCAGCATTTAATCTGAATGCCTCACGGTACAGCAGGTCTGGTCATGCATTTAATGCACATGACCTTAAGGCCTTAGGGTAGCCTAAGAGCAGAGAAAAGGATCACCTACTGCATGATTAAAAGCCTCAACCTTTGGTTCACTGGATCAATGTCCTAACCATTGAGGTGCAGATGGTTGTAGCACTAGTACACGAGGTTAAATGTGCTTTCTAGCTTTAGCGGTCAGTTATGAGATTACTTTATGTATAAGTAGATACATTAGTACCACGATATCTGTTCGACAAAGGTTTTCCAAAAGACTTAGTAGACTGAAAATTCTGAAACCGCCGGTTAGCCTTGAAGTCTTTCATCCGTGCGTCAGCATCAGCTGTGCTATTGGAGTCAAGGCCATAGCTGCCTAGCCGTTGGAGATCGAACATATGTCCATGTCCACGTCAGGTGCACATAGTTTTGACTTCTGCCATCCAACACAAAACACGTGGATGATGGGAAACAGCCGACATAAATAGTTCGGTATGCCACTTCATAGCCAAGGTGTACCGGTTTTAGTCTCGTGGTAGCAGCCGTAATGGTCTAACAGGTGTCTAATAATATTGCATTCATTTAGCACCTTAAGAGAAACAAATCTCTTACTAGGCATTTCACCAAGGCTGGAATGGAAAAGCCATTGCCAACTAGATTGACATGTTGCTTGAATGAAAAGAAATTACAGTTTGGTTGCTTTTGAAAGTTATGTTGATATTACAAGAACAGATGACTACATGAGCCATTGGGAGAAACATCAAGCCAGCTACAAAAGTATGTCGATGTTTGTTACTGAGTGCATCTACTTTTTTGTGCAAAACCTATTCGATTTTTTGTAGTGGCTCTCTATAATAACAATAATAATAATACGTTTGATATAACGCCATCAGAAAACTAAATCCCTTTCTAGGCACTTTACATTTGCTTCCTTGTGGATGAACCTGTGACTTAAACCAACATGACCAACTAAATAGCTAGGCAATATTACTTCCCACCTGTGCGATCTAACTCAGTAATATAGTCACAACATATGGAGTTAGGATATGCACCATCATAGTTGGAATTGAACATTGACTTGTGCATTGAGCTATGAAATAATGATAAGCAGGCTTTTATCAGATCGTTATTTAAGTATTTAATTATGTATTTAAACGATGTGGATATTTTATTTCATTAGAACGAATTTGCCTTGTCTATCTTAGCGACTGTTGCAGGAAGTCGCCAGTTTCGGCTGTCTCTTGCATTAGTCGGATGTGCCTTAATTAATGGAACCGTGAACGTGTACGATTTTTTCAATGAAGAAAGCAGAAGATGTATAAGCCATATCAATGTCACGGGAGTAAGACAGCACAGCTTTGTCAAGCGATTCGCCGTCTTATAAATTTGTTTAGGGTCCGGGTGTAGACATAGATTTAATCTTTGAGCCTGACCAGTTAAAAATCAGGCCCAGACTTTAAGCCCACCATCATCATCCATGACCTGTTTGACCAGCTCATGTACACCACAATTAATAGAGTTTGACTTACTCAGCACAGTAGTAACTTCGGGGCATGATCTGGCTACCATGCTAAGGCCTGCCTTCTGAAGATATTTGCATCAGCTTAGGAAAACCCAAGTTGCCTATACAGCTTACTGAACATGCAGCATGTTGCTGACTGCCTCCCTAATGAGACCTGAACATGGCTTGTGGATATACCATGGAAGAGACGAATTTATTTATTTGTCGATCAGGCATGCATGCTATTGATGTGTGGCACCTGTGCAGTTGCTGCTCTACCAGCATCTGTAACCAGAAATGGGAATCCGAGTCTCACAAGCTTCTGCCTATTGCTGGCAGGCACTTGCTAGCCGCCAGCTGTGACTAGCAGGAGCCTTACCTGATGCAGCGCTCTTCCTCTGCGCTGCTTTACAATCATTCTTATTTGGTGCAACTTGCTTGCTACTGTAGGGATCGCTGCACCAGTCCCATGCGCAGAGGACTTGGTGATGACCGGCGTGTGGCGATAGCTGCCTCTGCAGGAGAGCACGACAATGAGAATGCTGACGATGTGCTGTTGGCTTCACGGCAAAGTGGCCACAGAGCTGGCGATGTTACCGGAAAGCCACTGGTAAGTTGAGCCACGTTAAACCAACCTAAAGCAATGTTCTTCGAAGCTTAAGCAACAGCCTAGATCAACATGGAGCTACAAGAAAAAAAGGCAAAGCAGAACAATACATCGAATGGATTTGATGCCAGTCAGGTGTCTCCGTGTAATCGAAAACTGAGGACCACCGATACGCGAGTGCGGTTAAGTGCGGTTAAGTGCATCACCGGGCACCCGGATCGTGCTAAGCATAACACTCGGGCCATGCTGTCTGACCTTTTTTACTTCCACTTCGAAATGCTGATACTTGTCTGCAACCTTTGCCATGCTGCAGTCTGCCAGCTGTGGGGATCGACAGAGGCGATCGGCTACCATAGCTGCTGGCCTTTTACAGACCGCAGGCAAAGAAGACGGAGGCATGCTTTCGACACCTGCGGCTATGTTTTCTAATGCTGCTCGTGCAGCTCCCGGCCGGCTGCCTGTAAAGCCTGCTATGGGTGGAGATGGTGGGCTGGTTAGTTGGGACACTCGTGCCCAAGCTGTTCGGACATCGTTTACACATCACCGATCCCATGCTGGTCTGCCTGTACCAGAGTTTATGTCTGCTAAGGGTGAAGACAGACAGCAACTACTGCAGATGTCACCATCAAAGGCTTCAGTGCCATTCCTCAGCTACAACTCTCGGCCAACTCTTGGCCAACAAACGTTGAGGCATAAACGGCAAGGTACTGCTCACATGCAACCAGAGGGCAGCTGCTTTCAACCCTGTGCTGCCACCAACTGAGAAGGCAATATGGTGCATCTTTTATTTTATTTATAACTGCAGTCTATTGACACACTTGCCAAAGATTAATAGATTTTTTAAAAGATTAATAGATGAGCTAGACCTCACTCTCACCTTAGGATTGGAAAGACAATCGTATGAATGCATTCTGGCCGTTTGTTCAGGAACACCCACCCACAGGACGGTACCCTAGCATGACAAGAGAAGAGGTCTCAAGGCAAGCTGATGAAACTGACACGTGAAGGCGTAAACAAAGATAAATGAAGCAAGTTTCTGATGTAGTTTGTGGGCATTCTACATACATAGATGCTGGCATGCACATTCCCGACAAAGGGAGTACTTGGAATTAAAGAACTCTAGAAAAACTACATCCATCTTACCAGAGCTTTCATTTGCTGTTTACTTACACTCTCGTCTAGTTACGTGTTAATTTTCCCAATGCAGCTTAGCGTTATCTGTTTCTGGTACCCCAGCTCAGGCTCGGATAGATTTCTCCATGGTTAAGCTTGTTGAGCAGCACAGGCAAACTAATGACTGAGGCTCAGCTATAATTAGACTATATGTCCTCACCAAACTTTAGCTTTAGTGATAATTGTAATAACAGTATTAGGTTGTTTGTCTAACATTTTAAGAAAACTTACAAATTGTTTGGCTGCTAAGCTTGTGTCATCGTTTTTCCCATGAGGCATGTGCTGCAGACTCAGCTGTTAATCGAGTTTTAATTAACATTGGTGAGTCGGAGGTGCTTTGCATTTCGGAGCATTCCGACCCTACATACCTAGTCATTTAACAGAAAATTTTCATAGCCTGCTTTTTAAAATTTAGTAGGATTTTTGTTGTCTTAACCTGTAACCTCCCATGGACTGTATATACTCTTTGCAGCTAAGTTTCATAAGCATCTACTACTTTGTGCATACATTTCTGCACTTTCTGATATGGTTCGGCCTAGGGGTTAGGAACTCACCTTTACCGACCGACACAGTACTGTTTGTATCTTGTCTAGAGACTTTTTGCCAACGAAATTCACGGCATGATATAATTGGTATTGATGATTCATCTGGCTGCAACAATGAATCTACTTGGTTCTCATCAAAGTTGGGATAAAAAATCGAAGTTTTTCAGAACGTTGGCAAAAGTCACACATTCCTTGAGCCTCGAAGGACGATGCTCATTGGCTTGGTCATCAGCTTCTTGTTGCTGGATTTGATTACATTTTTTAACATGTTGAGCATGAATAGCTGGACAGTCATTGGCTTCTTCAGGCTGTTGGGTGGTTTGCGATTAGCACGAGTCTCGAATTCGTTAGGCCTTGGAAGTGCAACACTTATTGGCTTCTTCTGCAGTCTCGTGTTGTTGCTGCATTACACTGAAATCTTGCTTTCATTGAGCTTCCAAATTCCGGACTTCCTTAGTTTCCTCTTTGGTCGCTGTTATTGATGTGTTTGACGAAAGTTACGTTTTTGTCGAGTTTCTGAAATGCGACTCACGTTGCCTTCCTTCGTTGTTTGTGTGAATGCACTTATATTCAGCAAGCTTGGCTATGTTTTTTTATTTGCATTTATTCCCACAAAAACAGAGAATGCTTGCCTTGTTAGTTTTCCTTGTATCACTAACTTGGAGTGTTAAAGGGAGAGAACAATTACCTTAATTAAACTTGTCACAGTTGACTTTCGTGCGCTTCTGTTATCGTTATCACTTCCCTCCACCTTGAGTTGTGTTTAAATACACTTCACGTTTGTGATTGATGTCATTCACATAAATGTTTGCAATTGTCGATGGCTCTCTTCCCGGTGATCAGCATTGGCTTGAGAATCAGCAGTGAATTTCCTATAACTCAAGTCCATTAAAAATTATAGATATTAATTAAAAAGCAGGCATTTATTTTGTAATAATAGCATTTTACATTTATTTTTTAAGCTACAGAATGACTAGTGCCGATTTAAGTGCTGCGGATATGCACTGGGCACACTAACGATCGTTTTTAATTGCTGGCACTGCATGCAGGCTTTTTCCATTGGTGGTGGTAGTGGTTAGAAAGCCCAGGATCCATTAACCAACAAATGAGTAAATACAGTCACTGCTGTTCAAGGATGAGATGCCACCAACACGGACTGTGCCTTCTGCAATTAACCCTTAAACTGCAATTAACGTTAAATAAACTCACAAGTGAATCTACCGGCTTCATATCCTACAAGTTCCAGTCCCTTAAGCAGCTGTCGTTGATCCTCTTAGGCTAAATTATGAAGCTAAGATGGCCTGAAACGTTTGCCATAGAAAATATTGTTTGAGTTATTTTGCACAAACGACCAAAGGACGTTTAATGGGCATAATTCAGAAATACATTTAGATTCACTTATTTAAATTACCCGTTGCAAACTTTGTCTAGCGCTCTTTTTTTAGCTTGGCGCTTTAGGTAACCGTTACACAGGAGGGTTAAGCCATAGCTACTATCAACGAGCAAAGGCAATGCCACCAGTGGCTGCAGTAGTGTGAATGCCAAATTTTTCAGTGGTCATTGTTTTCAAATGACTGTTTCCTTGTTGATGTATCCCACTCCTCAAACGCCCAAAGGAAGCTAATGCCACAATCATTTATATCAAGTTGTGCATGGATAGTATACAGATTCTATTATTTCCAGACAACATCATGTGGTATCAGCCGTTTAGTCGGAAAAATGTAGAAGCTAACACATACGAAAAGGCACGGCAGCTTTTTACTGAGAATCGAGGTAAGTTGGCCAAGCTCTGCTTGTAGACCTTGGGCACCCCCACCCCTTCACCCTGCCCAAAGGACCTACTTCGTTACACTGATGCTCCCTGATGCTGATTTTTCCCTAGGCTGCTCCTGGTTTCTTCCTCTGGGTCAACCGAAGCCGTGGAAAAGGTCACCTGCTAAGCGGCGTGCTAACCGACTAGGACACGAGCCGTGGTATCCGTCAGCACTGGGAGTGCCAGCAGCCGGTGTCACCGGTCATCCTCGAGAGGGCCGTGGCATCACGGCATCCGGTGGCTTGCTCATATCGGCTGCTGAGCGGCGTCTGCTGCAAGAGCTAGACCAGGCTTGCCTCGATGCGGGAAACCGAGACATTGCTCAGTCGCGTTCAGGTGGGCTGGACATGGAGGGTGACGTTCAACGAGACAACTCGAGCACTGCCAGCTCACTACAGGTTGGTGTGGTATGCTGTTGTGCACATGCATATATGTTGTAGGAGACGGCTCCCACGTGTGTGTGTGTGTATGTGTGTGTGTGTGTGTGTGTGTGTGCACGTGCATGCGCAAATATGCATGGGTTTTTGCGCTTGACTGTGTCTTACTTCAGCGTCTGTGGTAACTGCTGGGTGACGAGTTCATGTTCACTAGTGAGAGTGCAGGCGGTCAGTCTTTACGTTCAGGTCTGGCTTCTCTGGTTTCGACTCTCATTAGGTACAACAGCCAAGTGCCAAGATGGTCATCTCTGGCATTTTTCATGCATCCCGTATGCTTTGGGCTCATTATATGTGGTGTCGTAGAGTTGGAAAACTGCATGTCGGCAAATATGGAGACCGCTTATGCCTCCAGCCAGAAATAAGTTAATTTGACCATTGGATTCCAGACCAGTTACTTGTTAGTTCCATAAAGGTGCGCTGCATACAATGATTTCATATGAAGCGATGCTGCAGATGGCGTGTACACCACCTGGATTGCTTGGTTGATCGAACCTGAAGTAGCCACACTTTCTATCACCAAATGAGTACACATTCAGTCCAACACTATAATTTAGGTTAATCAAACCAGTTCACGTCTTCCCGGCTCTCCTTAAAGTTAGTCTTACCTAGAAGAACTCAACCCAGCCGTCCTACCCTCTGACACTTCAAGGTTTGGTAAGACATGGTCAAAATCAGGCTAGAGTGGCTTCTGCACCGAATTCCTTTGCCACAAACACAGTGCACCTAGTGGGTGCTGCAGACGCCCAACTGCTACCGGTGGAACTAGTGCCTCGAAGCACAGCTAACCAGTCGTAGTAGATCCACTAAGACATGCTGTTATGCCGACGGCATGCAGGGCGTGGCAGCAATAAAGAGTGCCACGAGTCCATTAACACAGAGCAGTCTATTCGACAGAGACTGAGAGCCACGTCTTTACATCACCAGCCATAGCTTTCCGCTCACTTAGAAGACCTAAGTACAGCGCTCTGGCTCGAAGCCTGAGTGCAACCTCTTGCACGAAGCCCAGAATACAGCCCGACTTTTTGGGCTTCTTATGCCGGCTAAACCATAAACCTTCATTGACTAATGACCCATACTGTTCTCAAGCTTAGCACTTTAGGCATACAATAACTTGAGTTCCATTTCCGTCTAGAGATGAGGAGCATAGTGTCCATATAACTCAGGGTTGTGCAATGACTTTTTGTATTGTGCTTGCCTGTGACTCGTTTAATTGTGGCAGTTGCATGCACCCAGCCGGTTTTCATATACAGGAAGTTTTGGTCCTATAATGTGGAGCTCTTTTCATTTGCCAATTGAATTCAGTTCTAGTGGAATTTGCAAGGCTTCATGCTCATTATTTTCATGCAATCGCTAATGCTTAAGTTGCTGAAAATTGGGTGCCATGAAGTGCACTGATCAGTGGTGGTTGGAGTGATTGACCAACTGGGATCTGCTGTGTGAAGCCGGCAGCATGTTGACTCAGGCAAGCCACTGTGTAGAACACAGACAAGTGAAGAGCCGTTGGCAATTGTTTTCCGAAGTGTGGCTGGTAGGACAGATCAGGTTGTTAGAGCTAGCCAGGGTAAGTGTTGTACCGAATGGGGGCATTTCATGCCTTGGCAGTCGATTGATCTCTGTGCCTGCTGTATGTATACCCCCACCTGAGTTGTTTTACTTCTCCTCACACGCACTAGAGCCCTGCAAAGAGCAGCACATATCCCTTTCTTTCGCTGCTTTGTGGGTGTACGAGGTCGGAAACGTACTGAGATGCCTGACTTGTGCATGCCATCTCGGACTGCCTCTCTAGTTGTTATCTGCGGCTGGCTTGAGACTATGCCACTGGGATTCATAGAACCAGTCGTCACTGGTGGAGTATCCATTATGTATCCAGGCCATTGTGTATTGCAGCTACTGGCTGCTACGGTGTAGCAGTAAACGCAGGTCAAACAGTGGCACTGGAGGACAGCAGCCCAGTCACCTGCTTTCCTCGAATGCTCGGGGCAGCGGCACATCCGGTGCTTCAGCAGACCCATGTCCCACTTGAGCTTGTCGCTGGCTCAGTCATCGCCCTGCCTGGTGGCTAAGACAAGTGCCACATTTACCTTACTAAGGAAGGAAGCGACAGTCAGGTGTCAAGGATGACCTTAGCTCTACCCTCGCATGAATGCACACAACCTCTGCTGTCGAAAAGAGAGAGCAAGATTGATCTGCCGCCCTTGAGAGCACCCTTTCTTCCATTACTGTTGGCTCTCCAAGAGCCTAAAAACAGGGAGTCTTGCTTAGATGGACTTTCTGGCTGCCCAAGTCAATCGCCACCGCCGGCCGAGCACTGACTGCCGGCAGCACTGAGCAGCTAGTCCCGGAGCTGCTCTCCTCTGTCACGTTCGCTCGGCGAGGCTGCCGCCACTGTGCCCAGCTACGTAGCCTTTCTTCTGCCCGCCCCGCCTGTATGGACGCTTGCGGGAAAGAAATAAGGCTGCCGTCCACGCTTCGGTACCGTTCCTGACGGAGCTGCGCTCGGCTCGTACCTGCTCGTGCTCGTTTGCACATGCTGCGTGCGCACGCCTGGACGCTCTCTACTTGCGCTCGTCACGTTTCGTCGCAGGAGGCCTTTGCTAGGCGCAAGCAGGAATTCATCTCGAGGAGCCGTGAGCGCCAGCGGCGAGTGGCGCTGCGAAGTGAGGAGCGAGCCATCAACAGCCTGCACGACGCTGAGCGCGAGAAGCTGTTCGGCCTGCGGGCGCCTCTGACTGCGGCCGCTGGTGAAAAGTTGCCGGGCGCCGGCTGCGCCACCACCGCATCTGCCGGAGGCGCCAAAAGTGCCGCAGCTAGACCGTCGCTGGCACCGTGGTCGTATCAGCCGTCGGGCGGGCTCGGAGCTCGGCTCGACGCCGGGCCTCGTGGCGTCGGTACGTGCCTCGGCAGTTGATCTCGGCAGCTACGTCTCTCTGCCCCACCAACCGATTAGGCAGTCTCGGGTTCTGTCCTCCCCCTCCCCCTGATGGCGAAGTGGTATCGGCTGATGCGGCTGCCGTGATCTTGGCGATTCGATGGGCCGCCGTCTTTGTACTTGCTTGCCACGCTTCCTCGGGCAATTCCGCATCGCATGGGAAGCTCGGTCAATAGATTGTTTTCGTGACGTCATACGTGGGCGTGTCGCTGCCATGTTCTTCGGCTGCTTTTTGGTTGGCCCGACCAATCGGTGTCGGGTCGGTTGGACTTCAGCTGCAATCGAGTCCGTTAGTCTGGTCCCCCACCACTCTCCGCGACCGGCTACTGCGAGCCAGCTCTGACAGCACTTTTCGTTGGCAATGGCTCTTTTCGGCTGCTGTCTTTTACTCTGCCTGATGTGAGCTGTGAATGTGGGCTGACGTGTGTCGTTCACTGAGTGTCTATCACTTTGCCAACGATCTCCCTTGTGGAGGAGCAAGCTTCCGTCGATCTCTGCTGTGCATACGTTCAGCCAATTACTCGCTTAGACAGGTTAGGTTACATCCGACACAGTGATAAGAGCCGCGTGGAATTTGCGCCGCCATCCCTGCTGACAGCATCAAGCCACCGTCTTTTGGTCACAGCACAATGGGCTTTCAAGATGTAGGCGATGTGTTTATCTCTCGGGGTGTCAGCCTTTGGACTGCCAGCACGGACCCGTGAATTGGTTACATTGTCTGTGCAGATTGCCTCCATAATGGCTGTTTTTGCAAGCGTAATTGCATGGAGTGATCGCCTCGAGATGGCCGAGTCGCTGCCCGCTCCTTCTTTTCTTTGGCTGGCTCAGCCAGGCCAGGGCTTTCAGCTGCGATGCTCAGCGCTGATGACATGCGCGCGCGATCGCTGCACGGGCCACCTTCCTCTGCTTCTTTTGCTCCAGGCACTGAATGAATGGACGAGCTCAGTTGGCCTCCTTGAGGCATTCGGTCGGTGGCAGAGTCGTTGCAACTGAAAGCAGTTGACATACGATATGCTTTTCGATGAGTATGCAGCTCTCGAAAAACCGGTCAGCATTAGCAGACCTGAAAGTCCTAGTGCCTGGGTTGCCACTGACGTCAGTTACTTTTTGTTCCAGCCACTGTGTATGCCTTTGCTGCTGACATATATGCAAAGGATTTGTTTGTCTTTCTACCGTCTGTGCACTCCCTAGGAGCAGTCCGTAGCACTAGTAGCTCTCTAATTTGTACAACAATTTTCTGTTAACTGTTGAGTTTTCATAGTTTATAGTTTTCTAGCATCTAATGTGTGGGTTTATATGTTTTTAGACTTAATGTGAATTCATTTTTTGTGCATTTGGAGCAAGAGTTTCTTTTATAAACGTCCAGGATTTTTGGTCCAATGGTTAAGGTCTGGCTGAGGTCGTGGCCTCGAGCCCTGAGGCATATGTGAAGCACCTGAATAGAGACAAACTTCTTATAGGGCACTGTGCAAATGAATTATATTTATATTAATTTATGTAACTTTACACCCGTAGCCTGTCTTGATATCTACGGCCCTTTTAAGCTGGCCACACCTAGCGCTCCCCACAATGAAGCTGTCATCTTCGTGGCTTGTCATAGTAAGCCTGGGTCAGTTTGCCGGAACGCCTTCAAAGCAGACTATCTGGTCCCTTATGTAGGTGCTCTACATGGGTGAGCCAAACCAGAGCCATGCAGCGAGCCACGAGCTGCACTGCTAGCAATGAACAAGAACATGCCCCTGGTTCTTAGTGTAAGGGTGATGTGCTAGAACTTAATGACCCAAGTCGTGGGTTCGAGTCCTAAAGCAAGCAATTTTCTTATTACCAACTCCAAGTTGGAGTGATAGCCGCTAAAGCGGTTCTGCCACTGTACAAATGTGATTGTTGGATCAGTCGATCTTTACTTTAAGAGAGCCTGCTTGAATGATCAAGTCATAAAGATGGATTAGTCCAGTGCTATCATGCCAACCTCCCCCTTCGGACGAATATCATATCCCCAGAGGTGGAGAAGATTGAATCTGATCGTACGGAGCAATTGAGTCAAAACATTACAACTCACTCATAATGACAAGCAGGAAGCCATCATCTGCAAAGCTTTCCAGAGTCGAGGCAGATTGTCAACCCAGCCGAACAAACTGACTGAAAAAGCTAGCATGTGGCTGCCTGAAATTGCTTTCGTCTTTATGAGCATGATGCTGAGTGGGTGTGCCCGAGGCCCGTGTGCTTAGAGGCTGTGTGCACAACTGGGTATGCGGGTATGCATCGGGGAATGGGGAATGCACGGGGGGGGGGGGGGGGGGGATACGTGCCGAGGGGGGTCGTGCACCAGTGGGAGCCGTGTGTCAGGTGAGGGTCATTTTCGGCTCCCTGCCCCCCCCGACTCGTATGCCTGTTTATGCACCGTGGGGTGTGCCTATGTGCGCTCGTGCATCACACTCATTTTAGCATGCATGCTCTTGTAGGTGTGTGCTCGAACACGATGTGAGAGCTTGTGACCGTATAAAAAATAGGCGATTACTTCATGGCTCTGCATGCAGAGCCATTATGCCAGCTGCTTTTTTATTTATAATATTTTGCAACCAACATTAATTTCCAAGCACAACCTAGCATCACAGATCTGCAAAAATTATCAGTCTCGAAAAAAATCAGCAAATATTTACCGGGCGCTGTGAAAACCACCCAATAACTGTAGCTGGCACCTCAGCGAAGCCGACAGCAGACTGCTTACACTATTTCCCCTTATGCCTGGCTGCAGGGCCTTTTAAAAAATATCGTTTGCTACGATCAGCTAGCTCGGGCAAAACCAAGGTTCAGCTTCCTTATGCATTTCCTGCCGACATCCATGTGCATTTTTAGATTTTATGGAGTCTTCCAATTTCTCCAGCATTGCTACCTCGCGAAAGACCTGCCTATTTTTGAGAAGTAAATAAAATAAATGCCTTGAGAATATAAATATCGCAGTGATGTAATATAATATAATGTATTATAAATGTCAGGTGAACTGCTTTGAGAGGACATGATCAAGAGGCAAGCAGCCTAAGAGGCAGGCAGCGGTCTCGCGCCACAACCAGCAAGCATTAGCCCCATGGCACCTAGGCTTTGCAGTCAAAGCAGTCGCTGGTCTACTTGGTTCTGTGCGTTTGCAGCTCGCCAGCGTCGCCGGCAGCTTGGACTGTTCGTGCTGCAGCCACGCAGGGCAGCCATCAGCAAGCACGAGATGTATGAGCGCACTCGCAGGTGAGCTGAGAGCTCTGCTCTCGATCGACGCATGGCCCATTTTCTCTTAGTTTGTGTACACTCGGCATTCCTCTTCCTTGCCCGGCCCTACCACCACCAGGGTCGCCCATCTCTCGTCCCAGGCCGGCTCTGTGTGCATAGAAGATGCTGACTTCTGCTACCTCGACTGTGCTCGACGGTCGATGGCAAGACGCGTGCTGCTTATCCCCTCCTGCCGATCATCACGTTCACCATTCCCATGCCATGCCTTTCCCAGCTTCCCAGTGGGCTAGTTGGACCCACCATGACCAAACGTGTGTCGGTCTAGAATCGGCTTTTGTTAGCTCTTGTATTGATGACTCTGCTATGGGCACTTGCTGGCACAGTGTCTTGCTCTTGGGGAAAGATCTTCGGTTTTTTTCTCCCAGAATGTGCACTGAACTTCCGGAGGAGCGGCAGCGTGATGTCACATTACGTAGGCGGCAGGAGTGTGCAGCACACCGAACGCAAGCTCGACTCTTCAATAAGGTAAGTCTCATTCCTTGCCCCATGTGCCTCACCGGATTCCCTTGCCTCACCTGCCTCCTTGCCTCACAGACCCCCTTTAAAGTAAAGGTTTGCTTATTTAACAGCCTCATTTAAAAGCGCACAGAAGAGCCTTAGCAGGCCGGCTATCACTCCACTTGCAGTGGGTAACAAAGAATGTTCTTCTGCAGGAATTGAACCCACCCACCTAGGCCAAGACCCAGGAGCAACCTTTCCTTCTCACTATCCTGCCCTGCCTCCCAGCCACCACCCCGTCACCTACCACTGCCACTGCCTCCCGCCCCTCAGCCTCCCGCTGCCGACTGCTGCCAGTCGCGTGTGTACTTAGATGGGGGCGCCCACATGCAGTTGAGCGCATAGGACCATTGTGCAACTGGGCTAGTCTGCACTTTTGTTTTTTGTGTGAGGCCTGGGAAAATCCAGCAGAGATAGCAGCAGCCCCGATGTAGGGTGCTAATCATCAAGATAAGATCAAAGCCGGAACAAAGGAAGGGTAGTGTTCGAGTAAGGCTGACTGAGTCTATATCGAACGTTGCTTGGCAAATATGCCTTCTGCTTATAAGGCCAACCCTTCTGGGCAGCCTATGCGTTGGCCTGTTCTTTATGCCTCACCGAAGCACGTGTGTGGCATCGCCTGCGGGCTGTGTGTGCAGGAACCCTGCTGTCGGCAAGGTGGTTGTGGGCACCCACCAGGACGGTAGCAGTTAAGAAATGCCGTGTTCTTTTCTGGTCATCTCTAGTCCAAAGATTCGGTTGATTTGCTCCAGCAGAAAAGCCAGGTGTGCGATTCATTGAGTAGCTAGCTGTATGTGTCCCCACTCCTCCCCCATTCTCGTGCTGCCATACATGCTCGAATGCTCACCCACGGCTACTGGTGGCTCGTCATCTCTGCTGATTAGCTGATGGCCATTGACGTACGGTTGTATTTAACACGAGTGCTTGAGTGTTCTAGTCTCCCAGGAAGTTCTATATTGGCTCCCTGAGTAGCACCTCGTTCTTCGTGCAAGTATTATTTCTGAGTGGCTGGCTCTGTGGTGAGATGCTAAGCCTACGCAATACTGCAGCTAAGCTGGATCGTCAGAGAATCCTGATTCCAAGTAGTACGTAAGCTGTTAATGGTAGAATCCAAATCCCTGCTCAGACTTCTTGTGGAGGCAGACTGTCATTCTGTCGCATAAGGCTGTTTCTGTTGAACTAAAAGATTAGTTTGAGAAAAATTACATCATCAACGTGGCATGGATGGATGAAAGATGGAGAAAGGGGAGCTTGATGGCTTCTCGGATGACCAGTGTACAATGAGATAAGGACTATCTAGCAATCTTGCAGCTCCGATCAGCGAATGGTGTGAAGAGAGTGTGGTGGCTAGCCTGGAGCCTTGTCGGAGTGGATTGAGAGATAGGGCAGTACAAAAACTTGGCAAACCTTGGAGATCAAAATGTAACCACAAATATTTCAGCGATATATGGACTGCAGGCTACCACCTTGGTTTTCTTACCTGGTTCAAAAATATGGAAAACGACCCTGTTTTGGAGTATCTGGGGCTAGTTCTGGCTTCCTATATAGTCGCCAATTTGGTAGGATATTATTTGAAGCACCTTCTGAGTGCTGCTAAGTAAGATTTATTGGGTGCACCAAAGATACTTGGCACATCTAAAAACCCTTACATTATCGTATTATGATAGGGCTACCAAAAACTCTCTTCGAAAGGTAAAACTGCTTCCAAACCGCTAGAAACTTGACTTCTGCAACTTACTACCCGAAGGTCTCCCGGTCTGTGCAATAAGGTGCTAACAATCGGTCCAAAACTCAGCAGCTAGGCTTTTTTGTCACGAATGTCCCGATTGCTAAATTACATCACTTCTCACCTACATGCAACCGCTGCCCATCAAGCAGTGTACTGACTTCAAGGTTTTTTTTTCCCTCGCCTGTAGGTCCCTTAATTCTCTTTCTCTAGTCTTCCTACCAGAACTATTCCCAAATCAGGCTAGGTATTGTACCACCTGCTCTTCTGACTCAAGTTTAGCTGTGCCTCAATGTGTCCGGACGATTCATCCACGGACGATTCATCCACGGACGATTCATCCACGGACGATTCATCCACGGACGATTCATCCACGGACGATTCACCCACGGACTGTTCATTCCGGGTGATTCATCCAGAGGACGTTTCATCCACGGACTGTTCATTCCGGGCGATTCATCTAGAATAATATTTAAACTTGTTAATATGAATTGCTGAAGGGCTACACTGGAAAAGTGTTAAACAAATACCTTTAATTAGGGTTTAGAATTTCGTGTCAGCATGAGCACTCAGTCTCTTGATGAATCGTCCGGGATGAACAGTCCGTGGATGAATCGTCCTAGAACCGTGCCTCAAACCAATCTCAAATTCTTCGGATATCGTGCCTTTAGTTCATGTGTTTGTCAAGCCTGGAACTCACTCCCGACTGATCTCGTGACATCCCTGACTTGGCGATTTTTAAAAATTAGCTGAAAACATATCTTTCCTCACAGCGTTTGCTGGGTCCGTGTGAATTGTCCCTTATGTGAATTATCCCTTATGTGTTTATGCGTGCTGATGCTGGGCGTTTTATCATTGGCCGTATTGTCATGCTTACACCTTATGTAAAGTACAGCTTATGTAAAGTACCTAGAAAGAGATTAAGTTTTCTTAGCGTGCTATATAAATGTGCTATTATTATTATTATTAGTATTGCCAGAATTGACACGGGCATGGCCTAAGCTATGCTATATGCAGATGTAGCCGCTGTGGGGTTAATCTGAGGTGATCGTGGGTGGTCATGTTGACATTCACCTGAAATACCTGTTTGCGTTAACATTTCGTCAGTTGATAACTGTGAAAAGGTAGGAGTGTTTGTGTTTACACATCTGTTGGTAACTAAGAAAGGGTAGGAGTCTAAAACCAGATGCATTGAGGCTCTACTGTATTAATTTGGGCTGATAAATTGTGGAATGAGTAAGAATGACAGCTCACTTAACTCGTGGTGATGATATTCAAAGTTTTGTGTGAAAGACCAAGAGTGTGCTCTAGCTGGGCTATGCCAAGCCAACTATTGAAACCTTCATCTCATCTTATCTTTGACCTTTTGTCCATATGACCCTACCTCGGAGAGACTAACATTCCTGACCTGATCAGCTTTATTATTCAGATATTTGACAAGCAACGCACAAGCTTCCCTTTGCAGCAAATGTAAAGCGCCTAGAAAGAGATTAAGTTCTCTGAGGGCGCTTTATCAAGTACATTATTATTATTATTAAGCTTCACTGGACCTGACTTCACATTTTCAATCCATACCAAAACCGATTTGACAAACGGTCGGCTTAATTAATAGGGTGCTGCATGTCATTTGACATGGTTTCTGGCATGTGCCATGCCTTTTAATGTATTTCAAGTATTTCCTAGGCACTGTGCCTGTTCCATCAGCTTCATCCTTATAGACCCGGACCTGAGTTCATCAAAAGAGGTATTCGGACGAGGGAAGATGAGAGTCTTTTATACCATTCTGTAAGAGATGTTACTCTTCCGGAAGATAAAAAACTGTCTGGGGGCTCCCCAGTCAGTGAATACTGGCTATTTCCAATATATGTTGCCGTCTTTGTTGAGCACGTAAAACTGTCTGAATTTGTTGGAACAGTAGTCTCTCTTGAAAGAAGGGCAGCTTTTTTCAAGTCGTTGCCTTTGGTCTGATTGATAGTTTTGTCTGTGTTTTTATATACCTTCACGACCCCCTGGGATAATTGCGAACCGGCTATATGACTCAGAAAGAGCTTAAAAATTGTGAAGTGTTGCCGAACCCTGCTCACAGGTTGTGTTCAATGAAGGCGCTAGGTGCATAGTAGATTAATTTAATTAATCTTATGTGCTCCTAATGCCTTCATCGCACGCAATCGATCATTGCTATTTTTAGGCCTTTCGATTTGTTTGCATTCATTGTACCTTCTTGAGTTGTTCATTAATCTAATGTATTCCTAGTGCTTTCATCACACGCAATCAGTCATTGCTATGTTTAGGCCTCGCGATTTATTTGTGTAGACCTTACTTGCTCGAGTATCAATAAAAAAAAATCCTTGACCTAACAGACGCTTTTGTATTGCTATTCACTTCAGTCTCAGATATTGCAATATATCAATTATCACTGGCTGATCTTTTTTAGAAGGTTCTTCATTCAGTGTTAAGAAAGGCAACTGTCGTGAAGAAGACGAGAAAGTGAACTTACATACAGGTTACTTATATACATGACCTGCCAGAGCTGCCACGTTGGAATGTGGTCTGGTGCTGGAACTTGATGTGCCACTCATACACCGTTCTTCCCAGATGGCATGCACCATTTAACCCGATGCATGTCTGAGCTGTCGTTAGCTAGTGGAATGCCGGTTATTTCTAACGAGTGTTAAAGCCTTTGTGGATTGGAAATGTCCGTGCTTGGTGGTCTTTTTTGAAAAATTCTTATCTGAGAAAAGGCTAGCTGTGTGATTCTTTTGTGGTCCCCTCCCAATTTTCGTGCTCTTTAGGCATTTAGCACACCTAAGGTCAGGCAGAGGCACCTGCGTATCGAGTGCAGTTTATGGCTGCCGGTTGTCGGCTGGCATTTGCTTCTATGCATGGCGTTGCCCCCGGCATGATTTAGTTACTCTCTGTCCCTCATAGTTTTATTGTGCACTCGTTTGGCGTTGGCAGATCGCCCACTGAGCTTGCTCGCCCTCGGCCGTGCAAGGTCAATGGCCCTGTCGTTCTTTTGTTTTTACTTGAATTTTGTAGCTGTTAGTGCAATGCAGTGTGCTATGCGACTTTGCTGTAAGTGTGATTCTGATTCTTTTTTTAAACTTTGGTAGCATCATCTGGCTGGCTGTTGGTCGAGCTGCTTTATTCTCTAATGGCATTTCTGTGGCCACAAGCTCTTGGTGATTGGCTTAGGTGCCACGTTGCTAGTGCGTGCTTTCTTTGGCTATAGACTGTAAGAACTATTCCTATCTGCTAAGATGAGCTCTGGCTGCGTACTGATTATAAGAGTGAGCGTGGACATTCATTTCACCGGTATGTGCTCTAAGAGGTACCCAGTGACTAATAAGGTGCAACCTCAGATATCAGAGATACATGGTTTGGTTCCATCAGGCAGGCTCAATAAACAACCGTTTGGCACCGAAACCACTTGTAATCGGCCAATAGAAATTTTAAATTTGAATGTGAGCCAGTGAGTGAGTGGGTACCATAACCACGAGTTGCTGACATTTGCTTATGATGTGCCCTTTGTGATACACTCAAACGTAAAAGTATTTGCAAGGGCCGGTGAATACCTTTCTTTAAGGGAGTATTTCAAGAAAATACTTATAAAATTGGTCCAATAATCGAATATTTGTGTATGGTACCTTTCAAAAGGCAAACGTGCTAGAAATGGGATTGGAAGTTTTGACGGGTTCCCTATAAAATAAAAAATGAATATGCAAACCATTTCTAGCTGTATTTAAACCAGAAGCAATATATCTACCAATAAAAGATTTACCGATTTCTGCATCGCATGCGACTTGCATCCCAACTTGTTAAGCCTTGGTAGATCGAGATACATGCACGAAGCTAGTTCATGTGCATTCTCGTGACTTTTATACAGCTTCATTTTCAGTATAGCTTGATGCCTTGTAAACTCCATAACTTGGCTAATACTGCTAGTATCAGACTGAAGTTTGAATTGCGGATTCAGCTCTGCTTGTACCACAAAAGTTGTAGAAAATTTCTGATTTTGGTTGGATAAAGTTTGCTGTACATGTCCGTGATGGCAGGAAATAAAGCTCGAAACGTTTGATGAGGTGATAACGCCAAGGGCCTCTCAGAGTGACCCAGCTACGACAGAAGGGAGGGGTCTGCTTGGTGTATTACTCTCTGCTACTTCATAAATCTTCATTCGTGCACACCAACTTCCCCCTTCTTCTATGTACATAATACCTTTAAATTCGTATGTCACAGAAGCACAGCATCAAAAAAAGGGAGAAAATAAGATGGGTCTCTAATCTCGATATCGAGCAGCACTAGCCAGCTGGTTGTCGGAAGTTGCTTCCTGGATGTCCTGGAGATTAAACCTGACAAAGCTCACTTAGGCTAGCAGCTTTTTTATTGCAAACTATTGTTCAATAAATATTCCTCATAGGGAAACAAGCATTCTCAACAACCGAATGCTATTCATCATTTGTCACACAATAAATAAATAAATTTGCGCTTCTGCATTGTCCCGATGGAGGCAATGAATCGGAGCACGGCCCTTTTGCGCTTCGCAGAGATTCAGTGTTTCCCTTCCTGAGTCGACAGCATATCGATAGTTCAGTAAGGCATCATCGTCGCGTGTAGCTCCCGGGTAGGCGGTTGCAGCAGCTGCCACCTCTGCACAGCCACCGCCACAGCTGCTAGCCTAGCCCACAGAGACAGTGGGCAGGCAGCCATGGTTACGAAAACTACTACTATGATGATGATGATGATGGTGATTACAGAGGTGTGCCACCACCTTGCGTTTGACTAGCACCAGACGAATACAGTCTTGCTCGGAGACCTGGCTCGGTGGGCGGGCCAAACAACCCGGTCATTGTATGCAATGCACTGTGCAGGAATGCTGGACTGTTGGCACCAATGGCAATGCCTGGGTCGGCGCAGCATGTGTGGGGGAGCGGTGCATCTGCTCCGATCAAGTCGATCGCTGGTGGCTGATCTCCAATGCCACCGCACTCACTCGTCCCACTTCCTGCTCAGCGTCTGCAGGCTGCTTACTCCGGCTGCTTTGGCGTAGCAGCGTTAGTGCGGCTCATCTAGATCTGGGGCCACCTTCAGTAGCGGGTCGGCAAGCTGGCGCATCGCTCGAACGACGCCATTGTTCCGCGGCTCTCCTGACTGGCAAGACGTGCTGCATCCTAGCAGCCAGCCACCGCAGGTCGATGAGCGCGACCAGCAGTGGCCGGCCCTCCGAAGGCGCTGCGGAGGGTACGAGCGCGTGCATCGGAGCTGACGCATCCGAACGCACGGCGGCCGTAGAACATCAAGTGTCACTGTCTGCAGCTGTCGCAGCATCGGCAGCAGTGCCCGAGGCCGGCTGCCAGCCGTGAAGTGGCGGCCGTGAATGTTGCTGCTGCTCGCCGAGGCGGCCGCCGGCTGCTGCCCCACTCTGGAGGGCACGCGGAGGGTCCCTTTGATGGCCGGCATAGTCGGCAGGACGTACTATCTGCCTCTTGGTGAACTGAAAGCAGCGCCGAGGACGGCCGAGCTGGTGGTCGTAGCCTCGCCACGGCTTGCCGGCCTTCCTGAAGCCGACAAGCCAGTCAGAGCGGCCGCTTTCCGCCAGGGCATCGCTGGCGGCTGCCGAGGCAGCAGCCAGCTGCAGCTCGGTGTGGTGGCTCTCGGTGAGCGTGTCGTTAAACAGGCACAGCTCCGTGGGCTCCGTCTGCAGCAGCGAGAGATATATATAGCGTATGTGAGCCCATGCACCAGACGCATGCGGTGCAAGCGCCAGAGTGGCCAGCCAAGCAGCGCGCCGCCTCTCGGCACATAGCTTGTCGAAACTGACTTCGGCTGGGCGGAGAGAGGCCTCTGCGCGAAGGAGGCAGGCCCAGCGCTGGCTCGCTCACTCCTTTGCCACGTGCTTGCTTGCGAAAACTGAGGCCAAACCTCAACCTCATAAGAGTCAGGTAAGGGCAGGTCCAGACTGCTGCTAGCCTCTTCTGGTGGGGGCGTGCCCCGGGCAGAGGAGTCGCTAGGCCAGGGTGGCTGAGGCCGCCGCTGCCTACTCCTCCTCCTCGATGGCTGCATAGGCAAGCGCAGCAGCCAGGGAGCCGAACTCGAAACTCAACTAGCAACTGTGCAGCCCTCCCTCCTCTGCCTGAGGGCAAGATTGCTCTTCGGGATGCACCTTCTTGCAGGGCACCCCATCCCGAAGCTGCTCGGTCACGTGTCTGCAGCACTGCCACCGTTGCTGCTGCTGCTGCCCGCAAAAGATACGGCTGCAGCGCAATGGGGCCACAGCAGCAGCAGGCGAGCCGCTCCATGAATACGTCTGCATACGCATGCCATACGTGAGCCAGGCAGGCGGGCATGCGAGATCAGATCGTGGGGCTCCAGCTCTGCGTGACGCCAAGAGCTTGGAGAGCTCCTCACAAACAACGATGAATGAAAGGTGCGCCGGCCGGCCGGCTGGCCAACGAGCGCTGGCCAGCCAGCCAGCGGTTAAACGGCCCGACCCGAGCCGACAGTTTGTGTGCGTGTGAGTGTGTGTTTACCGTGCTGCATAATCCATACTGGCCAGAAGGAAAAAAGGGCCGTGTCCGCAGCAGTGGCTCCTTTGTGACATCTAGGTCGCTCAATTACAGGGATCACAATATGTAATGGCTTAATATCCTGCTGCTCTCCTCGGAAAAACTAAGCGGCCCCGGTGTTGTGTTGTGATAGAATTGAGGTAGACATAGAGCGACAATATTGGCACCTGTGGCATACTATTTCAAAAGGGAGCCGACGAACAACAGCACCGTGATGCATTAGGCGCGCAGGTGTAAAGGCGCAGGACAGCCTGTCCTTTGTGCGCCGAGTGTGCACAGTGAATGGATCTGTTTGGAGTTACAGCTCCATTGTACCCGGGTATTTATTAACATGTACACCTCAGGGGGTTATTAGCAGAGCGCTAACCACAGCCCAGGATGACCGAGCCGAGAGACATGCTACCCGCCCTGTCACATGCGATCGCCTGCCTAGAATGGTGGGTGGGGCAACTGGAAGGGAGGTTAGATTGCCGGGGGTCGGCTGTTGCTGCAGGCAGCTGCTGTTGCCACATGCTGCCTGGGAGCTGGCGCTGCAGGCACAGGCAGTGAGGGCCGGTAAGCTTCCAATAAGCTGATCGAGCGTCTGGTCTGCCTCGATTCGCCTTTCGTCTTACCTTGGTCACGAGTTTGCCCATGTGGTTGAAACATAGGTAGTAGCTACTGTTCTGTCGCCGTATTCGCACCAGGTGGTTCTCGGCGGTTTCGAACACCAAGTGAGCTGCAACACAGACCGCCACCCGTTATTCAGCTGGCCATAACCCGAAGCTGCTGCAGCAACAATCTGTGACAGCAGTAGCGCACGAGTAATGGTGGTGGTGATGGTATAGGTAGCAGCAGCAGCGCTGGCATTGTTCCTAGGCCAAAATCTAGGAAACAGCCAGGCATCCTGACCATAGCTGGCTCTCACTCTTATTGTCCTCGGCGATTACTGCTCAAGTGAATCTTGTGACACCTTGTGACAGCGGTCCCAGCTCTCTTCTTTGAGGGACATGCTGGCTCTGGTTGTTAATGCACGCATAGCATTGACAGCCGACTGTGACCCTAAGCATCGGCTTCTTCAGCTTCCCCCACCATTCTTAGCCCCTACCTCTACCACCGGATGTCCCCAGTCGTGTGCACTGTCTACCATATCCGGTGAATCAGAGCTCCAGGCTAATGAGTCCATGCAGCTGACAGCTGAAATCCTCCTGAGGGATTTGTAGTGAATCATTTCTCCGGTGTATCGGTAAGCATCCGTAAAAGAAGGCAATGCACTGCCCGTTTGACGAGTGGGCAGAGTGGGTGCGTTGCTAGCTACATACGTCAGCGGCTACGTCAGCAGCTATGTTAGCAGCGGCTGCTGCTGCGTGGAGTGGTACACGGAGCCGGCGCACGTGGAGCACAGCAGTGCCAGGGGACGGCTGCTAAGCTTAGGCTTCAGTAGGAAACGTAGGGAAGGCAGCTCTTTGCAGCATGCCTGCCGACCCTTGGACGGATGCACTCGCACGTACGCACCCGCACACTCGGTCTCGGTCACGCACGGCGTGCACACAGCGCATGCAGTCAGACTTCGCCGGGCTATGACTGGCGTGAGAGCTTAGAAACATAAAACTAGAAACATGCACCGTTCATGGATGCAAACCGGAAGTATTCATGTCTGCTAAAGTCATAGGTGCGAGTTCTTCGGAGCCTGGCAAGCGAAGCTGGCGAGCGAAGCAGGTCTGCCTGCAGAGTGCTCTACGTACCTGCATCGTCGGCTGGCCTTCCGGCAGCATCCACGCCATCGTCCAGCACGCGCACGTACCCTCCGCTGCACTTGTTGTGCACGTAGTACGCCCTGGTGGCGCCGATGCCACCACTGTAAGGGTGCCTCGGCCGGTGCAGCGCGGGAGAGCCACTGAGGCCTGCCACTGCCGCTGCTGCACTCATCGTGCCACCGTGCTGCTGCCGCTGCTGCTGCTGCTCTCTGCTGCCGAGCCACACCAGCAGTTTGTTCGACACGACCGTCGTAGCAGCAGTTTCACCACCAAGGCCGCTTGGTCGCTTGCCGTCTCCAATTGTCCTGTCCCAGCCGACCTCTGCTTGACCGCTGACGACAATGGGCAGCAGCGATGCCTGCAAGTAAGCAGCAGCTGGTTCAGTTCGACGGCTCGGCCAGTGGCTGGTGGCAGAAGGGAGGCCATCCGCTGCTGACAGCACCGGCAACAGCACAAATGCGCATTCGCGTTCGTACAAGCACGGCTATCGGTCGGGCTTCTGCCTGCCACCATGCCGTCATCGGAATAGTGACAAAGCACCGGCATGTCGAGACTGCCACAACTGGCCCTTCGCACGGTTCCACCCCACCCACGTGGCCGCAAACAGCAGCCGACAAGGCAACACTGGGGGGTGGGGATCTCTCACTGCTCACAGCCAGGGATTCCTGTCCAGCTGTCAGTCTCAGCTCAATTGCATATACATGTCTCGGAGCACGAGTTACGGTTTGTGCACCTTGCATGTGTGTGTGTGTGTGTGTGTGTGTGTGTGTGTGTGTGTGTGTGTGTGTGTGTGTGTGTGTGTGTGTGAGTGAGTGAGTGTGTGCGAGTGCGCTCATTCCATCATGTGTTTATGGTCATATGTGTGCACGTGTACAGTACAAAGAGAGTGTCCCTGGGCAGTGTGTGCACATGCTCGTGTGCGTGTGAGCCGTGCCACTTGACAACTTGGCATCGCCTGCTGATAATCCGAGCTGTTTGCATTGGGCTTGATGCTGTCACTCGTTCACTGCTGCTCTATTGCTGGGGGCAAGGCCCCATGGTGGCCAGCCCTCACTTGATAGGCTTGCATGTTTCTACTACTTGAGGTTGATAACCACAATAATGCAAATGTATGGCAAACACCTAGTGGTGATGTAGAGAGGAGTAAGAGACAGACAGACAGAGAGTGGGGTAATATCATGCTTAACATCGTGGCTGTGCAGGATCACCAGTTATGGCACTCGTGGCAGAGGTGCAAATACCACTGGTACAGCAGCAGCACTGAGCCGTGCTTTGAAAAGGCACCTGGAGACTCTCCATATCAGGCACCCGAAGGCTACGACAAACGTTCAACCACAACCATTGGCACAGGCTGTAGAGCAAGGTAGCAGTACTGCACGCGAGTTGGTAGCACTGGCATACAAATCTGCACATCGAGTCGTTTGCTATCTCGCCACATGCCCAGCATTGGACGATCACAGAACCACCGGCAGTTGTCAGCAAAACTCTTTTTTAACCAATCAAGCGGGAGAGTGAGCCTGATAGATCGCCTGCACACAGCACTCTGTGGCACTGCAGCTCGATCTCAGACTGCCTGTGTGCACGGCCAGGAGGGCAGAAGATCACTCCAGCCACGCTGCTGAATAGCCCATACGAGGTCTAACAATGATGACCGACTGGGCGGGCAAACCTGGCGTCGGACTCGGGCAATGCGCAGGATAAAGAAAACAGTCAGCATCTGAGAAGTACAGCCATGCAGCCATCAGTAGACCACGAGGTCTACTGATGGCTGTAGGGCAGCAGAGCAGTAGTAAAGACAGTGGAAAAACGAAGAAGTGGGATCGAGATTGATGAGGAGTGATGGAGATGAAGATGGAGGCGCAGATAGAGAGGCTTCGACGATGGGCAGGAGACAGCGCGACAGATGGGATGAGAAGAGAGATGGAGAGGGGGGCAGAGTGGTGGCAAGGCCAAGAGGAGACAATAAGAAAGAGAACACTTATGTACGTGCGCACTAGCACGTGCGGGAACGAGAGAAACAAGGAAGACATGTAAGAGAAGAGTGGGTAATCATGGGTATGTGATACAGTGAGGCAGCAAGGATCTATTGGATCTACATGTGTGAGACACCTAAGTGCTTGACACTTCTTCCCTATCTTAACCTTTGGCATACGCATGAAAGATCGGCTAACAATGATTTCTAGTACTTTCTTGGTATTTCTAGTACTTTTAACTTGCACCGGAACAGCACAGACGGCGGGCAGCAAGGCTTGGTCGAGTTCAAACCTCGTTCTCTGATGACCTCAAGCAATCATTTATGCTACTAGTCAGCTAAGCCTCTTGATACAAAAAAAGTGCACTGATTATTTATAAGTGGAGAAGCATTTGAACAAGCAGACAGACCTTTCTTGTATCTGTTACTTCCAATTGCTGTGTTATCTCATAAGCATAGCTTAAAAGGTAATGCATATTTTTCCGGCGTTTCCTAGTTCTTATATGTACTTTGAATTCAAGTGGGTATCTTTTCGGTTTTATTAAAGCTGCCGGACATATCCCGTTCAGAAAACAAAAACCTTATCGAGCGAGAGCCTTTTATCTACCACGAACCTTGACCAGTGCTGACAGTGATGCCAGTCTGTTTGACTGTATCAAACTGCTAGGCAAAGACGAGCATCAGCAGCAGTTCACGATACCGAAAGTCGGCAGCTCGCCAGAGCAAAGAGAGTGAACACTACATACGCCAGGTACACAGCAGCTCTTAGCCAGATGGGTTGGAGCTAGTTGTAGAGTTGTAGGGCCAATACCTATTATTGGTTGCCTTATACCCTGCCGTAGCTGAAGATACTAAGCGACACTCAGCCGAACTTAGCGAGCTCGAGCTTCTCTCTTTCTCACTCTCACTCTCTCTCCCTCACTCTCTCTCTCTCTCTCTCTCCCTCTCTCTCGAGCTTCTCTCTCTCTCTCTCTCTCCCTCTCTCTCTCGCTTTTTCTCTCTCAAGCGTACACACACGCGTGCTTATATGAATATCGTAGAGTCACACGCATAGTCACGAACAAGCCACACGGAGGAGCACACCGAGAAAAGCTGGACCGACTGAGCCCGGCGGGCGTTCTAGCTGGTCGGTAATAGTCTCCCCTCCCACTTTTCACCTGCATACGCAAAACGAGCCAACGGAGCCGCGGGAGGGGGGAGGTCTGCGGTTTGAGACAGCGTCCTCCTTACCTTGGTTAGTGTGAGGTGCAAGATCGCGATCAGTAGCAAAGACAGCCTGCAACGGCAAATGGTCCAGGCGTCAGGACTTGAGCAGCAACTGTAACGCGACGCAGCTCAGCAATGAGACTGCCCTGCGGTCGCTGCCGCCGCGGCGTCGGCGGCAGCTGGGGCCGATGGCCGCGAGCAGCTCAGACGCACCCGAGGCTCCTCGCAGCCGGTAATGGCAGGCCAGTCGCTGCTATTATCATCGTAAAAGGCGCCTAGTCTAAGGAGCTGGCGCAGCCGACGCCGGGAACGATTAAATATCTATTATATGAAACTCCTTACGCAGCTGCTACTCTACGCCGCCGCCGCCGCCGCCACGGCAGAGGCGGCGTAAGGCGGGGGAGTGGAATATTTGCACCGCGGGACGGAACTGGACAGCCGAGCGGGAAGCCGTACGCTAGCGTCGGCTCGAGCCCGGATCGGCGGCGGCGGCGGTTCTTCACCCGCTCTCGCAAGTACGAAGGGCTGCACGCCGAGCCTTCCAATATTGTCAAATATTGACTGAGCGCACGACGCCGCCGAAGACGCTTATTTTGGGTAGGGTCGGCAGCTTCTATTTATCAAAGCCGGACGACTTACGGCCGCGCGGCCGCAAAGAACGTCGAGACCATCCATCCCGCGTGCGGTCGGCTGCGGCCGGCTCACCAGCAGCAGCAGCGAAGACGCGAGACCCAGGCAGACTAGGACAGCCGCTTTTCGTGCCCTGCCTGCTACTCAAACCACACCCTGCCCGACGCCTTACCTCCGGCGACGTTCGGGAGGGGGGCGGTCGAGTAGCTATCGGGACGGCTGCTTCGTGCTGTGGCAGAGTGCCTGCCGTTTAAGAGGGCTGAAAGATTCCACAGCGAATGTCCAATTTCCTACCATTTATCATTCCACGCTCGCCCACTCATGCCTCACGCTCTCTCTCTCTCTCTCTCTCTCTCTCTCTCTCTCTCTCTCTCTCTCTCTCTCTCGCTCTCTCGCTCTCTCTCTCTTTCTCTCGCTCTCTCTCTCTCTCTCTCTCTCTCTCTCTCTCTCTCTCTCTCTCTCTCTCTCTCTCTCTCTCTCTCTCTCTCTCTCTCTCTCTATCTCGCTGTTGCCACAAACCGTCCGATTCGGACGCCAATCGATCGTTAAGGTTAAGGTTAGCCCGAAGAAAACTAGTCAGTGGTAGGCTGTGCATGCAGCGCCTGCTGTATGTGCTCAGTACAACGGACGGCGACGCTCTAAGAGTTGCGGCTACAGTGCTGCCGCTCGAAACGCACAAGCATCTGCGATGCATGCGCATTCGCACGAGGAAGTTGGCGGCGGCGGCGGCGATAAGACTGAGGCCGTCTGGAAGGGAGGAGAGGAAGAGAGCAACGGAGGAGATCTAGCACTTTCCACTCTATCTTTACCGAGCACGCATTTACGATAAGCGCCGGCAATAAGCGAGCTAGACTGCTAGGCAAGTTCGCGGTCGCTCACCTTAATTGTGTGCCGCGAGTTTTTCTCAGGAAACCTATATAAGTTCCCATAATTGCGAGTAAGTAATCCTAGTGTGCGCTTTCCGTCGATTCGTACCCATATTCTGAAATGATTATCAAATAGCTTCCTTGCTCATGTCGTCGCCTCACTCCAAGGGCTATCCGCACACCGCTGGCCAGCGCACAGCCGCGTCCGACCACACGCACGCGGAGCAGTAAGTGATTTATAACTGCAGATAAACGGCGTGGGCCTCAGACTCGCACTGAAATCGAGACTTCGTCCGGCGGACCTCGAAGAACCGCCCAGTAGGCGTGCGGATGACAATAAAGCAAATGACCTACCCGCCCTGCGTACGCGTCCATTGTACGGGTGCAGGCGGCCGCAGCGCCGGCCGCCGGCGCCCGGCCGGCGCGGCCGAGTCTTGGACCCGCCCCCAGGCAGTGCGATTGAGCGAGCCTGCCACACCACAGCCTGGCTGGGGCTGACGGGTAATTCTGGGCGTGCGCGGCCCCACGACCCAGGCAGTTCTGCTCCACTCTCCGTCTACCAATCGCTTGCGATTGCGCGGCGAGTGTGGGTGAGAGCGGGAAATAGGCACAGAGCTAGAGAGGGAAGGAGAGGGGGCGAGAGAAAGAGAGAGCGAGGGAAAGAGAGAGCGAGTGAGAGTGCAAAGGAGACGGTTGAATCCTCGATCGTTTTTTGGAGGAGCACGAGCATGCGTTGCACTGGCCAACAATTCTCGATTCGAACCTTCTCTTTGCAGAGCACTTCATTGCGGCACAGCCGCTCGCCCCGCCGCACCCCGCAAAACTCGTCGGGTTGGCTCGATTTGTTTTAACGTTTGGGCGCCCACGGACCTTGTTTAACCCAGTTTTTCCGGCATGAATGATGCCGGTGCAGCGTGTGCAGCAATTCTAACTTGCACCCGCGAGCTCGCTGCCGCCGCCCGCTGCCGCCGCTGTCCAGGCCGCCGCTGATCGTCGTCCATGCAGAAGCCGATGGCAGTACAGCGGAGTCCCCACTATCGCTCGTTCCGCGCCGGAGAGTTCCGCTCTACTCTTTTGGCGAGCTAGTTGGCCGGAGGCCGCCGTAGCTGCTGGAAGCCACCGCAAGTCGCCAGTAAAAATCCCGCCCACATCGGCGGTTTTCATGCCCACGGCTGACCGCCGCCCAAGAAAGCCGGCCGTCGACTGGATAGCGGCGCTCGATTCGCAGCTCGACGCGCTTCCTTTACTGCGCATGTAAAGTGCCTAGAAGTAGATCTAGTCCTCTTTGGGCACCGTACGAGCGTCTTTTTTGTTATTATAATTCTATCGTTATCTGCCGTCGCGCCGACGGCCATTGGGCCACGTGCTGCTCGAGCGCGTCCCCAAGCTAGCTGCGGTCGATCGGCCTCTCGCCCCGAGCGCTGGGTTTCGCCACGCCTAAGACGCGCCGTCGAGACGCCTTATTTTCGCGCCCGCCAACGGTCGACGGCGCGCGCACGCCGCTGGCGAGCGGCTACAGCCGGCAGGCAAACGGGCTGCACGGTGGGCGGAGGAGACGACGGACTGCAGGGGGGGAGGGATGGAAATGCAGTGCTTCGAAGCGCCCCTCCCACCGCGACCGCCGCCGTCGATTCAGCACGAGGCTCGCTCGCGGCATCTGGGGAGGGTCGCCTTAGTAATAACTACAGTCGCGCACTTGCAGAGCAGTCTAAGAGAAATAAACGGCACACAAGCTAAAGACGCTGCGTCCCGGGAGCACGGGCCAGATTAAGCGGTCGTCGTGTAGCAGCCCGCCCCGCGCCGCCCCCGCTCCGCGCCGCCCCCAGCCAATTCTCGAATCGCGCATATCAAGACTGTGGAAATGATGGAAATGCGGAAGTGACCGGATGAACCAGACGCAAGGAGTCCGCTTGTCCTGACGGGGACGCAGCAGCGGACGAGCGTCGAGGGCGGCGGCGGCTCGCGAACCGCGCGCGCGTACCAGCCGCTGCGAGGCGCGCGGCGCGCACTCGCCGACGCCGGAGCGGCCACACGCGCGCGGTGCGCGAGGCTCGAGGCGGCGGCGACAGCACTACCGGGCCGCAGACCTCCGCGGGCGGTCGGCTAATGCGAGCTGCTAAATGCAAGCTATTAAATACGAACGCTAACCCGGCCGGTGCGCTAGCCGAGCGCGGGTCTGCGCGGCGAGTCCGAGGAATCAATCCTTCCGGGCACACTTTGTTCCGAAGACAGCTATAAATCAAACGGTTTCCTGTAAAGCCTGCTCGATAGCTAATCGCTCCGTCCCTCCTGGCGGATGGTCATCGAGGGCTATTACTCGAGAAGCCTCCCTAATATAAGATATCTGCATCAGAGAGCCCCCGGGCCGCTGCGCCAGCGCTCTGCAATGCAGCAATTAATAATAATAATAATAATACATTCGATAAAGCACCCTCAGAGAACTCAATCTCTTTCTAGGCGCTTTACATTTGCTGCAAAGGAAGCACGATCGAATGGTTCGTAGCAAAGCAGGTTGGGTTGTCTGTGAAACGAACACACCCTAAAACCGAGATTGCAGTCGAGAACGCAGCGATTTGAATGACGTCATGCTACACGCTTTACTAATGGCGACGTCGCATGCTTGAAATCCTAGCTGCGGAGAAAGGTTGCGATGTCCGGACCTAGAGACTGGTCGCCCAGCAGACCTAAAAACAAATGTACGAAAGCTACGACCGTTTGGTCTGACCGACGTCGAGTAGAGCGCAATGGATACGCTCACGCTCGAAGTTCTCTAAGGCCTGACATTGAACCTGGCGGGCCTTATTTTAATACGGCCGCCACGCCGCTGCGTGTCCGTATTTCCCGAAGATGGACTTACGCAGCTGAGCATTGGTCGTGAAGCAGTGGAGAAAGTAAATGCCTTTCGACTGTCCGTACGTACCGTGCACTCGACTTAAGCGCACGACCGCAAGCGCTGGCATTGAAGTCACCGTCTCTCGACACCAGCGTGAGGTTAGGTCCTCAGTCTCTGCCCCCCCCCCCCCGTCTAAACCAGCGATACCATATCGACATCGCGTGTCTAATCGTATATAGAGCATAATGCTCATTGAGGCAGAGACGAACGTGCGTTCTGGTCCTAGCGCCCTATAGTCGGCATATTAATAACAGCCTCCCAAGCTTCATCGCTTGCGCCAGCTGCTTGCGGCTATTTTCTACTGACCGAGCCCTCTATGGCTTCAGAGGAGGCGATTACTCAACAATGCTTACCAAGCGAAGAATCAATCCGTGAAGCGCACCAGGATATCCATCTAATGAACGGTTCACAAACTCGTATGATGTATATGGGTATGCTGAAAGAGGCCACGTTTAGGCTGATGGAGTGTAGGTGCTCCCAGGTCTTAGCGGAGGGGGAGGGGCTCAGGTGCCCGAACTTCAGTACCCAGAGCGCAGATTTTTAGTCATTGAGCAGACGATTCAATGTAACCTGTAGGTCTATATTGCTCCTACAAAGATACATTACAATGAATCCCGGAGATAGGCCGATGGAAGGAACGTGTGCTGTTTCTGCCTCGGCGGGCGAAGCGGCCTCTGGTTTTGATATAGTGAATGGATCGTAGCTTCAACTCAGTAAATAAAAATAAAATTACGATTTAACAGCCTCTTTTTTGTATAGCGACAGAAGAGCCTTTACCTAGTGAGCCATTACGGCTCACCAGCACCTGAGTACCTGCGAGATTTGAGCGCATTCTCTGCTCACTGCGTGCGAGGTATCAGCGATGTGCGACACGACGGTGCATGGTGAACACGTCGCACCTCGTGTCCCGCTTCCTCGAGGACTTCACCGAGAGCTGGCAGTCGACTGAAATATGTGCGAAATTTGTCTTTCTTTAGCAGCACTAGAACCGGAGTTATAGACTTCACATTTAGCTCTAGTGAGGGGATTTAGTGCGTTAGTCGCTCAGCTGGACGCTTAGCTATTGCTCTCAAATGAATAAGCGCTTAAAGATTTGTCAATCCCCTTAAGGCAGCCGAAGGTTGGTCAGCGGGAAGCTAAATCAGCGAAAAAGTAATATCCATCTCAGCAGGCCTTGATTTAGGCAGCATCCCAATATCCCTTAGCTGAAAGTAAGTCTAATCGATGGTATTTGAAATGTGTTCATAATAATGTCGTTTCGGAATAGTATGCTTCGATTTTGACAAGACTGCGGGACTGGTGCTAGGTGTACCAACCTTGAGGGCAAAATCGTTCAAATTTCGGGGGATACTAGGTTTTCCCACAAATATTACGTTGATCTTACCACGGATAAGCTTGACGAAGGCAGTACGAATGCAAATGCGAATGCCTTCGGTGCAAGCTGCAAGAGAATTAAGTGAGTCAAATAAGGTGCACAGTTTAGAAGGGCCGCAAGATAAGAATCGGCGGGTGCAAACAGCAGCTTAGAAAGGAACGCCGAGATTGTGTTTGGCGATGGTATGGCCAAATGGAGAGTATGAATAATGAAAAGAAGGGAGCCTAAGAACGAACCCTGAGGTTTTTTTGACTGAGGTCTCACTGCATAACCAAAAGCCATTTAAAAATTCACTGTAGCATCTCTCACTGAGATAGGACCTAACCCAGTTTAGCATTGCCAGTGATGCCCAGGCCTGTGGAGAAGCACTCCAGAAGGATCCGGCGGTCAATTGTGTCAAATGCTACATATATATATATATATATATAATTTATTTGTATAGCCCCCTAAGAGAACCTAATCTCTATTCAGGCGTTTCACGTTTGCCACAGGGCTCGAGCCTACGACCTCGACCGCGGCCATCAAGTACTTTCACTTTGACCTCGGTCTGGTCTGGCAACTTGACGACTAGATCCGAAGTAGGAGCAGAGAGGCCCTACCCTCATCAGTTTTGTGCAAACGATCGCTGTAAACAACAACAAGGAAAGCAATTTCCGTGTAATGATCAGCTCTAAATCCACCATTGAACTTGCTAAATAAATTGATGATCGTTTAGTTGCTGGGCCTACATTCGTTCAAGTGTCTGGGATAGACGTGGCAGTAGGAGACTAGATGAAAGTTACATAGATTTTCATGATGGACTTTTTAATGAGTAGCCTGAAAATCACTGTTTTCAGAGGGGAATGTCTACATTCTGAATGGTGGTGTGTTGGTGCAGGCATGTGAGAAATGGTATAATGTGGCAACTGTGACGTCACGAAACACTAACCTAGCTCCAGGGTTTTGCACCGACTGTAAGCGCCTTATTGCACCTCCCTTTAGACTTACCAGTAGTGAGTCACAGAAGCCAAAACTGGATAGTGTAAATGTAAGGACCAATTTGGACCCGTCTAGGCTGGCCAGAATGTTTACGATGCTACCTTGCTGAAAGTAGACAAACATGACTGGGCAGTTAATGTGGTCATCGAGTGAAAGGTCATTTCGGAACCGAATGCCAAAAATGGGTGATGATAATACAGGAGATATGCTTACCGTGCCAACTTTGAGGGTCAGGCTTTCCAATTTCTGAGTAACTCAAAGTTTGGCCATACGTAGTAAGTTGGTTCTAAAGTCATTTAATTTCAGAAAATGTGTTACCATACAAGTACGAATGTCAGCAATATATGTCCCGTGAAAGTTGAGAGATTTTGAGGTGCTGGAGGGTAGGAAGGGATCAAAGCAAGCATGCAGCTGTGTGTCATCTGCATAAAAATGAAAGCCTACATTGTTCTTTGCGATTGTATCTGTAAGTGGGAGGGTATGCATTGTGAATGGACTAAGCACAGATTCCAGGGATACTCCGTACTTTAGAGGCTTTTCGGATGACTGTTTCCAACTTCGCACAAACTTAAATACTTCAATGCTTAGAAGTCCTCCACTAGCATAGGACCCAAACCATTGACCGAAGTACTCGCGATGCCCAGGTGAGATGAGTGGCACTTAAGATAGACTTGTGATCAATAGTATTAAATGCTTCCGGAAGATCCAGAAAAACAAACAGGGAGATTCCACCAAGGTCTGCTCGTCCCCATAACCCTGGTAAGCCTGGTAACGGCCACCTTAAATGGGGGAAGCTACCCGGCTTCCGGTAAGAGCTGCAGGGCTAAGGAACTCGAGAGATGGCTACCGTGCGGCGTTGGAGAGCCTTCGGTATAGCAGCTCAGCAGAGGGGAGCTCACTCCGAGGAGAGTGTGGAGATGCCGAACTTACTGGGTGGCTTTGGTCCAGCCTGAGACCCCGCCCCCAATAGCCTACGACACTGGAATATGCACAGTAGTGGCTCCCAATGATGGTATCTGCGTATTGCCATTTTGCACTTAGAGCGTGCCTTTAAGGTGCGTCAATCGGCCTGGAGCCGACTATCGCTTGTTCTTTCGTTAATGGCTAGTTATGTGCTACGAGTCAGGCCAGCCACACCCGGTCACTTTCTCATTCGATGAATTAAAAACGAGGAGTTACAACTCAATTTTTATATCATCTGGAGGATTTGATGATTTACCTGCAGCTAAGACTCGTAGTTCTAAGTGTCAATGTAGCGCTAGCAGTGGCAGAGGTTTTATGCTTCACTCGTGGATTTCGCATGTTTCGGCAGTTTACATTGGGTATGCTTGGCAGTGCATTTAGACAAACGGCGATTAATAGGTTCCGCATAAAATAGCAATATGCCTTATTCATCCCCGGGTCTTAACCTAGGGGTAGGATGCTCGCACATCACTATCCAGGTCTTGGGTTCGCATCCCGCAATAGGCAATTCTATATAGCCCACTGCAAGAGAAGTGACAGCCGCAAAGGCTCTTTCTACCTGTTGATAATGAGGTTCTTGAATCAGCTGACCACTGGTTGTAACAGCCTTGTAGATAGCGGAAAGGGCTTCAAGCTCTACATACGTCCACGTTCATTTACTCATTGCTTTTTTATTTTCTTCATATCATGTACATGTATAAATAATGTCTCTGCAACAATCCAGCTCTGGAAATGATGAAGATTCACGACCAGAGTATTTCTGGTGGGTGGTAGTTTAATATTCCTACCACCATCTTGTGAGTGGGTCACCAGACTAGGAGGTGTAAGTTCGGACGGAGCGACTCGCCAGTCAGGATTGGGATCTCGGGAAGTGGGCTACAAGGCTAACGTGGGGCTAAAGAGGCATTTCCACTGAGGACATCCAAATTGGTCTCTTGGGGGAGGGGCTAAGCGCTTTCTAAACCCGTACAGCTACCGAACTGCCAGAATATCGGCTAGGATGGAGCCAAATTGTCATGCCGAATATAGCGATTTCGGCTAGATACTTTCCAGTCGGTAATTTGGGGTAGAGAAGTTAATGTCAAAGCGCATCTGCTCACTTGCGACGACGCCAATTCAGGGTCAAAGTTGAGCCTCTGAATTAATTCTTTTGGCTACGAACCTGAGGTCCAAACTAGATAATGCTACTCCCTTCTCTGTTTATATTATAACCTATTTGGTCGGAATGACAGCCAATGAAAAGGTAGTACAGCATAGAAGTGTTTACAACAAATATCGCCTCATTAATATTGATACCCCACTGGCTTGTTTGGGAATCAAAAAGCACGGCATTTCGAGGTATTCATAAATTTTGCCCAGATTCCATACATCTTAGGTTAAAAAGGAATTGCGCCTGGTGAAATAACAAGCTTCGCTTATAGTGAACAAGTCAACACAATCTCACCTCGGTTCAGAAGACCCAATTTGACTCAACGGTCTCAAATTCATCCCAGTGAGCACGGGGCGATATATCGAGTTGAAGTAAAACGAGTACGCCCAATAATGCTTCGACGAATGGCTATCACTGACGGAAAGGGGACGTCGTTGGACGAGGTGACCGTGCTCCTCTTCGGGAAAGCATCTAGACTTAGGCCGAGATCACCCATTCTTAATTTGGAAAAGCTTTAAGGTAAACTCTTCACTAGGTTGGTTATCCGTCTGGCATAAGGTATGGGGCCGTTTTCATGCTCACATGGCAGCAGAAGAATAGGATTACTCGCCGACTATGGAAAAAGCAAATTTAATGTGTGAGTGGAGGCTTCTTTCTGAATCCGATAACCACTATTTTAATTGGTTACCTAATAATCATGGTTGCCTTTTGTAGCAAATTAAATATGTCTCCTCGGCCGGGCGATTCTGGCAACAGCCATTGAAATTAAGTTTCAACGAGCAGTGAGTAACCTAAGGTATACGAACATGCAGAAGCAAGAGGCAGGGTAGAAACAGCTGATTACCACCATAGCACATATAGGGCTAGAGCAGCTTACGAAGTGCTTCCAGCTCTAACGCTAAAGCTGCGATTTAAAACTTCATTTACCGTCATTACAGAACATACAGCTAGGGGGAGTAGTGGCTCAGTGTTCCTTACTGGATGACACCTGCAGAAACAGGGATGATGCATTCCTCACTCAATGCCGGCTTAGCGGTTTGACGGTTCTGCGAACAATTTGGCCTCTTAGAAATGCCACACTCAAAAAAATCGTTTAAAGCAGGCTTAACGACCACGGACGGGCGCCCGGGCTTTCTCAGGCAGTGAACGACCGAGTCTCTATTCACAGGGCTGTCGCCACGCTCTCCATCAGCACACGGCAGCAGTTTTTCCCACAGCAAGGAGCACTTCTCAGGTTTTATCTGAGCAGTCGTGGCACACGTGCAGTTCGCCGGAGTGCCGATCCCATCGGAGACGTCACATCGAAATGGCAAACAGTAACCGCTTCAGCACGAGCTCAGCTGGAGCTGCAGCTGCTGTCAGCAACTTTCAGGTTGTGTCACTGCGAGCTCCCAGCAGCCCGGCATTTCCACAGTGACGCTGCTGTACGCTAGCTGCTGAGAGCATACGGCAGGGCAGGCGTTGGCAGAGTCGGAGCGTGAGCAGGCCCTGCTGCCTCTGCTGTGCCCGGCTAGATAAAGCGCTGGCACCGGCCGCTCGGCTGCTGGATTTCGGGCGACACGGCAAACAGAGTGCAGCTATCTGTTTGCTCAAAAGATCTCGACTCCCGCCGTGCGTGTCTATCGAGCTGTTCACCGTGCCGCCAGTCCGGCAAAGAGAAACAGAGGCCGGCGACGGAGCAGAGCCCTGCGATATCCTCGGTCGCTCGCACGACAGATCGGCACTGGCGGCTCGACGAGAGACGCCACCCCAAATCGGCTCCTGCCATCTGATAATTCCTGCGGCCAGTAGCTGGGTAGCAGTAAGCGTTTTACATGCTTCGTTAGCGATAATTTATTCTGCTAGCCAATTTAGGTCAGGCGAACGAATGATGCTTTTGCAGCAGCAGCTGTGGCTCCAGCTACTTCCCACTGGCTCAGGGCCACAGTGGACGGTTGCAGCGGCTAGCCGATGGGCTCGGTCTCTCGCATGAGCCAAGTAAGGGCATCATCGAGATTCTTTTCCTTTAAGACTGGGGCAACCATTTCTCTGCATACGTTGTGGTAGTCGTTCAGCCAATTCGTCTGCAAAGGATAACCACAGATGCAAAATGAGCGAGTCGAGAGTTAACTGAACTAATCGAAGCTTTAACTGAAATGCATCTCACACAACTGGCTCTTGGCTCCTCGAGTTCACATGCCCAGAAGTTCATGATTCGCCAGTCAGAAGCTTCGTTTGCTTCATTGCGGCCGCCTAACCAAACGGTGCTAATATTCAGCAAAATTTGGAGAAGGACATGGCTCCTCAACGCTGTGCTGGCAGCTGTCAACATGTTCTCATCGGTAGACTTCTTAAAGCAAAATTGTTGCCTGACGCACTGATAAGCCCTCACGCGAAAGGACGATCACTAGGCTCTTCAGGGGCATGGGCAAGCTGACGAAAAAGAGTGAGGAATAAAAACAGGCAAATGAGAGCTGTGGTCCTTGCTAAGCATGATTGACTTAAAAAACAAGCCGTAGGTAGGACAGGGAAAAATGTGTACGGAGCAAAAAGCAAGAAAGGTGGGATAGAAGGAGAGAGAGAGAAAGAGAGAGAGAGAGAGAGAGAGAGAGAGAGAGAGAGAGAGAGAGAGAGAGAGAGAGAGAGAGAGAGAGAGGAGAGAGAAGAGAGAAAGAGTGAAAAATTAAGCAGATCAGAAGTAGAGAACACATTTTTTGGGGGTCATGCGTCATGTAAGCATTGTGAATCGCAAAGTTATGGTCGTGTCATTTGACTGGTGAAAAATCCTCCCAACGGGGGAGATTAAAAACTGGGACCTTAGGTTCCAATAAGGCACTTGCCTTTGACGACTGAGGTCGTGGGCTCGAGCCCTGTGGTATGTGCGAAGCACCTAGTTGGTGGAGTATGGTTTATCGTCTTATGGCTTCATCTGCAGCTCAACAAAGTCATAAGAATTAAGTGTTTGTATCACTGCCGAGCCTTTTAGAGGACACCCAAAGCTTAAGTGCCTTTCGGTGTTTAATCGGTAACTAATTGCTTTAATCTGACACATAAAAGAGATAGTAAAAAGCCGGGCTGTATTAGGAGGAAAATTGAGGAAGTAAATAGTAAGAAAGTAGAAGGACCGGGCAGCTGTAAAAGATAATCGCTCGAGTCGCCAGCTTGTAAAAAATAGCATATTTGCGCAAAAATTATAGAAGCTATATCCAGCCTAATATCATCAGATTAAAAACGTCCGTCAGAAACAGTCTTCAGTAAACAGAAAAAGGCTATAGTCGCGAGGGAGTCTGATGACACGACGGTGGCTGATACTGCAGAGGCTCTGCCCTGTGGTAGTGGGCGAGAGTTTTAAAGCGAATCGGCTATTCGGCCGAACCATCACAGATCTTTGATTCAAGGTGAACCCTAGTCAATTTCTGAGATCTAAAGGCTAAACTAAAGGCATTATTAATCATCAACTGCTGAAGCTTGATGGCTTTTTTGCAGTCTGACCAAAACCAGGCTCCAGTGGTGAAGTCTAGAGAGACCTGGGGAGTTATGCTTCAGGGCTCCGGCACCGGCAGGAAGCTGCAGTCCTCACCGCGTAAATGGATCTGCTGCTTATGGCTGGCTATCTGATCGCGTAGACAAAGCACAGGAGGCGGCCGATGAATCGGCACATAGGTAGTGAGACCATGATAGAAGGCATCCAGAGGTACAGCCTAATGTGGTGAGTCAGCTCTAGGCTTGGGCTGTCAAGCATAGAAGGGCGTGAAGCATAGAGGATGAGCATGGATGCGCGTGTGCACATCCACACGCATGAGCATGTGAGCGAAGCCGGGTAAGAAAACAGTATAGGTTGATCGTTTCCATTCACAAAAGCACACACCTTTCTGCCTCCACATTTCATCATCAAACGACCAAGTCAGGCTATGTGTGTCCAGTTCTGGAACAAAGGTTTTACGGGCCAAGACTCGGTCGGCTCTGACTGGAAACGATGACAGTGGTGAGACACACAGAGAAGCAATCACTGCAGGGAGGGAACGCCTGGTGAAGTGAGCTGCAGTCGACTGTATGGTAGGTCTGCTAGCAGCACAAGCAGCAGTGGTGGTGGCGGTGGAGGCAGCAGCTGCAGCCCTGCCGGCTGCTGCCGCTACTTTGCACCCACCTCTTTGGCCGAAAGAAGAGCAGGAGCAAGCAGCTTCTGCTGTATCGGCACGAGAGTGAGCGGCACAAAGGCGAGGAACTCGGCACCACTGCCTGCCGAAGCCGACGTGGCCTGCCAAAGAAGAACAATGCACACGCCTGACCACCTGCCGGTCATGCATCCATAAACGAAATAGCTGCTGAGCAGACTGCCAGCAATCGACCAGCAGACCAGCCTTTCCCTCTCACGGACGGCACGGGAAGCGTCGAGCACTCTGCACTGTGGCTGTGCCCTGATGCAGAATCGCTGTCGACAGGTACAAACGGCGGCTTGCACGGCTCGCGCCCGTCTGCTAGGAATGTTGCCACAATGAAGGATGCCAAGGGCAGCACTTCTCTAGTTCCCCTTTTCTTTTAATGAGCCACGCCTCAGCACCGGCCGAGCAAGCTCCGGGTGGGCGCTAGCTCAAATCCTCTTTCACAGCTCGTCGCATGGTTCTTGCCAGAAGCAGCCAGCAGCAGCGCTTTCAGATGATGCTCCTGCGCAGCAACGACCAGACACGGGAGCCTGAGGCAGAGTGCACAGGCAGCTGCTATTATCGACTGCACTCAGCCAGTTCGTGGGTCACCTGGCAAGTTATCGAACCATTAGCTATCCGTGACAGGTCTGCCCACCCGTCCCTTGCTCGAAGACTCGCCCGCAGCTCTTTCTCTCTTCATCTGCCTGGCCCGGAGCGCTAAGGGAAACAACAGTGCGTGCGAGGTCGGATAAAACAAATGCTCTAGGCGTTCGAGCGAGCCCAGCATTCACTGCTCGACCAGCATTCCAGGCTTGCATCGACGTTCCATAATCGCAGGCACAATAATGGTCAATCAAAATTCGAAGTCCGCGGCTAACCATTCCATTCAGGGGAGCTCTAGGTCAAGGATACTGACTGACCAACGAAGCGAGATAAAAAGGTGACATTTTCGACTCACCTTGCTGCTGAACGTCTTCGGTGCAACGAGGACACAATTCTCAATGCGAATGCCGAATTTCCCATTCTCGTAGTAGCCAGGCTCTAGGCAAACCAGCCGGAGCTAAGCAGTTGACCATTCACACGAGCTGTTGTGGCATAAGGCTCGCTGTGCTAGCGCAACAAATCGCCAAGACCCACAGATGCGATGAAAAATTGAGCAGCAGCTCACTAAGCCCAAATCACCTAGCGCTGGCCCAAAGACACAACAATAGCTCAGCATATATTCAATACGATGGGTAAGGAGCTAACAAATGCTGTCCCATAACCAAGCTTTCGAAGGCCAAGCACTCCAGCTGAGTGCAGCTGGAGTGAGAGAAAAACGCTACAGATTTTGATGCATAACATAGGTCATCCCCCATCGTCACGACATGCTACTGTCCTTGCCCTGCTACCACGAGTCTGTTTATTATTCTCTATCCTATCATTTCATTTCGGCCAGATCAACGAAGCCACCTGCAATGGCAGCCACTGCTTTACAGCCTCCTTGGCACAAAACTGTTCAGAGACACCCCAACACAACGGATTGATCTGTAGGAGCAAGGAGTCTCTGTGTATTTGCCAGGCAGGCATGCTCAATCAATGACACCGAGTGCACAGTCGGGCCTACCCACGTCACTCACAAAACGACAGCTTGGTATTGGCAAGCTGTTGCCATATGTCGCATGTCAATTCCACTGACACCAACCTTTGCTGAGTAGGCAGTCAATCCAATGCAAGTACACTCCGAAAGCATCACTTTCACGTCTCTACTTTACCAAGGCTCGCTTGCTCTTTTATCGATAGATTTCCTATAGTTGATGTGACTAACCCAGCCTGGTTAACATGCTTCCGCGACACTTAATCGCTCATGCTCAGCTTCTTGCTTGGATATTCAAAACGACTCGCTAGCACGTGCACAAACGAGTGCTCTCATGCTAGAACCCGTGAGCAGCCTACGTGTGTAGTAGCAAAGCAGACAGCTTCGAGCTTCAGTTGAGTACAAGATCTTGCCGCTACCACGGGCCACAACTGCATAGTTACACGGCATGCCTGTACAGCCTCACTACATCTACTGCAATCAGGAAAACCTCAAAATCCTGTTGTGGACAGACTTTTTCGGAATGGTCGTTGGGGTCATACCAACACAACTTCTCCAAACAGATGTGGAGCTAGTGGCAGAAAGTTGGAGCAGGTCTAACTGTGCTGCTATGCTCCCATGGTTTTGTCTAGATACATTTTGGGCAGAGGCCTAAAGCCGGCATTATTCCTTCCGATGTCTCCTACATCATTCGGCCATTCTATCAGCCATGTAGCCTTTCAGCAGTTATCAGCTATATCAAAGCTCCTTGTGGGGGGGGGGGAGACAAAAGCATAAAGCCCAACGGTAGCCACCAGATTCTGGAGATAAAACTCGACTGGACAATGCCAGGAGGTAGACAGAAGAGATTAACTGCCTGGGTGGCAGTCAGGAAGGCTTAACTGCCTGCTAGCGCTGTGGGAGCCTACTGCAGGTGGCACGCTTTGTGCTCCAGGGGCCCTTTTGCAGTGAATCACAAAGCAAAGAAAAATTCTGTCACTGCCCAGAGGATATAGGCTACTTGGCAGACAACTGCAACCACAAGGCTGAGGCAGGGCAGGCCTGGGGCCGGACTGTCTGCCAGCCTGCCAGCGCCAAGAGCCGGCAAATTGTTTCCAGTAGCTATCCCATCAATTCTACAGTGCCCGGCTCCATTGGCATTCCAGGACGGTGAATAAGCACAGCCCGGAGCCTCATAATGGTGGTTGTCTCTGAGCTAATTTCATATCCATGCGTCACATACACATCCGAGATGGCAGATAGCCGACGGCTGTAATCCATTCACTCACCGATGGTGACAATCATTCCTTCTTGCAGATCAGCTTCCTCAGGATTCGTCTTGTAGCTGATGGCACAGGGCCCTGTGTGACAAGGAAATAGAATATTAAATGTAAAAATAAAATTAAAAATACAAATGAAAAGGGACACACATTAGTATGAGGCCGCAAATAACTTAAGTGCAGGTGGAAGGAGTAGTTACAGGTTGTGTCTACAATACATGACAAGTTGCACAGAGTATTATCCAGATCTCCAGCCTTACAGGTTGCGGAAGTCCTAGGCATCCGGGGCAAAGGATCAACAAGTGCTGAGCTGAAGCAGAACTACAGCAGAACTGAGCAAATGTTTTGATGAAAGATGTGAAGCTGGCCCTCCAGGAGACTTGGAAAGCCGCACGAATGCATGAGAGTTTTACACACGTGCAAGCATACACACACACACACACACACACACACACACACACACACACACACACACACACACACACACACACACACACACACACACACACAAGCACAACCACAAGTACACGCACAGCCTCTGGTCGTGTCCAACAAAAGCCAATCGAGCTACTCATGCATGGTAAGGCCACAACTGACACCTGCAGAGCTACCAATTCCAGTAGAGATCGCCATTGATGGAGTTCAAGCTCAGCCTAGCCCCTCTTCCCAACAAACAGCCTTTTGTCAGGCATAGATTTCTTTTGCTGATTTCTTTGCTGTCTCACCCCTCAGGTGCAATATAACAATAATGATAATAATACATTTGATAAAGCGCCCTCAGAGAACTCAATCTCTTTCTAGGCGCTTCACATTTGCTGCAAAGGAAACACGATCGAATGGTGAGTGGTATAATGCTTGATAAACAACATGAATAACATGGTTAGGGGTGACATGCACAGGGTCAGCATGCAAGTGTGGTTACTGGCAGCATGCCACAGTGTCAGCACGTATAAGCACATAAAGAACAAATCACAAGGACCCACTAAATTCTGTCATAAATAGGTGCGTTTTTAATTTCTTTTTGAATGTGGTCAAGTCAGGGGATGTCGTGACGAAAGTCGGGAGTGAGTTCCACGCTTTGGGAGCATACAAACTAAATGCACGGTCTCCAAGGATTTGAGATTTGTATGAGGTATAGATAAAAAGTTAGATTCCGAAAAGCGGGTGGTACGATGCTTAGCCTGGTGGTAGAGTAGGTCTGATAGGTAGGCTGGAGCCAAAGAATGAAGGGATCTAAAAGTGAGCGACAAAACCTTGAAGTCGATGTGTTGCTTGACTGGTAGCCAGTGAAGGTCGGCGAGAAGTGGTGTGATGTGGCTGCTGCGCCGCTCACGACAGACAAGCCTAGCTGAAGAGTTTTTCACCAGCTGTAAGCACCTGCGTGCGCAGGCCGGTAGGCCAGCAAGCAGTGAGTTACAGTAGTCAAGAGGGGATGTCACAAATTCACGGACCAACTTAGATGCCGTATCCCTATCTAAACAAGCCCGAATTTTAGCAATGTTATGTAGCTGAAAGTAGGCAGACTTAATTGTGGAGCTGATGTGGTCGTCTAAGGAAAAGTCACTTTGGAACATGACATTTCGTGCAGATTCAACAGGAGATATGCTGGCAGAGCCGATTTTGAGCGTTAGCAATCCAATTTCTGAATCACACTTGGTTTGCTTATAACCAGTAAGTTGGTTTTATCACCGTTCAATTTAAGAAAGTTTGGTGCCATCCGTGAGTGGATGTCATCAACACATGCAGCAAGGGAGTCAAGAGAATTCAACGTGCTAGAGGGCTGGGAGAGATACAAGCAAAGGTACAACTGAGTGTCATCTGCATAGAGGTGAAATCCTAAATTGTGCTTGGCAATCACATCGGTCAGAGGGAGAGTATAAACCGTGAAAAGAGCCGGACCAAGCACGGAGCCCTGAGGTACCCCATATTTCAGAGGTACCTCAGACGATCTTTGTTCATTCACATCAATACTCTGGAGTCTCCCACTGAGATAGGACCTGAACCATTGCAGGTCCAGGCGAGATGAGAGGCGCTCAAGAAGGACCGAATACATGCTAGGTTGCCCCGAAGCACTTCTAGCAAGCAAACGTCTCCTAAACTCAACAACGCAAACATACCGGCATTCAACACGTGCTAAGCAGCAAAAAACTAACCAACATTAAAAGCACGACACATACAAGCTGTGAAAAACACATCCGGGGTAAGAACTTTGGGGTAAAAACTGCCCTGAGAAGAAAGCATAAAATTGAGAGGGAACATATATGGGCATTTGTAGCCCACATATGTTTATCATCATCTTCATCTTGTACACCGTGAAGAGTTCTCGAGGTCTTGCTGCCATATTTTGCTAACAGAGAATTGCAATTATAAATAGCTGCTTTAAGGTGAGCAGGCAAGAAGATGACGGAGAACACGGAGCAGAATAGTACAGAGCAAACCAGCTGCCAAATGTGATGAGCAGCTGAAGGCACGGTTAGTTGACAGACACATGGTGACCATGTGATTAGGGACATAGCCGGTATTAAGCCACGGAAGAGGTCAGCTTTTGGCCTGGCTAGATAGCCAGGCACATCCAATTATGGGGAGGAAAAGCCAAGGCCAGTTGACCCACTATCCGTACGCCTAAGCCAGTGTGCTCTTTATAATAATGGTAATAATAATAACACACATTATACTATTTTTTGTATAGCACTATACGAGAACTGATCTTTCTCCAGGCGCTTTACAACTCATTGCAGAAGAACCAATAATCAGTCTTTAGGCTAGGCCAAAGTCCTGGAAGTGTTTCTTGCAGCAGAATTGCTGTTCAATAGCATCAACAACTGCAGCTTGCGAAGCTTCGGCGTGCATGATGCATGTGTTTACCCCCTCCAAACAGGCCAACGCCAGCAGAAGACAACTTTCCGACGAGTTAGTTCTAGATGGCTCTTCTCAGGAGGCCTTTCAGGAAGCAAGCTGCAGCTACAACTTAACCTGCACAAGTTAGATGGAATCGTATCAACCCGGCCATTGGGAAAAAAGGTATACAGCCAAGTCCTGACCGTTCAGCATTTTAGGTGGTCCATATCCCAATACCGATGAGACACTGTCCTTCTACTGATATGAATCATCTGGCCATTCAACTTAAAACTCGGACAAAGGGAACAGCCATCCTTAGCCGGAAAGCTAGGCTTCGAATGGCAGGCTGCTCATTCTGTTCCCAATCTAATTTACACCTGCACCTGAGCAGTGGCACCTTCCCTCGAGCTTGTGTGACAGATGACACCCGAGCCTGAGGGAAATGTCCAATGAATGGGATTATCCCAGCAGCCATATAACTCTTCTTCCTTTTTTTGCTGAGGCCATTGGTATCCCAATGTGATTTCTGAATGGGCAAACTCACTAGCATTCCTTCACCGTGCTCCAGATTAAGGCGATTTCTTATATTAAGCACAAGAGCCTACAGCTCACCGGGTCGGTATATGCTCACCGGGTCGGTATATGCTGGCTGGAGCACTCTGCCTACGAGTCAAGGCCGATGTACCGGACAGACAGAGCACGGCTCTGGCCTTCAAGCATCCGCTGTCGGCTGGAACCGCTGTGCAAGAGGCATCGGACTGCTCAAGTCAGGGAGCAAGCAGCCATTGTGTCGCCAGAACCTACCCTCGTGGACGTTCAGAAACGAGCCTACACCGTGTCCTGTCCCGTGACGATAGTCGAGTCCGACGTCCCACAGGGCCGAGCGTGCAATAGCATCGAGGCGGTGCCCTCGGAAAACAGAAAGCACGAATAACGTGACAGGAATCTGGTCGAGGCGCTTGGCTGCCAAGGCAAACACAAAGCCATTCGCAGCTAAGCTGACAGTCGTCCCAACCTTGCCTGCCATTTGCAATCGAGAATGGCGAGGGCATGCGAGCTACTGGCCACCGCATTGCTTCGAGCGCATACCTTTGGTGCCGACGGGGAATGTGGTCGCTGAAAGAGCGATGTGGCCCTTTAGCACCCGAGTGAAGCATTCCTGGAAGACATGCGAGACCATGGCCTGATTTGGCGATCGAGCAGCAAGTCAAGCAAAGAAATCAGAGAGGTGAACAGCAACCCAAAGCCACCTGGCCGTCGAGAGGGCAAGCTGCCCGAGCACCGGAGATCGTTAAAGCGGGCTGAGCCGAAATCGCGAATGGCCGACTACCAAGAAATCTCTCGGAAAGTCAAGCGTCCCCCCAGCATCAGATTGGGAATGCCATTTTTCGCACATACACAGCTGCCTAATGATTATGCAGCACTGCAAGACGTACAAGCAACGAGCGATCTGCTGCCGCACGTTCTCTACAATGCAGGTTACAGCCGAGTGGCAATCAGGCACAGTGCATGGGACACTTACGGTATCTTCAGAGCAGCGAGGGGAGGGGTAGCCTTCAGTGTGTATTGTGCGTGCATGCTATGCAGAAGGTCATCACGGCCAGAGTGAGGGCACCATCGTGAAAACAGAAGCTGCCGTTTCAACACGGAGATCTTGGATATAGCAGAAAGATGAGACGACCCACGGAAGTGTCAAAGTCGGGCTTGCCAAGCAACTTAACAATGCACACTTCGAGGCACAGATGGAAGGAGCAGGAGGATTGCCGATAGCAGGATTTGTGCTGCAGCACAAGTCACGACGCCTGGCACAGTTTGACCCTGTGAAGGCCACCGGCATAACTGCAGCACACTCAGCAAAGCTGGAGCGGACAAAGTATGATTATGCGTGCTCGGCTCCACACTGCAAGTGGGCATTGCTTTTTGGAACACTTATCAAAAGCCGAACTGACTCGCTCGAGCACGTCCTCCTAAGCCGAGCAGCGCTAGAGAAGGGGTCGTGGCTGCCCGAGTTCGGCAACCCACCGGCCAAGGCGCCCTCGACGAGGCATGCCAGCCGCAGCAGACAGAAATAAGTGCGAGAGGTGGCAAGGAAGTGGGGAGCGGCAGCAGGCCTGCATACCTGTTCGTACTCTGACGGCTGACCAAAGTGTACTGTTCGCGTGACGTCGGTGGTACCATCCCTGAGTATGGGGAAGTAAAGACAAATCTGCAGAGGCCCGGAATCAATAGCTAGGCTGGGCTGAGCCACTCCGAAGCATGGCATCCATCGGCGTGGCTCCTTTTGTGGCTTAGCCGCCTCCTAACACTGTTTTGGCTAGCAATGCTTACAACGGCAGCTACAGCAGCAACCGGAAGCATAACAAGCCTCGGGCATCGGCATATGGAAACCGGGACGGCTGCCGTGGCAGCAGTGCCGGTGCATGCTGGCAAGATGTGCGTACTTGTACTGTGCGCCGGAGTCCAGCAGGTAGATTGCATCCTTGTCAATGAGGCTGTCAAGTCCCGGCTTTGGACTGCAAAGATCAGCAAGATATTCAGAGCTATGGTGATCGTTCGAACTAGCACAGAGAAGGTATAAATCAGTGTACAGCCGCATGCCATTTTCATTGAGATCAGCTCGATTGTAAATTTTGCTCACTTTACCGCCGGCATCATATTAGGCAGTCGTTCAACTAGCCGAGCTAACATTACCCAGGCCTTGCTGGTAACAACACTTAGCCGAGCTAGCATTACCCAGACCTTGCTGGTAACAACACTTGCGTGTTTTTAATTAGAGCTCAGCTGACCATTTGAATCAGCAAAGAGAGGTTATACATTATTATATAGCTACACAACATTGCTAAAATTCGGGCTTGTTTAGATAAGGATACCACGTCCAAGTTGGTCCATGTATTCGTGACATCCCGTCTCGACTTCTGCAACTCACTGCTTACTGGCCTACCGGCATGTGCGATCAGGCGATTGCAGCTGGTTCAAAACTCCGCAGCTAGGCTTGTCTGTCGTGAGCGTTGCAGTTGCCACATCACACCACTTCTCGCCGACCTGCACTTGCTCCCAGTCAAGCAACGGATTGACTTCAAGGTTTTGTCGCTCACTTTTAGGTCACTTCATTCTTTGGCTCCAGCCTATCTCTCAGATCTACTCCCCCACCAGACCAAGCATGGTACCACCTGCTTTTCGGAATCCAACAGTCTTTACAAATACCTCGTACAAACCTCAATATATAACCCATTTATATAGCGCCCCAAAATAACTTAATCTCTATTCAGGCGCTTCACATATGCCTCGGGGCTCGAGCCCACGACCTCAGTCAGACCTTGGTCGGGGGGGGGGGGCACCTTAACTGCTAGACCAAACCAGCTCGGCAAAACAAATCCTTTGGAGACCGTGCATTTAGTTCGTATGCTCACAAAGCCTGGAACTCCTTCCCGACTTGCATCAGAACATCCCCTGACCTGACCACATTTAAAAAGAATTTAAAAACACACCTATTTAGGACAGCATTTAGTGGGTCCCTGTGATTCGACCTTGATGTGCTTATGTGTGCTGACACTGTGCATGCTACCACTAAACAACATTTGCATGCTGACCCTGTGCATGTCACCCCTAACCATGTTATTCATGTTTTTGTTTATCAAGCATGATTTCACTCACCATTTCAGTTGCATTTCCCGTTGCAGCAAATGTAAAGCGCCTAGAAAGAGATTGAGTTCTCTGAGGGCGCTTTATCAACTGCATTATTATTATTATTATTATTATAGCTGTATCTCGTGTTCAATGAGATCAGCTCGATCTTGCCTTAGTTTGCCTTCTGTGAGAACAATACCTCAGAGTAGCTGTCCCTGCTGCCAACCCTGCATGCAGATGCATTATTTCGAAATTATGGGTTCTTCTTATAATTATGAGGAGAAAGACATCGTGCTAGGTTTATTAAGCCTTTTCAAATTTTTTTGCTGGCCAACTTAAAAAAAAAGTTGTGTTCCTGCAGACAATCAGGTAGATGACATCCACGAGGCTCTCCTTTGCACTGAGCCGTGCAAATTTCCATTTAGGCTGAGGATACATTACCAATGGCTTAATTTCTTGCCTCATTAAGGTCAAATTATTTGTCAAATAAACTTAATCCCATTTGCCTGCATGTGTGTGTGAAGAATGTCAAGAAAAATGAAATGTTTATTTATATGCAACACCCTTCAATAGTCGATAGTGCTCTCTCAGAAGAACTGTGAGGTTTGCCAAACCGCATGCAAACACGGACCTCATTTATAGAACACGAGCTTTGAAACATACAGCCCAGCTGAGCGCCTGCAACACACTGCTTGACTGAGTACCTGTAACCCGAGCCCAGATCTCCCTACCTCTAGCTGGTACAATGGAGATAATCACATATGCCCGACATTAAAAGATCTACCGTACCGAGCACGATACACTGAAGGCAGCTGAGAATGGCTAGCAGCTGTGTGTAGCAAACCGAATTGTAAGAGCGATCCTCTTGGATCCATGCTCCACAATCTTAAGGGAGAAGACTCTCCCAATTTCTTTTTTGTGTGTGATTGTGCATGCTTGTCTCAGCCTGATACCCCAAGTGTTTTGCATGCTTGTCTAACGATAATACCCTGCTTGTCATTAACTCTCGGTTATTGCTTTTCTTGCATTGAGTTGCCAAATACCTGGATTGAGATTTGGTTCCCATAGGGCACTATACAAGACTTAATAAAAATATTATTATTATTAAGATCCAACACGTCTTTAAAAAAGAAAACAATCTGTCAGTCGTCTGGTGCCACCTCAAGCTGGGCCAAGTCAGATCCTAATCATCTTCCGGGGTCTCCTATTTACAAAATCGGCTGTGCAGAGCAGCAGTTGCCGTGGCTACTGCAATGATGATGTATGCTCGCCAGCTCCCAGCCATTACCGATAAACTTATGCGAATACTATCCAGTGCGACGGCATGCACAGTTAGGATCATGATAACGGCATAGCACATGCATGCCAAGCAAGCAGGCTTACAAGACTGAGCAACGGCTGCCACTGCCAGCACTCACGAGTAGTGAATCACAGAGCCGTTGGCGCCACTGCTGGAGATGGTGCTGAAGCTCAAGCTTACATAAGCATCTTGCTCCCTGCAAATCAGAAAGGACATACGAGATATAAGTCGCTCGACAGTGACGAAGAGACAATAGTTGCAATGTGGTAAAAAGCAACTCCTCTTGTTACCCACCAGCACCTGCTAACATGTGACATCCTTGCAAGTCTCATTTGCTGCTTGCAGTCCGGCAATCGGCTGATCAACTAAGGCAAGTACCGATAATGCTTACTAAGAGCAGACAAAAGTGATCAAGCTGATGGCAAGTGTCCAATAATGCCTACTAGCAGCCGGGATCAAGCTTTATAGACCGAGTCAAGGGACCCACTGAAGCATTGCCAACAGTGAATGAATGCTGAATGAGATCATATTCGGAGGCATGGCCAGACATCAAATGCTAGATAATAAGCAAGGAGTACAAAGACGCCCGAGATGTTCTAAAGAAAATTCTCCGTACAGCTCAACTGAACTTAACTGCTAAGGATAGATGACAGTCAAAATAATTAGCCACAAGCTGGGTCACTATTGTGTACCGGAACAAGGAACATATCTTTCCCCAAGGGTAAAGCTACATTAATGAGGCATCAGCAAGGTTAATAATACCGAAAATACCCAACCAACTGCTGCAACCACGAGGTAGTGACACTAGCATTGCTGATTCACAGCTTCGGGGGGGGGGGTAGGGGGGTGCATGGAGGTTGTGACCGAGGTGATACCTGGTCAAATGTGCCCTCAAGTTTTCTGAGTGGAAGACACCATTACCTTGGCACTTCAGACTGGTAATTTTTGTGCACAAGCGGTCAGAACCGCATTTCCACCAAACAGATTAGCCAAGATATAAACAGCCTAGAAATGGAAACTGGGGATGCAGCTAATGGCCGTCGGCATGTGTGATACCATGCATGATCGCAGTGAGCAATGTGTAACTGCTGCTGTGTGAACAGCAGCATCAGCAGTTACACACGTTGGTCTGGCAAAGTCAGTCGTGCTAGTACTAGGAGCCAGCCAGCCGTTATCGTGCATTCACAGGTGAGCAGGGCAGAGCGAACACAATGGAGAGCAAGCCCGAGGTCGTGCTGTGAGGGCCAGCGGGGTGGGGGGGAGCAGTGGAGGCAGGTGCCAAGTCACCGTGAGCATTGGTGAACAGTGCCAGTGATCAGTGCCCACGAGCAGTGCCTGTGCTCAATGGAGAGAATCACTAGCCACGGTGACTTGGCTGGTCTGAGCTCGGCTGAGGCAAGGGTTGCCAAGGTGTCCTCGTAGGGCCCTCCCTCTTTGAGGATATCTCCACTCAATTGAAAGGAAGGGGATGGGTTTCCTCTGCTCGCTGGTCGAGAATTGGCTCTAGCCTCGACCCGCCTACTGCTCCCTTGACCAGATCAGAGCACAGTGCTGCTTGATGGCCCTTCGGAGCCAAGTTTGGGGCTAAGTACATTGGTAATTGTTGACACGTTGCTTACACCCACTCAATAAACGCACGAAGGTCGGTGGTGGAACGGCCGGACACCAAATATAAGAGGACTGTGACATGATGTGTGCAGCAAGCTCCACTTAGCAGCAGCAGCAAGGGATGCTCTTTTAGCCAAGTCATGACACGAACACGGCCTCTCATTCCAGGATTTGGCTGACCAAGAAAAAAAGAAGCGAGTTGTGGCATGACAGTCCGTTGAGCAAAACGAAGGGCCGGTGCAGCAGGGCGCCACCACGGGAGTCGAACCGGTGTAAGAGAGAAGCACTTGCTTCGGTGGGCATGAGCTGCAATACGCTACCTTTTAATGTCCTCCAATTTGGAGGCAGCCGCTGACTCGCTTATTTCACTGCCCGAGTGGACCTGAAAAAATAAAGCACCGAGAATGCAGGCTGTTTAAACAGGTCTAGACATATAAGGCACAAGTCAATCAGACTTCTTAATTAAGAACCCGGGACAAATCGGCGCTAAATATTGGCCCCGGGATTACAGACAGCGTTGATTAGACGACAATGACGCCACACAGCAGAAGCCAGCCCAGAGGTGGGGCACAAATGCTAGAAACAGTTAGCCGTACGACCGCACGGCCTGGCGCTGAGCTGCCGGCACAATGGCCCAGCACGGCAGCCAGACATCTCTTCAATGAATACGCTAATTAGAATAATTAGGCGCATCAGGCTCAATTCAATGGGAGGTAGCCGCATGGCCGCAAATGCGAGAAAACGTGGAGCCGCCAGCAGACTCGCCTATTCTTTTGGGATCTCTATGGCTGCCCTATTTTTCCGACCATTCGTCTCCGAGCTCCTGTCTGCTGACGCCAGCAGCTCGGGCCGTCCAATGGCCCCTGGAAATCGGGAGCCCGGCAGGCTGACCGCAAGAGTGCACATTGCTGGAGGGGCAGCATGGGCGAGCCTGCCTCCCACCCCACTACCGTGACTACTACTACCCCACTACTCGAGCATGCAAGGCTGAGGATGGCTGGCAACCGTGCGTGCCCGAGCCATAACGTGCAGGCATGCACGGGTGCATACTCAGTGATCTGGTCGTGCGCCCATACTCAGCACCATGCTCGTCGTTGTGCTGATGCAAGACCTCGGCAATGACCTTTCACTCGTACGCAAATGAAGCCATAATGGGCAAATGTTGACTGCCTCACACTGAGCACAGCCCCTCCTTCAAGAAGCACAGCCTACAGGCGAATCAAGTTTGTAATGGAATGTAGCGTACAAACTAAGACGGTAGAATAATAGGGATCAAGTTGCACCAAAAGTGTGTTCCGGAAGAAGATGGAAACCGCTCGACTTAAGGTCGGTGTCATTGCTGGTGTCGACAAAAAACACAGCCGGCCTCGGTATCTCCTGGTTGTGCGCTTATCACCTAGCCAGCGTGCAACCATTTGCACTGCCAGCCCATGCATGCACGCCATCCGCCCGAGAGTACAGCTGTGATGCAGGGCGTTGACTCAGGGCACGCAGATGTGGCTCCCCCCGAATTGTACCTGCTTCTCCAGCCACGAGAAAAACTGGCAGAGTGTAACTGCATCTTTCACCTGTAACAGCAAGAATGCAAGCAATGCGCCTCATGCAAACAAGTGGACGCACAGGCCGCTGCCGCACAGCTTTGCAACAATAGAAGCTGCAAGAAAACAGGCATCCCTCAACCGATAGCCGTGCAATAAGTGCAGCCGACAATGGTGTGAGACAACAATGAGCACGCTTTTAAACAGAGCAGGCCTGATTAAAAAATTCCGCCGCAGTGGACGGAAAAACGGTACATGCTGGACACCAGAGGGAAATAAATACGCGCAGTCCTAACAAAGACAGCCCCAGAGGTGCAAGGCAAAGTAAACACACCAACGGGTGTTGGCATTCTGTTAGCCAGACGACACCCTCGTAGATGCTGCCGCCAAGGAGCTTAGGCGGTGGGCAACCACTGGCGGCAGGACCAACACGGTGTCGCCATTTCTGTGTGGCGGCGACGGAGAATCAGTAGCCGCGGCGGCTCAGGACGACAAGCCCTGGGGGGGGGGTCTGGGACGAAGCAGGACTTGACTGAGCTCAATTCCCAGAGCCGCCTACACCCTAGGGGAACTTGGGGGAGATGAGAAAATGGAACAGGGGGTAGGGAGCCTGTTGGCCGGTGGTGAGTCGAACGGCAACCCATCGTCAGATGGGCGTTTGCTGAACCGACACTATTTTGCATTCGAACGACTGGCTCCTTTATTCTGTCTTGGCTCTTTGTTACCATGGCATGGGCTAAGCACCTTGCTACAGCAAGCAGCTTAGCGAATTTGGGCATAGGGACCCACCACAATCTGATGCAGCATTACTGGCACACAGATAATGAACCTTTAAGCTCGGCAGATGCTTGATGGGTACCAACCTCTGAACTGAGCCTGGGTGCAGCAATTGGTTTCGCAGACTCCCAGGCACGATGTGGTGGTGGAGCAAGCCTTTGTACATATAAAATGCCTGGCAAGCCTTCGACAGTGAGTGTCAAGTTCCATCACAGCGACTTACATATACCTCGGTGTCCGTATAATCCTTTCGGTGAACAGCTGGTTGGGCAGGATCTCACTTGAAATACCAGTGCACAGAAAAAGTGAGAGCCCGGCAGATGAGAAGCTGAGGTAGCCAATGATCTTTAGGGGGCATGTAGCTGTTTGACATCAAAGAAACATGGAGCGGTTCCTGTAGTGACGTGGAACTCACACCGACGACAGTGAGCCCAACGACAATGATGACAATAGCAGATTCACGCTCCTTATGGACGGCAGCACACGACAAATCGCCACCCCGGCAGTGAGCAGCCCCAAGTGTGGCAGCAGACACGATGCAGCCGTCAGCCCCGGATAATTTAAGTGGCTTCAGCCCAGGAAACCGGATTAAACATGCCTTATTGATGTGCTCCCAAAGCTGACTTGACCCTTGTTCTGAGCAGGAAATATTACAGAGGCCAAGCCTGGTCGGCCATTGACTTCAAGACCAGTCACCGAGTTGCCTAGGAGGAGCTAGCTCTCAGTAGGTCTGACTTGCATACCCGATGCACAGTACGTTAATCCGTGGTGAGGGTTGATGGAATCGGCTGATGACCAAGGATGGAACCAGGCCAGAAGTAGAACAACCAAAGGCTTGACATACCAAAGGCAATCTAGTAGGGGTGAAAGGAGAAGTTCTGCTGGTCGCTGTTGTTGGCTAGACTACCAGTCCCAGCTCTTCGCATACGTGCATGCATGCGGCTCTTCTCCCATGTGTGTGCCGTGGCAACCCAGGGCACTAGCAGCAAGCCCGAGCGGTACATGCTGCTCATGGTTCACCAACCATCTTGCTTTAACATCGATATCCCCGCCCCTTAAAATTCACGGCGAAGCTTAAAAAGCTCAACATCGGACCGTCAGCTAAGAGGTCATGGTGCTATGGCACATAAATGAGGCTTGGTAATGCCACCCGAGGTCCACTACTGTTCAGCTCGACCCAAATTACAAGCAGATCCGCGACTCGGCTAGGCCAAAGTAAGTCTACCTGCTATGATGAATAAGCACTGAGACAATGAATGCAGAAATAGGGGCAATCGGGGAGCAACAAGCCATTTGCTGAAAATATTTGTGCATTCACATAGTAAGCCGATTAACGTTGCATCAGCCATTCGTGACTTGAGGAACTCACTCGATGGGGCCATCAGACTGCTGATAATCGAGTGTGATAGTAACAAACAACAAAGGCAAATACCCACGGGATACCCATTGATTTACGCATGAATAGAGCAACACTTAAGAACTGCTGCCGAAGCAGGGGGAATTCTGACAGAAATGCCTCATGATAATAATAAAAATACATTTGTATAGCACCATTAGAGAACTAGAAAGCTATGGAAGCATGAATAGATTTTGCTCTATATGTCCACGATTACGGAAAAAGCTACAGGACGTTTGATGACGCATACAGCAAAATCTATCCAGCCGAAATCAGAAACTGTTCTTGCCCCATTTGAAACAAGCAGTGCTGAACTTGCACTTCAAATTTCACTCTGATACGTGAAGCACTAGCAGAGTTATAGAACTTACAAGGCACGAACCTGGAAATGAAGCTGTAAAAAAGTCACAAGAATGCACCTCAATAAGCTTCATGCATGTATCTCACTCTACCAACGATGCAGAGATCGGTACATCTTTTTTGTAGATTTGTTTCTTCTGGCTTACATCCGGGTTAGATGTGGTTTGCATAATCATTTTTTCTTTCATGCAGAAGTAGTCAGAGGTTCGGATTCCAGCTTTAACGTATTTCCCTTTCGAAAGGTATCTTAAACAAATATTTGACTGATGGACGAATTTTATTTTCTTGACATTACCTCTCACTTCATGCTGCTCTTCACAAGTACATTTTTACTACTTATGCCCTCGGCTGTTCTCTGCTGCTGCTATGACTTCTCACTTTCCTAGTATGAGAGATCTGCTGGATATTGTGCAGCACAGTGGGTGCACTTGAAGCTACTCATGCCATACCATAGGTTGAACGAACTCTCTAGCCCAACATCAACTTAGTCTTCATTGCTTTAAGGTGTTATAGAAAGACACACCTGTACGCATACGTTTCAATTATAATTGTTGCATGCGACTAGATATTCAGCACAAGAATACAAGTAATAGCAGCAGTGTCAGCTCTAAGCATGAAAACTTATAAAACTTGACACCTGGTGGGTGGTCGTACTCGGCAAGCCCTGGGTGTGAAAATCCCCTGAGTGCATCCTGCCGGTACCTGCTCAGCGGCCGAGTACTTGGGTCTTTAAGAGCAATAATCAATGCCGATGATCCATCGAGATAAGACGCCCACTCACTAGCTCAGCCAATGACACGCGGGTAATAGCCACTGTGCCTGTAGGCAGTATGGTCTCACATCACGATCAGTGACCGAGATGGAAGTGAGTCAGCCTGACTAGGAAAAAGTGACTGAAGACGTCAGATGACTATTACTGGCCAGGCAGACACTCACGCTGGGGAATAGTCGTGATCGGATGGTGAGCTTACGTGGGCAGCTTTCATTCCCTCGATCTCGACCGGGTTCTTCACAGCCTTCATCAGTGATATTGGTGATGTCTTGCATACTTTGCGGGACTGTAAACAATAATTGAGGCATGGCGCAGGCAAAAAACGCAAAAACGACAGACAAATCGAAATTTTGCACTCATCCTGCATCGGCACAAAAAACAATAACGAAGAAGCTTCTAGCAGCAATGCCAGCTAGAGCGGCTGGATAACGTACCTCAGGCACAAGATCGTGCATCAGCTGGCTCAACTTGTGATTAAGCTGCGGCAGAAAAAATCAAGAGCATTTGATCACTGGCGCGCTAGCGACCTGCCGTGCTGTTGCATGCATCGGCAAGAAAAAGAGAGCCCCTTCAGCGCTGATGCGGCATGCACTGAACTGCGCGACTGTGCACAAACAGGTTCAGCTGCTCAGGATGAGTGTCACCTTCAAGTTTTTTAAAAGCAACGACTAGTTTGCAGCAAAATTACATTTCTTTCTCGTACGCTAGCAAAGAGCAAGAGGTAGCTCTGCAGAGCACCAACTTCTCCCTTCACTGTCACTTCGAATACATGCCTGTTTTAACGGTCTCCCAGCATCTCATCACACAAGCATCTCCCGATACAGATTGCCAGTTCTCTTGAACACAACAGAGGGTGAGGCAGGGTGCCGACAGGCGGGGGTGCCACCTAGTGTGGCAGGCAGACAGCACCGAGCCTGGTCAACAGCCCAGGGCAGCTGAGCCTGCTGAGCAGAACACAGACCACAAACGGGTAGACGGCCAGTGTGCAGGGCCTTTATGCACCCCGAGCCTAATACTCAGTGATTCGCTGTTCTTGGCAGCGTCAATGCAAATCCATTGTCTCAGTACCCATTCTCTCTCGAGTGTTTATTGAGCATAATAAGGCACCGTGCACAACTTGCCAAGGGGTGGTGATACAGTATGTGTCGACAAACGTGCAGAGATCGGTAAACAGATAAGCAGATAGGAGTTATAGGCTGAACAAAGACGAAAGAAAACCGAAAGTAATGAAGCAAAAAGAGGAGAGAAAGAAATCACGGCCGCGGACAGAAATAGAAGCAGATCCGAGCTGAAGCCAGCGACCGAGTCAAGGCTGTTCAAGGGCACCAGATGAGCTTCGCAGAGCTAAGCCAAACGGCTAGCTAACAGAGCGGAGGCACACGGCCAGACATCAAACATCGCCGGGACCTGACCAAGCCAACGGGTCACAGAATTGCCAGATTAGGAATGGATTATAATTTATGCCAAGCA